>PKMM01024129.1:525156-734309 GCA_002933915.1 Eutrema heterophyllum
GGGAGGGAGGGAGAGAGAGAGAGAGGGTGGGATATAGAGTTGAAGCCTTCAAAGACATGTAATTGATCTTTAAAGAAGAAGACGATGCAAAAGAAATAGAAGAAGAAAAAAAGAAGAATAAATAGAAGTCGAGGACAATGAAGAAGAAAAAAAAGATGATAAAAGAAAAATATTTAACGATTTTTTATTCTTAAATACTTTTTATAATCAAAGATCACACATATAGGATAATAGTTCATTTATATATGATACTATAATGTAGTCGATATAATTTATATTTTTGCTGCATTTTTGTTTTCAAAATTAGATATACAATTTAAATAAATGGTTTTGTGTCCACGTTTAGGAGAAAGATAAGAATCGACAAGAAAGAAATACAATTTCGGCAAAACAAAACGAGAGTATTAATATGAAGAAGGAGAATGAAGATATGGTGAAGATCTTGAAGGTAAACTAATAGAACAAAGAGTGAATGAGAAGTTGAAGGGTACAAAACTAAACCTATATATTGTAGAATTTATCATTCATGAGGGAAAGCTTTATGTTGCTGTCTCCAGGGTTACGTCAAGGGAAGGATTGAAGATTATAATTACTGATTCGAATAGTAAACCACAACGTAAGACAATGAACGTTGTCTACAAAGACGTGTTTCAGAATATCTATAAGAACTTGCGTTTGTCGTAGTTTTGTTTTGTTTGTGACTTTTACGCACTTCATTGGTTTTGGTTTTTATGTTTTTAGTTCATGATTAATATTGGTCATTTCTTGTTGCTCTATTTTCAATTCATCTTAAATACATGTTTTATTTTGATTCGGTTTGAAATAGTTAATCTTTGTGTTATTTTTATTCGGTTTTAAGATATTGACCTGCTTTAAGGCTCGGGTTAGGCATGCACCTAGTTCTATATATAAAAAAAAAGAATCATTCTATCAAAAAAGGTCTCGGCCATTGTATAGCCCAAATTCTCAGCCCAATAACGTGAACCGCCATATGTTAATGTGTTTCGTATTTGCTAACTCATCATTTTTTGGCATTCCGCTCAAAGTTATTAAACTCAAGAGTCTGCTTCAAACAAGCTTCTCCTGCAGGTGTGATGGTCACCTTGAGACCGTAATTCATGTACAAGTTAGTCGTAACTCTCGGGACAAGGACGTGATTTTGGGCAACATTGATCGAATACCTCAACAAGACTGAAGCAGCTACCATCTTCATTTGCAGGTAAGCAAATGTTTTCCCTATACACAGCCTTGGCCCAGCATTGAACACAACGTTATTTGAATTGGTCGTCACTGACAAAGTGCCCTGCTTGGATCCATCTCTCTGGTCTGAACCTTTCACAGTCCTTTCGCCAGATTGATTCCATTCTTATTCCCATGGCATAGATCGAGAAGTAAACCCGTGAACCTTTTCTCATCTGGAAACACATCATCTTCAATGGCTTGTTTCATCACCATTGGGATTGGAGGGTAAAGTCTCAGAGTTTCTGAAAGTGCTGCTTGTAGATACACCATGTTGTTTAGTTCTCTGACCGTGAAGAGGCTACCATCGGTTTTAACTTCTCTCGCAAACAACAGAAAACAAACAGCCCCAACAACGAACGCAAGAGATACATCGAAGAGAGAAAGATGACCATAAACTCGCTTTGTTAAAGACATTGCAAGTTTCTCTCACTGAAATCTCTGTTTTTTTTTTATTTGTGGTGATCTCATTGTTTCGAGAATTATTTGAAAATTTCAAACTGTGTCGGAGGAAACATGTGTCATGCATTTCATGTTTTGATTTAGGAATTACATTGTCTGTCTAGAATTGGTCTTTACAAGAAGAAGAGGTTTCTTGTTGGAGACGGAACGTAAAGGTTTTGGGATGACAAATGCGAATTGTGTGTTTATTGGAAAACCATAATGAGTTGTTTCTGTTACGTACAAATCCAATGAATTGATTATAAGTAACATCTATCAAAAGTTACTTTACTTCAATTTTCTAAGTGAATTTATTTGTAGTCATTGCATCTGAGTTACTCTGATTTGTATTTCCCCTGTAAATATTAGATTATTTCTTGTTGTAAAGACATTCCAACTAATCATAAAAAAAAGGCATTGTCTGCTCCTCACATCTCATACTGATGGTAAGTTTAATTATCTAATATTCTTATAATTTCATCTATTTCTAATTAATATGAGATCAAATATGAAGTGTTGTAAAACAATTTTTTTTGTTTGTTTAAATTTAAAACAGAGAGAGTAACATACAAGACTTAACTGTACAAAGTCTTTAATTTTAGTAGTAGATGTTCTGAAAAAAAAACTGTTTCACAAAGATTGATGTTTTTTATTATTTGCCATGCAGAACTTATATGGCATTTTCATATTTTATTCCCTATTAGTTATAATTAAAAAGATGAACTTACAATCACTCATTGATATAAGATGAGAATGCGAGGAAGAGACAATGTTTATTTCTTATCAAATTATGTAACAAAAATATTCAAAGTCTTATATTCAAATAAGCTAGTGATCTAAATGTCTCAACCAGAGAATTAGACCGTGATGAAACCAGAGGATTCAGAAATTTGAGAATGGGTCTCAAATTCATCTTCAGAGTCTAAAAATCCCATATATTCAAAGTCTTAACCGGAACCGGAAAACCAAAGACTATAGACTATCAAATCCTAAACCGATCTGGTACAATGAAGAACTTAAAAAGTCTCTCTTTTTGCTTGTTTGTTGGTTAAGTCTCTTTTTTTGTTTGTTTGTTTGTTCTAGGGTTTCTTTCTCTCTCCCAAAACCTCCCGATTATGGCCGGATCTCTAGGTCTTACGCCGGAGTCCTTGAAGGCGTCTGGCCGGAGCTCCGAGAAGCTCAGCCTTCCTATCCTTCAGGGTAAAATCAAGCGTGACCCAGAGGGTTACGAAACGGAGCTCCAATTGATTTACAAACAGTTCAAAGCCTCCGTCGATCTCTTTCAGCAACAGGCGGCTCTCAGTTTCTCCTCCGTCGGAGGCATCGGCTCCGACCCTTCCGTTGCCAAGGACCTCGGCGACCGAGCCATGTTTCTGTCTCATGTCGCTCCGTTTTACCCGAAGCAGCTCGCGGCATTTCCAGCTCAATTGACTGGTTTACTCCGTACCTCATGCCTGGCAATGCCGTCGGGGCTTCGGAACCATGTTGCGCAAGCGCTGATTCTTCTGATGAATCGAAAGGTATGTGTTTTAATGTGATTGATAGGAATCTGAGCTGCTCGTAATCTGATTAATACTTAATTTTCAATCCATTTTGCTGTTTTCTTAGAGTCTTGTCATCGAGGATTTGCTGGCTCTGTTTCTGGATATTCAGACTCTTGGTGATAGAAACCTGCGAAAGCTTGCTTTCTCTCACATCGTTCAAACCATTCGTAAGATGAGTATCACTGATCCAAGGCACAAATCACTTCAGAAGATTGTGGTCTCTATGTTGGAGGTAATTCTTTTTCTTTTCCCTTTTCATGGGATTGTACGTAACTGAGTTTATGATGCGATTATAGTAGTAGATAATATAATTTAGCTTTGTGTCTTTTATTTGTTTGTAGCAAGAAGATGAAACCAAGGCTAAGAGAGCACTTGTTACCCTTTGTGAGCTTCACAAGAGAAAAGTCTGGCTTGGTGATAGAGTAGCAATTGCGATATGTGAAGCGTGCTTTCATACTTCACCTAGGTAAATCTTTTCATCTAACTGTGGAATATTCTGATATGATTTGGTTGGTCAAATTACTAACTTTTTTTGTTTTTTAACATGTTCAGGATCATGATAACTTCCCTTCAGTTTCTTCTTGACTACGAGAACATTGACGATGAGGATGATAGTGATGCTTCAAGCAGCGATGACGAGGATTCAAAGCAAGCATCTCAGGTTGTGATTAACAGAGAGGCTGTTTACAAGGTAAACAACATTATACATGAATTTTATTAGAAGACGCTTACTAGTTGTCGATATCATTTTTATCATTACCATTCAGTATAATACTAGGTCCTGTTTATATGATATTATGGAGCATTAATATCTTGGGAAACTTTTTTGGTTGGCTTATATTTTAAATAAAATTTCCCTTTCCGATGTTTAGGCGAACAACAAAGGTACATCTTCTAGCAAGAAGAAAAAGCAAGCAAAACTGCAACGTGCGATGCGAAGTATTAAAAAAAAGCAGCGTGCGTCGTCTGAGAACACCACTTCAACTTATTCAGCTCTTAATCATCTAAATGATGCACAGGTTCATTTCCTAACTTTTTGTAGCGTGTCATATATATGCATGCAGAGAAAGTAATTACGATAGTAATTGAATGTTTACTTCTTATACAGAATTTTGCAGAGAGATTGCTTTCCCGTCTTCAGACTGGCAAGAGCATTGGGAAAACTAATGAACGGGTTGAGGTAATTGTTCTCCCTGTTTTTATCTATGAAATTCGACATGAAAAGCTTATACTTATCTTCAAAGCTATGCAGACCAGGTTGATGATGATGAAAGTTATTGCACGAACAATCGGTCTTCACAAGTTGCATTTATTAAGCTTTTATACTTATCTTCGAAGCTATGCTAAGGTAAGATTTGCTAACTGCCCTTTTAAAATTTCTTTTGCTATTTGAAATTTGATTAAAATATGTTCTTAAATGCAGCGAGGTGTAAAGGACATTATACAAATACTTGCAGCAGCAGTTCAGGCTTGCCATGATGGGGTATAGAAACATTTCCACTTTAAAGCAATATTGCTTTTCGCATTCTTCAATCCTTCCAATAATTTCTATCTCGGGCAGGTACCTTCTGATGCCGTGGAGCCACTGTTCAACCAAATAGTGGATGAGTTTGCAGAAGACGTAACACGTCCTGAGGTGTGATTTCAAGCTTTCTCACATCAAGGGACTTAACTAGAAAGCTTATTCTATCATTTATATTTTCCTTTTTAATTCATTGTTTTCATTTTTGTAACCAGGCAAATATTGCTGTCGGACTCAATGTGATACGAGAAATGTGCCTGAGGATTCACGATGTAACTAGTTCTTAACTCTGGTTTAATATTCTCATATAAATGTAGTTATACAGCACCAATCTTTTTTTTCTGAATTGTCTTTTTGCTTCTTCTTTTTTTTTTGTTTTGTTTCCTATACTTCAGTTGATGACAGAAGACTTGCTGCAAAATCTTGCTCGGCATAAAAAGTCCAAAGTAAAAGCCATCTCAGCGGCAGCCCGTTCCCTCATTGCATTGTTCAGAGAGGTAGCAGAAGCATTTGATTTGTTAGTTTGAACAAAATGATCGATGTATGTGGTTAACCAAGATTTGCATTTTGTAATTTCAGATCAACCCTTCGCTGCTAGTGAAAAAAGACCGTGGCCGTCCTGGAGGTCCCATTGCCAGACCCAAACAGTATGGAGAAGTTACTGTCTTCAGCAATGTTCCCGATGTTGAGTTATTGCAAGAAAGTGATAATGAGAGCGACTCTGATGATGATCAAGACGATGGTGACGTGGAGTTGCCTGGCAGTGATGATATCGAACAGAAGCTGATACCTGATGAATGTGGAACTGAGGACGAGGCTGAAGAAGATTCTAATGATGGTGATGATACGAAGAACACTGAAGATGATAGTGATATTGATACTTGGGTCGGTGGTGATGAAGAGGAAGGGAAGAATGACAGTGATGAAGCCGAGACTGATTCGGAAAACGAGGAAGATGATGGAGAAGCTTCTGATTCTTCTGTAGAGGATAGTGGAAACAAAGAGAAAGCAAAGGGGAAGAAAAGGAAGATGGTAGATTTTGATGCGAGTCTTCTCTCTGCTGATACAAGCCTACGAGCACTAAAGAGATGCGCAGAAGCAAAGAGCGAACAGCCATCTTTTGCTGAAAGTGATGGCATACTTTCGAATGCGGACTTCCGAAAAATCAAAGAACTTCAGGTATATATATGCGAAAGAGGGAAGCTCTTTTTCTCTGTTCTTCATTCTGTTTTGTAAAGAAGTCCAACGTTGTTGATGTCTTGTGTCACATACAGGCAAAGAAAGATGCGGAAATTGCATTGGCTCGAAAAGGATTCAAAGTTCCGGATTCTGATCAGCTAAGTAAGAAGCGGGTCAATCCAGCCAAACTTGAAGTAAGCTATTACAATGAGAAACTCCATTTAAGTCACAAAATGTTTGGCACACGTGGGTGTTAACTGAATTTTTACTCTTTCCACAGGCTCACATAAGGCATAAATTAACAAAAGAAGAAAGACTGGAATTAGTTAAAGCGGGTAGGGAGGACCGAGGGAAATACCAATCCAAGACTGCCATCAAGCAGAAGAAGGTATCCGTTTTTTTTGTTTTCGTTCTTACAAGAAATGGTTGTTAAACAACCATTCCATTGAATGTTTGTTTGATGATCCAATAACTGTGTGAATTGAAAACGCAGAGTGGAGGATCGAGCAATAGACAGAAGGAGCACAAGAAGAATATGCCTCTCGCTGCAATAAGATCAAAGGCTGGGAAATCAAAGCGAGCCAAGAAAATGACGAGTAGCCTCAGCGGAAGCCAGTTCAGAGGAAGGAAAGCTTGGAAGTGAAAATGAGCAAAACTCATCCTTCTTTTTTGTTTGTCTGAGTTTTGTTTTTGAAGAGGTCACGGCATCAAACGTTGTCCTTCTTTTTTGAAGAGGTGCAGCAGAATCCCGAAAATGTTAAGGTAGTCTGAACATCACAGAATGTCCTAAAATCATGGTTGAGTTGAATGTCCACCATGCTTCTCAACAATGTTGTAAGCATTGAGAAAAAGATGCATATCTGACGGAACTGTTGGCTCTAGCTATAACAAAGACATTGCCGCTTGGTGGAGCAGAAGACAGGCTTGTTGGGTGTCTTTCATCATTGTCTCTTGGCGGTACCATGTCCGTCTTCTCTGCAGATGATAACGATATGGATAAAGCCTCCCTTGCTGTTTGTTTCAAACGAGAATGTCTTTATTATTATTTTAAATTATGTTGCATGGCTTTGTTTACCTACGAAAAAGGTCATAAACCGACTTAAACCATATCAATCATTACAATACTCCAATTGACTTAACCTTTTACCCAAAAAAAAAATAATTGACTTAACCAAAGCTATCTTCTAACTTTCTCTATCGAAGGAGTAGAAACAAACACAACTTCAACGATCGATTTATCCTGGAGATCAAACGGTTTATATCAGTTTCTTTGACGGTTAAATATCAAAGGCTGATGCTGTTCTCGATCGAGTTTCACAAAGGAGGGGAATTATATTCATATATCAAAACACAAATAAAGAAAAGAAACATATCCTATATATAATTTGTTAGATTAAATATCATTTCTATGCTTTCCTTCTTCTAAACTGGTTCCCGTACTGTTACCGCTCTGTTTTCTCTTGTTGGCTCGTTTGTATTTCGCCACCTTGCACCTCTTTGCAGCGAGAGCCGAGAGGCATGCTCTTTTTGTGCTATTTTTGTTTATTGCTCACTCCTCCCCTTTGCATTCTCTATTTTTACAATCATCCCTAGGAAAAAAAAGATTAGCACAGAGGCACAAGCAAGAGTTCGCAGCCGCAGCGCAGCGACCAACAAGAGATGGAAAACGCAGACTGAGTTTAGGCAACTGAACATGTTTTCACCAGTTTTGTAAAGAGTTAAAAAGGAAAAAAGATACAAAAGAAAAAAAAATTGTTTTTGTATATTGTGTGAGAAAGCTCTCTCTGTTTTGGCCGCTGTTTTGTGCCACGAAGGTACAAGTCTTAAATTCGCTGCTTTGAGTGTACAAACAATGATTCCTTATCATACTTATCTTATTTTGGATTCTTAACTAACGTGTATGCACATATAATTTGATTTGATTATTTTTTTTTTTTTTTTGTTATGAACAACCAAACGTAGCAAACGGGGAGACAAGTTTAACAATGAATCCTTGTGATTATCCAAAGCAACTATTAAAATTCCATATGCACGTATAAACAGCTATTGAAAAGCCATATCTTATAGACACATATGATAATTCTTACCTCACGAAATCGTAAGATGTGTTATTGTTAATTAACATCGTGCCATGTGTCAATATAATAATATAAACTTTCCAATTTTTAGTTATTCATTTTTAAATAGACAAAATAACCAAAAAAAGGGAAAGGAAATTATGTTTAAAAATAATAGAAACTAATAAAATCGAAATAATAAAGTACGAGAAAAAATATAAACTAAAAATTGAAAAATGTAAACTATTAAATCTATATATGATTCATAATATATATAAAATTAGAAGAATAACAGTTCGTTATTGTGTGTTCGATAATTCTTTTATGACAAAAAAATCAGAGGTATAAACTTTAAAGTTGAATTACTACATTAAAATACTATATAAATTTCTTAACACGTTAGAACAATTAAGTTTCAGAAGATAATATTTTTATTTTTAAAAAATATTTATTTTATCAATTAGATTTACTTTTAAGTTATATAAGATTTGAAATTTGTTTTTCGAACCCTCTCATTCATTTAGAGGGATTTTATGGGTAATATAGATCTATTTTAAATTTTCTTAATTGCGAATTACAAAACGTAATATCTGGTTAACTAAACGAATGTTTTCATTTAAAATTTAATTTATATGTGTCATAGTTATGCGGGTTATCAATTTAGAATCTAAATATTTTATATATTACTAGATTAGGATCCGCATATATGCGGGTTTATAATAAGATATTTTATAACCCATGAAGAAATTAAAAATGAAAAACAAAATTAAATCACCTGTGAAAATAAATAACATAAAAATTTAGAAACAAAGTTTCTAATGAAATAAATATATACTATGAAAGAAGAATTTGGTGGAGCAGATACAATAAATAGCTTTAGAAATGATTATTGGACTTTTGATTATGAGAAGTTATAGTTTTTTTTTTTCTTTTAGGATTAGTAATCCATTGTTTTATTTCCTTAATCTAAATAGAAAAACTATTTTTTTTTCCTTTTTTTATTAACTTTGCCTTTTAGGATAAATGTAGATTTTGTATTTTTTTTTTCTTTTTTAAGTAACTTTAGCTTTTACTTTTAGGATTATGAATCGATTATTAATTTTTCCAAATTTTTATGTAGAAAAATTTGGTGGAGCAGATACAGTAAATAGCTTTGGAAACGATTATTGGACTTTTAATATTTTTTTTATATATAACACTTTTTATTTGGTAGTTTTTATTTTTTCTCTTACTTTACTTTTTCAATGTTATTAGTTTTCATTATATAAAACACAATTCTTTTTCCTTTTTGTTATTTTTATTTGGTAGTTTTTATTTTTTTCTCTTACTTTACTTTTTCAATGTTATTATTTTCATTATATAAAACATAATTATTTTTCCTTTTTTGTTATTTTCTTTAAAAAAAAAAAATAACTAACAATAGGAAAATTTATATTATTACTTTGACACATGTCGCGATCTTCATTGTATTATCCTGTTTAAAATAACACAAATTTTTAACATCAATATTTGTAAAGAGTACGTATGTAGTTAATCTAAATGATACAAACCTTTTCATCAAGGAATAGAAGTTCCACTCTCATAAGCACATTATTTGCTTTTAGATTTTTAGCTTCCCACTTTCGAATAATGCACACTATAGTACGGCGATAGACTTTATTTCGATCGAATTGATTCACAGTAAAATAATTTTGATCGATTTTTTTGAGTTTTATAAGTCATGATTTGCTTGTTTAGAATTTGAATAAGAGAACTAAAAGATGGAAGTACACATTTAAAAATTAGAAAAGTATAGAGTTTGGTCGTGGGTGTATATTAATAATTTTCCTTTTTTAAGTTTCTTTTTATCATAATGGAAAGGATTATAAACTTTTAAGTTTGGTCGTATATTAATAATTTTCTTTTTAAGTTAAGAGTATATTTATAATTTTCATTTTTTAAGTTTAGTCGTGGTTGTAGATTATAAACTTTTAAGTTTCCTTTTGTCACTTCCTTTATTATAATTTTTCCTTACTTATTCTTATTTTTTCTTTTTTTAAGATTGCCTTTTTTAGTTTAACATTTTTTAATATTTACTTTAATTCATTTTTACTTTTTTAAATTAAATTGACACATGTCAAGATCTAAATTAACCGTGACATTATCTCGTGAGTGAAAATTATCATACGTATCACGCTCACGTCGAGAGATCCAGCTTTATATAATAAGATCCGCGTATCACGCGTGACCTAATCTAGTGTTCATAAAGTAAATGGCACATATATAATCTAGTAAGTTAAGAAATCATATAATGCACTAAAAGAAACTTTCCGGATCAACTACAATATCTAAAGGATCAATGACATGTAAAACTTACCATTTCAATATATAGTTGTGAGTTTGTTTTATTTATTGCATTATCCGCTAAGTTGGGGACCAACGAGGTTGTCTTGAAAATTATTATGCGAGCAATATTATGGGCAATAATGCTTTACTGAGTATCTTCTATGTTGTAAAATTCAAACAATTATAACAAATACTCCGTAATATCCTACAGGTATAAGTTAGTTCGTAAGTTTATTTGGAAAACTGTATAGATGATAAACCCTGGGTATACAATCTAGTATCTTATTATATAAAGTTGAATCGTTCAACGTGAGCATGATCCGTAAAATAATTATAACTCATCAGATCATGACATGTGTCCTAGTTAATTTAGATCGTAACATGTGTCAATTTAATAATATAATATTTCTTATATTTAGTTATTTCAAAAAGGAAAAAATGAATTATGTTTTTCTAAATGGAAATTACTAAAATAAGAAAAAGTAAAATACGAGAAAAATATAAACTACAATATAATGGAAATTATGTTTTTGGAACCTATATAAATTAGTTTCTAATTTTTTAATTGTGAATCATAAAACATAATTTGTGGATAACTTAACGAAATCTTAATTTAAAATTTAATTATACGAATCATAATTACTAAAGTTATCAATTTTACAATCTAAATATTTTATTATTTTCCCGCGTATCACGCGGGGCCTAATCTAGTAGTTTATAATTGCCAAATAAAATAATTATGTTGAATCATTCTGTTTGAAGATTAGACTTTTTATTTTATTTTACTACATACATTGTAAAAAACTCTATCGATTAATGTAGATATTCATAAGTTATGTTTAGATTACATTTGTACAGTTAATTCAACAGGTTATAAGATATTCCATATGTTTCAATTTAATAGAAGTTTTAAGCTTTTCACACATATTAAGAAAACAAATAAAAATTTGATTATAAATGCATCATTTTGGTGATTAATAATTTTCTATAACTCTAAATCAATAATAATTGACAATTCAATAAACTCAATCCGTTTTTGAAGGTTACAATTCATATAAAAAAAAGCATAAAAAAATATATAAATTTTTTTTTTAACATTTTTAAAAAAAAACATATATTAATTTAAAAGAGATGGAGTATTTGTTTTAATTACGCCGGATTCAAATCTTATTATATAAAGTTGAATCTGTCAACGTAGGCGTGACACGTAAAATAATTCTTATTCACGAGATCGTGACATAAGTCGTTATTAATTATGACCGCGACATGTGTCAATGTAATAGTATAAACTTTATTAGGTCCCGCGTGATATTAGGATAAAATATTTTTTTTCTTATATAAATCTAACATTATTAATAATATAAATATGCCATATTGATAAAAGATTGCGACATACCGTCATTCGTTATTCCATGTTTTTCGCATTGTCTCAGTCTTCTCCAAGTTTCAGCATCCGCCACAGCCACAAAAGCAATACGAGTCCAACGTTTCACCGACATGTCGTCCAATGTAAATAAACCCCGATCATAACCATGTTCCATGAGGCGGGAAGTCATGGCGACGAGATATGGACTTTTGTATTGAGCTTAGATGGCGGGATGATGTCCTCAAAATTCTATGTAGATAGATAAAACCTTTCAAAACTGGTCCTTGTTTACAGCAGGGAGATACATAGCGCCGTCCAGATTTGCGCTACTAAGACGAAAACCAAACAAAGGGACACTGTCGCGTTTCGCTGGCCGTGGCAACGTCTCCAATGAGCATCTTCTAGATGTTGATTCTCCCATCAAAATGCCTATCCGGATGTCTTTGGAAACGTAGGCAGATGTACTCACCGGAGACAAGATCGTGATGTAAAACGGTTTTCCCATATGCCCTTTGGTTTTCCCATAAACTCCCTCTCTGTACATTAGGAATGTATGCATCCGAAAGTGGTTTGTTTTCCCTAGCGGTCGGATCGTAGATGATCACACTATGCTCGTTCTCAACAATAATCAGCCCATGCGTGGATTTGAAGAACCCTTTTGAAATGTTAGTAGTAAAAAAAAAAATAGCCGTGCACAAATCTAGCACATGAAATTTTGATCATTCGTCACACTTTACTAAACCATATAAATCAATATATCTGTGAAAAACCAATAAACCTAAAACCTAACATGATTTTCTTAACTTAACTTGTTTTCAAACTTCTCCTAAGTACAAATTTCAACTAGCCACACAATGATGGATGGAACTATTCTCCTTTGGTTTTCCCATAAACTCACTCTCTGTACAATATGAATGTCTGCATCCGGAAGTGGTTTGCTTTTCCTAGTGGTCACATTGTAGATCATCACACTATGCTCGTTCTCAACAATAATCAGCCCATGCATGGATTTGAATGCCATGTAGTTGAACTTTAAAAATTTAGATTTTATTTCTTACCAAATTTTACAATTTTGTAAGATATCAAAAATATCAGGAAATAACATTTATTTTAGGGCATTCTCAACAATGTTTGAACTTTAAAACTTAGAATCACTAGGTAAATACCTGCGCTACGCTGCGGTTCTCTTTTTATTCACCGTACTTATTTGTTCATTTTTATTAATTTAGTGACATGTTTTGCTGATGTTTTGTGTTAAATAGATAGATAGATGCATATTTTGGATGCAGATTAGAGATGATGAAAAACATGATATTTTTTCTATTCTTATCTAAAATACTTCTCATATATATTTTTTTGAAATATCTCATCAACATCAAAATGATATTCTCATCTAAGTTAATTGCGTATACTATAATAAACAACAAAATATTCAATAAACTGAAATCGGAGATTTAGTTTTTACTGTATTCAAAATTTAAAATACATGTAGAGGGAAATAAGATGAAGCCAATATTTTGTTTTTCATTTAAGGTCAATACTTATTTTCACTGACATTCCTCTTGTTCTCATGTTGATGATGCTATTAGAGAAATGAGAATGATCTTGGCTGATATGATCCCCAAATCTCTGAATAGGTGGTGTCTTTATTATGCTAATGACTACCAACCACATCTCATGTTGCGTGTTTAGAGATGCTAACAATTAGATTGAGGGTTGCATCGAAGAGAGTCCACACTCGTGTGTGCCATAATCCCTGAAGTCGCTCAATTTAAAGCAACCATTTAAGCACCGGCATAATCAACCTACAAACTCTTACTCAAGACTAACTTCTCTTGAATTGGTTCAGATTTTCCTAATCCTCCACAACAATGACGAATCTGATAGATCTCCACCACTTTTGTTTTTGTGACCACTTGTAATGCTCTCTTTAAAGTTTAATTTTCATAGGCAACACTGATTTTTTTTTTATGCAATATTAACCATAAATAACAAAAAATGACAGATTTAAAGAGGAATTCTTTTGAAGTATAACTTTTGTATATATCATAAAAATAATTTTTTTAATACCTCATAATTATATATTTTGTGTTTAATTTTTTGTAAAACCTAAATTGGTTGTGGGTTGAGAATTTCGGAACCCAGTCAGACAATACGTTTACTAAAAAAATAATATATTTTTTTATCTTTTGTTTTCTATATTGGTTTATTTCTTAGGCTTATGCAATTTTTTGTAAACATATTTTGAGATTTGCATTGGTAAGTTAACTAAAACTTCTAAATCGTTGAAGTATTTCGCATTTTTAAATTACTTGGATTTATCATATTTAATGTTATGGTAAAATATAAATGATTTTTTATAGTACCTTAAATTATGTTTATTGTTCTATTAAAAAAAAATACAGTACATAGATTGAAAAATCATTGATCATGGGTTGAACTGGATTGATCTGGTCATCTTGGTAACCCCACAAACTTTAGGTTCGGATTTAGATGCACTGCATCAAAGTAACAGACATTAGTTTTTCGTTAACAAAATCATGTCCAAGAACAAAATGCTTGAAAAATCATGTCCAATTGGTTTCTTAAGAGCTTTTGTCACTTGAAAAATCATATCCATGGACAAAATCCTTAACGAAGACTTCATTGATTTTGATGGGGAACCTATAAAATATAATATTGTTAAAGAAAATGAATAACATATATATATAAAACCATTTTTCTGTATAATATACAATGTGTTTACGCCGCTTGTGAATGCTTTTTCAGGTAGGTGTGAAAACCAAAAAGGAACCTCAAAGAACTTAAGTAGCCTCCATTTTCCTATTCCTTATTCTAAAGTGTGAATTTTGTAACTTTTCCATGCCATCAGATGATCAGACCCATTTATTTCATCCTCTCTCTTGGTATCTTGTTCAGTTGTTCTGCAAATGTAAGAGATCACGCTATCCATTATCAACTTTTCCTTGTATTTTAAAAGAAAAGGACATGAATGAAAATATGTTTTTGCCTTTGTTTAGTCTTAACTTTCTTTTCTCTTACTAAGACAACACACACATAACCAAATTATGCATATGTTGTCAGAAATCATTTACGTATGTGTGGGTTACACTGGTATCAATTAGGCACCAAACGTGCTCGCTTTTAGGAAAGTGATAGACGGTGAAGAGATTAATCATGTTACCTTTATCAACAATGCTCCATATAATCTGATTTCTCCAATGAGGATGAAATCTGAAGTAAATTGTTTCTTGGTTTCCACCTCTTGAGGAATCAAGTTCCATAGTCTCCAAAATCTACTATTGAAAGAAAGATATTTGAGAATCACTAAATGGGTATATAGATAAAACAAAGTCAGCATAGATATGATTATCTTCTATACTACCAATGAGAAGTAAACAAACCACAATTGACAGAAATGAGAGGTTTTACAAAAAAAATTCAAAATATATTGACATCTACTAAAATAATTCAAACTAATTAGGTAATCGTTACGTGCATCCTTATATGGAAGAACCTTATATCGAAGATCAACAATGGTCCATTAGACAAACATAACTTGATAAAAGATAAAGATTAGCAACAATCCTAAAGTAAAAGTAGACTCGTCACCCTCCCATTTCATCTTCTTTTACACAAAAAAAAATTAAAACCTTATAGAAAATTTTCAGTGAAAGTCGATACCGAACATTAATTGAAGAAGACGAAACAAAGTAAAATCTAGAGATACGGAAAGGCTGAGACGGAGACAGAAGAGTAATGTAATCAACTCATGAGAAACCTGGTTAATCCCATCAAATAGGTTTCAAGCTCATGTTTAAAGACAGTATGACTAAGAATTTTCAAGATAAAAATCCTATATGACTTGAAATTGAAGTTATAGATGTGGTTCATGGATCGAAAAACATCAATTTCCACTCCAAACCCCAGATTGATTTTATTGGTACAAGGAGAAAGCACGAATCTTAATAATCTTCAAATCAATTCGGAATAAATTGGAATTGATCCATCTAAGATAGTGAGAATGAAAATGTACCGTGTTAAGCTTATCACCCCCAAGATTCGCACTCTCAATAGCCTTCTTCCCAGCGACAATGCAGTACTCCAAGCAATCGTCAAGCCGACGCTCGTTCTTCCCATCGATGTAACCTTCGGAGCTAAACCCACAGATCTGGCCACCGAATCGAGTCGGGAACTTGGACGCGTCGAATCGATCAATCAAGCTGATTCCACTCTCACCGGAAAGCAATTTCTCGTAGTAAGCATCGACATCGTTCCCAAAGACAGAGACCAGACCAATACCGGTAATCACAACACGTTTCTTCGGATATGTCTCGCGTTTAGGAGCAGAAACAGCGGTTGATGTGGAAATGAATGAGCGTCTCCTCGTGGGTCTCGCATTGGCAATCTGATGCGACTATCGATTCGAAGGTCGTAGAAGAGGACTCGACGGAGAAGCACAGAGAGAGGAAGATTGAAGAGCTTGCATGGCGGATCCAAAGAGAGAGATAGAGAAATGGGAAGAAACTCTTACTTTTTCTTCTCCTCTAATTTTTTTTAATTGAAATCTGACTTGTAAAAATTTAGACCGATCTGTATTAATTAAAATGTTTTAACTCGTTGATTGTTTTTACGAGGTGTCAGCTTCTGAAAGCATGAAAAAGCTGAGGTGTCAGCTTTCTGTGCCATGCACAAAAAGTTTTATTGTATTGATTCAATTCTATTAAAAAAAAAAAATCATTCTATCGAAAAAGGTCTCGGCCATTGTATAGCCCAAATTCTCAGCCCAATAACGTGAACCGCCATATGTTAATGTGTTTCGTATTTGCAAACACATCATTTTTTGGCATTCTGTTCAAAGTTATTATTTAGAGAGTCTCTGCATCATTTTTTTTTTGGGGAAATTGATTACGTTCTGAAAACCCTAATTCAGTTTTGCTACAGCTTTTGATTTTTAAGCAATTTTGTCGAATCTCGGGATTTTGATTTCCTTGACGAACTTCACTGATAGTTTTCGAAGATGGCGGCAAGAGATCAAGTAATCGCCATTAACGATGCGGTTCACAAGATTCAGCTCGCTATGCTCGACGGCATCATTGATCAGAAGCAGCTCTTCGCGGCGGGGACCTTGATGTCTCGATTAGACTACGAGGATGTCGTCACTGAACGCACCATCGCTAAGCTTTGCGGTTACCCTCTCTGCCGAGCATCCCTCCCTTCCGATGTTTCTAGAAGGGGGAAATATCGGATATCGCTCAAGGAGCACAAGGTTTACGATCAAAACGAGACCAGGAAGTTTTGCTCGGCGGATTGTCTTATTAACAGCCGCGCGTTCTCGAGGGCTTTGCAAGAGGCTCGTACGTCGGAGTTTGACACGGTGAAGCTCAATGGGACTCTGTGTTTGTTTGGTGATTCCAACGTGAATGATTCTTTGGATGTGAAAGAGGATTTAGGATTGTCTAAGCTCACGATTCGTGAGAACACTGAAGTGAGAGGCCGAGAATCGTCTTTAGAGCAGTGGATGGGTCCTTCTAATGCCGTTGAAGGTTATGTTCCTTTCGATCGAAGCAATTGCAAATCCAGAAATGGCAAACACGGTAAGTTCGATGATGACAACTATCCATTGAACAAATATTTCAGTTTCCAAAAGATAGAAAATTGAACTTCTTGGAAGAAAAGACAAACCTAAGTACTGATGTTTATAAGTTCTAACTGGACGTGTTATCTGTATGATTTCTTTCCCAGGTTTCTATGTAGTTTGTCTCTGTCTTTGCTGCTTATAATATTAGCTTGGTTTTGGCAGATTCCAAGGCTACTCAAAATAATCAAAAGAAGCACGAGGACCCGCCTTTGAGCGAGATGGATTTCACTAGCACAGTTATTATTTCTGATGAATATAGTGTTTCAAAGCTTCCACCACAAACCAAACAAGCTTCTCCTGCAGGGGAATCTGAGGATGGCCAAGGGAAAACAGTTCCGAAAGAACAAATTGCATCTCCTCCCAGAAAAAAATATTCGAGTAAGCACTAAGGAGCTGATAAGAATAGTAGGCCTTATGACCAAGATATCTCTAAGAAATGTAGCTGTATCTGTTACTTATTCTTGCTTAAAGGTATTTGGCTGGTATCATGTTTGATTTTATTTATTCCTAGGGGAGCCTGAGATCTTGTGATGGGTGTGAGGCAATAAATACCGTTGTCCATGCTCTCGGTTTATCTGGATGGTTTTGAAGTCTACTGTAAATGTGCAGGGTTTCGTCTTGAAAAAGAAAGGGACAGGAAGAATTCTGGGTCTGATGGGATCGATTTTGCAAGCTTTGGGTTTGATGGGATGGGTTGTGCGAGCTCTGTTACTACAAATGATGAATACAGCGTTGAATATAGCGTGTCTAAGCAACCACCATGTTCAACGGAAGACCTTCTGGGTAGCCAATTGAAAGATGATCTTAAGACTTTGAATGAGAAAATTTCTCTAACAGGATCCTCTTCTGCGTCTAAAAAGAATGGTTTGAGGCTTCCAACACAAGCCAGCCAAGCTTCTCCGACAGGGGAATCAGAGGATGGCAAAGGGAAAACAGTTATGACAGATTTTGAACAAACTGCAGTTCTCCCCGGAAAAAAAACGAGTAAGCACTTAGGGAGCTGTAGAGATAGTTACTTAGTTGGGCCTTACTTTCAAGAGATCTCCTTAGAAATGTCTTTGTATATGTTACTTTTTCTCGTTTAAAGGTATTCATCTGGTATCACGAATGAGTTTCTTTATTCCTTGGGTGTCTGAGATGCTAATTGTTAGGCCTTTTCCGTGCCTGTGTGAAACTCTTTTTTATCTGGCTGATATTGAAGTTTATTGTGCATATGCAGGTATTTGCAAGGATCATGAAATGGAGAAGGATATTAAGAATTGTGGTTTTGATGAGATGGGTTTTGAGAGTTCGGCTATGATTAGTGAGGGATACAGTGTAGAATATAGTGTTTCTAAGCAGGCACCATGTTCAACAGAAGAAGGTCTTCAGACTTCGGACAGGAAAAATGCTCTAATCGGATCCTCCTCTGGTTCTAATTCAAAGGGCTCATGGACAAAACCAGAAAAATCGAGAAAGAAAGTTATTTCTGTTGAATACCATGCTGCTTCCTGTGAAGATGGTGACAAAATCCTTACAGCTGAATCTTACGAGGGACTTAAAACCCATCAGGATGTGTGTTCTTCAAGTGAAACAGTCACTAAATCATGCCTTAAATTTTCTGGCTCTACGAAGCTTAATCGTTCAGTTACTTGGGCCGATCAGAATGATGGCCATGGTGATCTTTGTGAGGTTAGCAACAATGATATCAAAGCAGGTCTTAACCTGTCTTCTACTGCTACAGAGGATGTCAATAGTGTATCACGCCTTGCATTAGCAGAAGCCTGCGCAACAGCATTGACCCAGGCTGCTGAAGCTGTTTCTTCGGGAGATTTAGATGCAAGCGCTGCCGGTAAGTCCATTGGAGGTGTTAATTATGCTATGATACGCTTTGCGTTGTGGACTTCCATAAGTTCCTGAATTTTGCACTTTGTCATGTTTTATATAGCTGCGAAAGCTGGAATCGTTTTGTTGCCAAGTACGCATCAACTTGATGAAGAGGTTTTTGAGGAGCATGTCAAGGAGGAAATGGCTGAAGAGGAACCAACTCTTCTGAAATGGCCAAATAAGCCCGGGATTCCAGATTCTGATCTGTTTGACCGTGATCAATCTTGGTTTGATGGAGCTCCAGAGGGCTTCAATCTAACCGTAAGTTTCTTGTAAGCATTTATACAAACTCGCCCAAGAGGACTTGGTGGAACTAATGTCACTTGTCCACCTCCTTCCTCAGTTATCAACTTTTGCTATTATGTGGGATTCACTGTTTGGCTGGGTATCATCGTCTTCTCTGGCATACATATATGGGAAGGATGAATCTGCTCATGAGGAGTTCTTATCAGTTAACGGGAAGAAATACCCCCGGAAGATTATCCTGGGAGACGGGCTTTCCTCAGAGATCAAGGAGACAATTGCTGGGTGTCTTGCAAGAGCTTTACCGAGAGTTGCCGCTGATCTCAGGCTGCCAATAGCGATATCCGAGTTGGAAAAGGGACTGGTAATGAATGCTCTGAGCTTTTTCATCGTAAAATTTCATTGGATCAGTCAGTTATTGGTCTAACGAGGAAACTACAGTTGTTAGTGAGTTATTTCCATCTATCTTTGTCAATTGTAGGAAGTACTCTTAGAAGGAAACTATATTATATAAGGTCGGGATCATAATTGAAAATCCAAGCTCTTTATCAACTTCCACATGAGAATCCCATCTCAAACTCAGCGATGTGGTTGTGATGATTTGTTGTTGAGCAGGGAAGCTTGTTGGAGACAATGTCGTTGACAGGGGCAGTTCCATCATTTAGGGTTGAACAATGGCTAGTGATTGTTCTTCTGTTCCTGGACGCGTTGTCTGTATCGCGTATTCCTGGGATTGCGCCTTATATATGCAACAGAAACAACAAGGTTAGTCACAGTTAACTTGAACATATAATAAGGTGAAAGAAATCTGATAAGTTAATTTGATATGTGGATTGTGTTGGTGAAAAACAAAAAACAAAAAGGTTTTGGAAGGAAGTGGAATTGGAAATGAGGAGTATGAGACAATGAAGGATATTCTGTTACCACTTGGCCGTGTTCCTCAGTTTGCTATCCGAAGCGGGGCGTAGACTAAACCTCGGTTTAGGGTTTATTGGTAGAAGAAGAAGAAAACAACTGTGGATGTTATTATAAGAGATTATGTATGAAAAATCTCAAGTCAGGCTTGGCTTGTTTTTTACTATACAATGATTTGACGCATTTCAATTTTTTCAATATGATCCCTAAAATCAATGGGTCAGGCTGAGACGCCGTGTTTGTTCCTTGTGTATACTTTGTTATAAATGAACTGTTGAAGCCGTGATTAATGAGTTATTGTTGAATTGAAATTTCAAATTTTCTTGACTCCGACTTGTTTTTAGTCAAATTGATTATTGACGGTGAGTTTCTCTATGTGAGAAGAAATTTATGATTGACTAAGCAATTTTACTTTTTTTCTTTTTGCATTCATTTGCCTTGGGAATTTTTGTTTTGTTTTTCTGGGCTAAAAACAAAAAAAACTTGTACATAGAAATTCATGAACAAAATCCACTCCACTAATAAAAAAAAATCTCCATGGAATGAGTTAATAATACATAGAGAAGAATTGTTTCACAATACATTCACATCCCCTTGTGTCTCTTATATTAACTAATTCACATCTCCATAGAAGTTAATATAATTAATACGTAGAAGAATTGTTCAAATATTTTTGTCCAACTTTATTTAATGTTTGTAGGGATAAAATCCAATAATTGGGTGAATTATTGAGATAGCTTACTAGATAGGGTCTCTCTCACCTTATAAAAGTGGTCGTTGATTAATTTGAATTTTTTTTTTTTTTTTTTTGCCTCTCCGACACGTTTGACCCAACGGCCCATTTCCAGCTTGTGGTCTCCCTGGTATATTCTTATTCATACACATGTTACATATATATAATCGAAAGACAGAAATTACCCTCACTCAGAAAATGGTTTGATTAAATTTAATCTGTCTGTTGAAACAAAAAATAATAATAATCGGACTAATATAACCTGCTATTGCATTGAGTGTTGTTTTTTCTGCTAAAAGTTTCAAAGAAACATATGATGGTTGTAAACTTTTTTTTTTTTTATTATTCTTTTGTCTTACAACTTTCAATTTCTCAAAAAAAAAAAAACTTTTTATTAATCGCATTAAGATAATGGGTTTTTACGTGTATTTTCCATAATCCTTGTCTCTCTTTTGTGTTTTTGTGAGTAAAAAAGTTTGAATGGTCAAAAGACTCAAAACTCAAAAAAGAGGAAAACCCAAACCCAACGTAACTTTTATGAATCTTCTTACTAACTTTTAGAGATTAGAGAGAAGAAAGAAACACATTACAATAATATAAATATTCATAATTCGTCTCACCGAAAAAATATAATAAAGTTCGGCAGAGAGAGAGAGAGAGAGAGAGATTCATCATCAAACCCACAATCCCTCCTTAATCGTACGGAGCTCTTCATATCCTAATTCTTCTCTCTAAAGATCTTCTTCATCTTCCTCGATCTGGGATTTTTGGTTTTCATCGGTACGTTTTTATGATCTCTTTCTTCATTTTTTTTTGTTTTCTCTTTTGATGCTGCTCATCTCGAATTCTGGGTCTCTGTTTCTTTTTGGAACTACCAAAATTTTAGGTGTCTAGCTCTAGATCTGCTTCTATGCAGTCGGATTTTTCATGAACTTCCCCCCCCATTTTGATCGGCAGATTCTCTACCGAACTTAATTGGATTCCCGTCATCTGCGTCTAGATCTTCTTATCTTACTTTGGGTCTTCTGAAATTGCAATTTTTTTGGTATACTTTTTATCATCCTTTTTTTGTTTTTCGTTAAAAACTTTCCTATTAGGGTTCTCTTGTTGTTGTCGTCTCCTGCATTTTTTCTGGTAATTAGTGTTCCAAAATTGTCGTTAAAGCTTGTTTCTTTCTCTTTGCTTAATTCAAGTGTGCAATAATAGTTTGGGTATCTGATCATTGAGTATCTTTGTGTATGCTGTGTGAATAACTTTTATTCTATTCAAAATTTTAATTTTTTATGTTCGTTAAGCTTGAAAGAAGCTTTTTCTCCGTTGAAATTGAATATTTGAAAGTGTTAATTTTGTTTTCTGCCATGAACTTATTAAACGAGTGAGTTCTTTAGTAAGCAACAAAATTTGGACTCATCCCCATTTTTTCGATTGAACACTAATGACCAAACTGCTTCTCTGTGGTTTATTGCTGCAGGCTGAGTGTTTGATTCCGTCGTGAACTTGAAGAGTGAGATAAAGTGTTTGATTCCGTCGTGAACTTGAAGAGTGAGATAAAGAAGGAAATTTTATTTTATAGCCTGAAAATGGCATCCGTGGGCATAGCTCCTATCCCCGGGGCAAGAGACTCTGCTGCGCACGCTACTGGTGTTGATAAATTACCTGAAGAAATGAATGACATGAAAATCCGAGACGATAAAGTAGGTTTTTATGCGTTGTATTATAAATTCTCTGCTCATAATTTTGGTATGTTTCATAGAAATCTAAGTGGATTTTGATTGCTAGGAAATGGAAGCAACCGTGGTAGATGGCAATGGGACAGAGACTGGCCACATTATAGTGACTACTATCGGCGGAAGAAACGGCCAACCAAAACAGGTTTTTGCTTCGACATAATTATGAAAAAACTAGTCTTCTTGATCTCTTAAGTTAGTTGATTCTGTAGATTTTTCCGTTGATTTGATTTCCTCAAATGTGAATGCAGACGATCAGCTACATGGCCGAACGAGTTGTTGGACATGGATCTTTTGGCGTTGTGTTCCAAGTAAGTTTTGTTCTTTTATTTCTTGCTCTCTCTCTCCATTATGTAATAAATGATAATTATTCGATCAATCGGCTGAGTTGGATTCCTTTTCTGTTCTTATATGATTCAGGCGAAATGTCTCGAGACAGGAGAAACTGTTGCAATAAAGAAAGTACTACAAGATCGGAGGTACAAGAACCGTGAGCTACAAACCATGAGGCTCCTTGACCATCCGAATGTTGTGTCTCTAAAACATTGCTTCTTCTCAACCACTGAAAAAGATGAACTTTACCTCAATCTGGTTCTTGAATACGTCCCAGAAACAGTTCATCGTGTTATCAAACACTACAACAAACTCAACCAACGAATGCCTCTCATATACGTCAAACTTTACACGTATCAGGTATCAATTACTGCAATTGTAATTGATTTTAGAGTTTTTGTGGATCACTTATCAGTTTCTTCTATGTTGGCAGATTTTTAGGGCCTTATCTTACATTCACCGTTGTATTGGCGTGTGTCACCGTGACATAAAACCTCAAAACTTGTTGGTATGTAAATGAATTCACTGTATGCCTCGCTATTCCAGAATTTCTTGTCAATGCTGTTTTGACACTTTTGCTGCTTTTGTTTTTAAATTTATGATGAAACAGGTAAATCCACACACTCATCAAGTAAAACTATGTGATTTTGGAAGTGCAAAAGTATTGGTGCGTTCAATAAATCTCTTCTGGGTATATTTTTCTTATTCAATCTTGTTGATCACTGTAGTAACTCCTGAAAACAGGTAAAAGGAGAACCAAACATCTCCTACATTTGCTCGAGGTATTACAGAGCACCAGAACTTATTTTTGGAGCAACCGAGTATACGACAGCCATTGATGTCTGGTCTGCGGGATGTGTTCTTGCTGAGCTCTTGCTTGGACAGGTAAAATGCAAGAAAATCTAATTCAAACATTTCTCTTCTACTCAAAAGTGGAATTTTGTGATTGACAAAATATATCCTCCACTCATGGCAGCCATTGTTCCCCGGTGAGAGCGGTGTTGATCAACTTGTAGAGATTATCAAGGTACAAGCTTTGCACTTGTTCACTTTAATAACAACTTCTTGTTTTCGATAGTTTTGATATCAGATTTGATGTAATATTTTATGTTTTGCATTGTGTAGGTTTTGGGAACGCCTACTAGGGAAGAAATCAAGTGCATGAACCCTAATTACACGGAATTCAAATTTCCTCAGATTAAAGCTCATCCATGGCACAAGGTACAATTAAACATTATAATCATCAGATTAACATGTTCACTGCCTTTTTCAGTAGCAGTTACAGTCAATTTGACATATCTTATCATCATATATATTCACAGATTTTCCACAAACGCATGCCTCCGGAGGCTGTTGATTTGGTCTCAAGGCTTCTTCAATACTCTCCCAATCTACGATCTGCCGCTGTGAGTGTTACAAGTCGACATTCTTCTGTGAAATCTTTTTGTTATGGTCCTTTCATTTCCAATTATTATTATTATAGTTTTGTTTATCTGACATCCATTTGCTTGAATTGTAAATATGGTCACAGCTCGACACATTGGTCCACCCATTCTTTGATGAGTTAAGAGATCCGAATGCGCGTCTGCCTAATGGACGTTTCCTTCCACCGCTTTTCAACTTCAAGCCTCACGGTAAGACATATTCCTTTCCTAATGTCTTTAGATCCAAAGTTACCTGTAAAATTTATCAAAGTTTTGACCTGTAAAATCCATCATTGGAGGGTTAAAAAAAAACATCAAGAAGACCCTTGAAGATTTCAACCAGAGAGAGAACTGCTTAATTTTTTATGTGAAACATCTGAGTTATACATGGATCTTCAGTAGCAAATCTATAAGCATTAAAAAAAAAATCTCTTGTGGTTTTGGGAAGTCAAGATATATATATGACTAAAATTGTCATGTCATTGTTTTGAAACAGAGCTGAAAGGTGTGCCTGTGGAGATGGTAGGTAAGTTAGTACCTGAGCATGCGAGGAAGCAGTGTCCTTGGCTCGGTTTGTGATTCTCCCCCAAAACCCTAAATGTAGCACAAACACAACACTTGTTATAAATTGCGTCTCTCTATCTATCTCTCAATCTGATTGTTTGTTTGTATGAGTAGAGAAAAAAAGAGAGAGTTATTACTGTGGTTGGTTTATAATGTAATACCATCATCAAGTATTTTTTAATCAAGAGTTTGGTACTTGTGCTTTTGTGAATCTTTCCTCAACCCAAATCATCATCGCCATTTTGCTCGCTGTGGCAAATTGCTGAAAAATCCAAACCGAACTAAACCGAAAAACTATTATCTATG
This sequence comes from Eutrema heterophyllum, assembly GCA_002933915.1. NCBI lineage: Eukaryota > Viridiplantae > Streptophyta > Magnoliopsida > Brassicales > Brassicaceae > Eutrema > Eutrema heterophyllum. The sequence goes on from PKMM01024129.1 coordinate 550,582, forward strand.
AGAAGAATCAAGAAGCCTCACGCGCCAATTGGGTGCGCGTGTAAGTCACTTGGTTAAAAAGGCCAGACTTTTGATGCGAGTCGATCACCGGCGGTGATAAGATTAAGAGGAGATAATGCCGTCGGGGAAATATTACTGCGATTACTGCGAAAAGGAGTTTCAGGACACTCAAGTCGCTAGAAAACGCCATCTTCAGAGCAAACCTCATCTTCGTGCTAAGGCCCTTTGGTACAGCTCTCCTTCGGGTCTCTCTCTCTTCTCTCTCTCTCTGGTTTGCTTCTATTTCTTATGAAACGATTTTTAACAGCTCTTTTTTTTTAATCCTTAGATCTTAATCCACAAGTCTCCAATTTTGTGCCGAAGGGCTTATGCAATCGCTTCGTTACCTCGGTATGTCTCCAATCGATTTGATGGATATTTACACGATTAGTTCGTCGATTCGTCTGTGTTTTTTTTTTTTCCTCTGTTCATCTTCCTAGAAATCTCTGGATGTAAAGTATTGTTCTTTCGTTTATTTTCTGGTTGTATAAAATAAAAATTCTTACCCCAAGTTTACAATTCCTTGTTTGTGGGTTTTGTACTAAATTGATTCTGCCAAATACATTTCCTTGCGTATGCGTAATATCATCATTCCTGTCTTTTTCGTTTAGATAAATAAAATCTAAACCCCATGTGGCTATGTATTTTCTTAATGGGTTTTTGCAGAATTTCTGCCCATTCGGAGATTCTTGCAGATACTTGCACCCTAACAACATTCCAGGAGACACAGGTATGTGGCTCAAAACTTCAAAACTAGCTCTGTGATTTGGTCTCTTTTTTTTGGCTTCTTTAAAGCTCTAAAGAAATCTTCATTACACGCATTCTAGTTTCTGTCTTGTGTTGCTTGCTCAAAAACATCATCCCTTTTTACTAAAATTCAAATGCAGGATTCACCAATAATACACAAACTCATGCTGGCCTGCCTAACCAACACATTGTAGGAGCCTTTTTAAATCGTATGCTTTCTTGTTTTTGTCATTCAACTTCTCTCAATCTTTAAGCATAATAACTAGTCAAACATATAGAAATCTGATGTTGTAAGTTTCAAATTGTCCAAAACAGGTGATTTCGTTAGCGGGAGACCGGGAACAGGTTGGTTCGATCTTCCGCCATCCCTGAAACCGCCTCCTGAGCAAGGCTATCCTCAGCTTCCCTCCATAGACTGGGGATAGAACTACTCTTCTTTCTATATTGCTCAGATTCAACTTTGATCTTTAAACACTCGTTATTTTACATTTCTGCGATTTCCGACAGAAAGTTTCTTTTTATAAGACAGAAAACCGACCTTATTCCCCACGGGACCATACATATTGCTATGATCCGCTTACTGGTTATGTCCTGTGACAAGCAGAACAAAACATCTGAGAATTTTTTTTCCCCGAACCAAACAACAGTGAAAAGTAACAGTGAGAGCAATTAGCTCCTTAAAGCTTAAGATTAAACCCTGTTGCTACAAATTCTAACTTAATCTCAGAGTACACTTTGTGAGAAAAGTAAGCAATCTGTAAAGTGCAATTGGACTTGGCGTTTGGCTTAGGGGGAAAAAAATCATGAATGCATTTTTGAATTTTGAAGTCAATAAAACAATAATCTGAGAGGTAAGTTCAATGGAGTCCACCAACAGTAATAAGCTACTGAAGCTTTAAACTAAGACACTTATGTAGTTGGGATATATATAAAAGGAAATTTCTGAAAGGCCAAAAATTGCAACGCATTGTAAACACCTAATTCACTCAAAACTTTCATTTTTTGGGGTCCTAATTCACTCTTTTTTTTTTTGCTAAATAACCCTCGATATTCTTCCATTTTCTTGACTATATTAGATGCTATTCAAGTTGTTTTGGTTATTAGAGTTTGGATAAATCGCAATCGAGAATTCCTTTTATAGTGATAGGGGATAGGCCAAATAGGGAACCAATTGAAGAATGTGTTTGATTTTATTTGTTTTTAATTTTAATAAACAAGAGGAAGAACACGAAGGTGCTCAAATTTTCCCAATTTCCATTCAAAGCTAATGCCAAGTCAGAGTTGATGGGAACCACAATTTGGTGGTTGGGTCAAAGGTTCAGAGTTCTAAAACGTTACGAACATGCACCTGAGATTGGGAATCATTCAATCTAACAAGGACCAAAATATTTATTATCATCAGGTACACTCGAAATTCAAATATCTTCATTTTTTTTTTTTGATATTTGCTATAAATGTTTTACACATTTCCAGTTTTAAAATGTTTTAGATAATCTGTTGAAAAAGTCTCCGGTTGAAATAAACGTTTTACATATTTCAAGTTTTAAATGTTTCCAAATGAATTACATCATCACAACAACGTTGCCCATTTAGAGGTTTAGAGTGAGCCAAAAAGGCTTTTTTAACTTTTGAGACGCTGCAGATTTGGAGGAGAGCTCAACCAATAATTGTTTTATTCGAGTCACTTACAAATAGGCCTACTTATAAACGTAACAAATTAGGGATTTTATTAATCCATCCACGAACCAACAACAGTGAATAGTGCCATCGTTACTTTATTACCGACCTTCTAACGTTTTAGGAGACATGTAAAAGGGAGATTTGAACAGGCGATTCGAGCAAAGGAAATAGAACAAAGCTTAGTCTTCTCATACATCATTACTGTATAAGAAGTTTATGACTGAGAGAGAGAGAGAGAGAGAGAGAGAGAGAGAGAGAGAGAGGCAACTTCACTTCTTCCAACCTCATGAAGCTCCATGGTACCTAAACCATGATAACTTTCAGTATGATTCATTCGCCCAAATAGCTTGATGCCCTGGTAAACATTGTAGTATATTAGTATTACACAATATTTCTAGTAATAACACCGCGACTAAGTTGGTTGATGAAAAAGATAAAGACATGAATTGCTAATGAAGATTTAGTCATGTTGTTTTGGAGACAAGTGTTATAAAAATGGACAATATGGGACATGATATTCCTAAGATGATTGTTGAGAAATTAGAATAATCAGGTTTACTGGAAAGAAAAGACTATTCAACTAACAAAATAGGGTATTGGCGACTGAAACCTAGCGAGAAAGCGAGACTTTGAATAGATAATATTTTACCTTATTCAACCAGATAGAGACGTGCATCTGAATCCTTCTCTCACAAGTTCGTTAATTGCGTCCCTGAGCCTATGATAATCCGCAGGTTTGTTGTAAACTTGAAAAGAAATGCGCACATATCCCGCGATGGGATCAATCTCTCCCTCCCCAGTTGGTCGAAAGTAGATCGGGATTTCAATTCTGAACCTTTCTCTCAAAAGGGTTCTAAGTTTCAAAACATCCGAATCACTCGTCACTCCTAAGCCCACGGGCAACCCAACCATGACCATACTCGCGCACATCTCGGGCGGGCAACCGAGCTGAGTCCCCCAAGACTTAACCAGCATTTGACCCATCTCAACCACAGACTCATGATTCCTCTTCTTGATGCCATCAATCCCGCCTTCAAACCGATTCACAAACTCCAAAATGGAAGGGACAACCAACTGAGCGCTATAATCTCTAGTTCCAACCCACGAGCTCTCAACGGCCAAACCGTTCCCGTACTCATTAGACACAACGGGATGATGCAAATCAGTAGCACCATTATTCGATTTCCTACAATACAAGAAAGCAACAGAAGGCGGCGCGAAAAACCACTTGTGAAGATTGCTAGTGTAGAAATCAGCACCAATCTCCTTCATGTCAACATCAACACAACCAATCCCATGAGCAGCATCAACAAACACCTGGTCAACACCTTCTTCTCTGCAGATTTTCACAAGCTCTTTGATTGGAATCACAACACTTGGCATAGAGGTCACATGATCGATCAAAGCTAACCTAACCCTTCTACCATTCGCCTTTCCTGACTCTAAAGCGTTCCTAAACCGGCCAACGATTTCGTCAGCCGAGATAACCGGGAATGGTAACAGTACCTCGATGACCTGTCCGCCGGAGCGTGTAACATACGCTTCGACTGATTTCTTAACGGAGCCGTACGCGTAGTGAAGCATGACCACCGCGTCGCCTTTCTCGAACCGTCCTTCGCGGAAGGCCCAGGCGGTTTGCTGGAGAACAATCGCGGCTGCTGTGGTTGCGTTATCGACGATGGAGACCTCATCTTCGTGTTCGGCGTTGATGAGACGTTTGATTACGGCTCTAGATTCAGAGATTTTGGGCTTGAGGTCGTCGAAATAGAATCGGTCGGGCTGGCGGAGGAAGCGGAGCTGCCAATCTCGCTGGAGAGCGAGGACAGACGAAGGACAGCAGCCGAAGCTGCCGTTGTTGACCCGCGCGAAGTCCGGATCGTGATGCGAAAACTCTGATTCGATCTCAGAGGGAGAAATGAAATTCGACGATTGTGGGGGAGGAGAGATTTTGGGGCGTTTGGCGAAATCGGAAACCGATTCGACGCCGTTGGAGGAGGAATACCTTTTAGGGTGACGGTGGTGATAAGAAGCGGCAGCCTCTTCCGGCGGAGACAGAGACGCCATGGATTTGACGAATTCGAGCTTCGAGTAATCAAATCAAAAATGAAGAAATGGCTGCTTTCATTATTATTTTTTTAAAGAGGATAAAGACAAGTTGTGAAAGTGCGGTGCCACACGACATGCGAAAGTGGAAAAAAAACTTTTTGCTGTGTACCCCCGAGTATCACGTGACTGGCACGTGATAGGAAGATATCACCTACCAAACAAACTTCACTCACGTGTTAAATGGTCTTAAAAAGCAACTTAAAAAGAGCTGTTGACATCTTTAACAGGGTAGTGGTACGGACACTTCAACGGTTGGTTACTTTAATAATGGTCAGAATTTATATATATCCAAAGAGTATAAGATCAACAAACACACACAAAACAAAACAAATTGAAGACAGTGTTGTTTCCCCGGAAATGTGAAGGATATTTTCAAATCATCTTCTGTTTGTCTGTGAAAGGAAGAACCATAAAAACGAATTACATAAAGTACAATATTCTATGATGTAACACCTTAATCTTCGTCACTATCGTTGCCAAAAACCGATGCAATCGCTACTTTTGCCTTCTTGATGCTGCTCGTGGGTTGGCTCTACAAAGATGAAGCAGATAACTAGTTTCAGTGATCAGTGAGTAGTTGTAGCAGGCTAAGTGGTCCTAGCCCGCTTTAAGCCCGTGGCCCGTAAATGGACAACGCGACAAGGTAGAATATATAGCTCATAGGTACCTTTGATGTACTGCCGCTTTTTGAAGAAAAGCCAAACTTCAATGTTTTCCGCTGATCTTGGACAGCAAGTGGTGCAACCGTTGTCTTAGCTGGTGATGAAAGTGGGACATTCTCTGGGTCTTCTTCCTGATTCTGTTGCATCTGCTGTTGTTTACGAGCATCAGCCCTAAGAAGTCAAAATTATCAAACTGGGTTAAGTCTAACGCGTACACAATCTTTCAAAAAATGTAAAAGAAACAGAAGCTAAAAAGCACATTTTAGTCATCTCCCTCTCTTGACGCTGCTGCTCTCGCTTCTTCCTACCATCGCGGCTGCTTGTACCGTGCATTTCTTTCATTTCTTTGAATCGCTGCATAATGCCGACAATTGATGTCTTAGGGTAGGAATAGCTATAAAACAAGAAATAAGGGTTTTAGAGTATTTGTTCACCTTCTTGTGGTTGTGATCGTATGAGCTCAAATGACCTTCAAACTCCATCACCGTTCTATACTGTTTGTTGCAGAGTTCACAATAGAAGACTTTACGTATTTCTTTTACATCGCTCTGGATCTTCTGCTCACGTTCTGCTAGGACCTGGATTGTCATAATGGGCACGAAGCGGGCAGTAGGAAGCCACCAACCAGGTAATAAAAAAACTGCAGATTTTTTTTCTTTCCCCTTTACAATATTACCAGTCCCGTCAAAAGACACGCATATACACTACTATACACTGCCTTCTGCTCTTTTGGGTATCGGGTTTCAGAAAGTTAAAGGCATCATTTCCGAATATGTTTTGAGCGCATACCTCCCGTTTCTTTGCGATTTCCTCGGTCTCCTCGATCTCAATATCAAGTTTCTTCCGCTGGATATTTTCCTCTGCAGTGAAATAATCGTCTTCTTCTTGTTTTCCTAAACCGAGTCTTCGATCCCTGATACCAGATTTTATGGGCTCCGTTATTCCTGAGTGAATAAACGCAGACAACAACACAGATGATCAACGTTGAGGCAGTTCTAAACACTCTAGATAACCAGTTGTGGATTTGGGCCTACACACACCTTGCTCTTGCTTTCCGAGACCTTTTCCTTTCCAACCCATTTTCTGAAGAAGACGAAACCCGACATTTGATGATGATATCTTTGTGTCTAGTGATGCTTGCTCCACATCCTCCAGATCAACATTTTCAGTAACCCTGTGTGTAATTGGCAATCGAAACTCTTGTGCCAACTCCTCAATAAAAGACTCTTGATTCATCTATACGAGCTCAAGGCAACAGTTGATAAGCAAAGACATAAACACATAGATTTCAGTAAAAAAAACCAGTAATGGAGTTGTGAATTGACCTGATCCTTCTCATAAATCCGTTTCTCTCGACTACTTGCTTCCGTCTTACTTTCAAGCCTCCTAATATCCATTCCGCTATTTCACCCTAAACCCAATGTGCTGTGTTAAGGCCCACGAAATTAGGGTTTCTGCGTCACTGCAATCAAATCTATGCCAACTAGATACGATTGAATCCCAAAATAATCTAGGTAAAGGTTCTACAAGATCGAAAATTAGTGTTTCTCAATCTATGTGCTTTGAGATCGGTACAAACATTGGAAAAGAGGGGAAAATTACGTTTAGACACAAAACTACAAGAAGGGAGGCGAAAGCACTATTTGATCTAATGGGAAAATTGAAGAAGTTTACCTGAGAAAGTTCGAGAGAGAGAGAGAGAGAGAGAACGCGGCGCAGAGCGAGGAAGAAGAACAACAATGGACGTTGAAGTTTTTTTTGTTCATTCTTTTTTACCAGGCCCGAACCTTCTCAGGATTGGGCCCAAAACAAACCATTTTGGAAAGAAAAAAAAATGAACCCTAAGCTAGCTAGTAATAAAAATTAAAAAACTATCATCATTGCATTAAGAATTTTTTATAACAATTAATTTTTAAAAATAACAATAAAAAGTTATAGGTGACCAACAAAAAAAAAACAATATAACTGATGAAAAAGTAAAAAAAAAAAATAGGAAAGGTTATTTGGCACAAGTTGAGGATTACCCACTATGTTCCCTATAATTTGCATTTTTCTTCTGATGTTTTTTATATGAATATTAAAAGGTTGAAATTTGCATTTGTTCATATGATTGGTCATGATAAAAAAGATGACTGGCTTTTGTAATGGCTTATAATGGTGCTAGTAAGCTGAGTGGATAACTTTTATTTTGAAACATATACTATCTTTAGAGTATGCTTTAAATATTGTAACTAAAAAGTAAAAACTATATGTTATATTTAAATTTTTATAATGCTTATATAAGATTTTGGAGTAACAATTATCCAAAACAGCATTGATAACAAGGAGGGCTTTTTTATGTCTACTAATGCGGTGCATTTCCAGTATAAATGGACTTCTTTGAACATTAAACATGTGCTACTATGTAGGATTATCCAAAACATCTGAGATTTTAGATCCAATCCAATTTCAGTCAAAAAATTAGGATATTTAAAATTTTTGGATCCGGATGAGTAATTATATTTACAAATTAGGATACCCGACTTTGATCCGGATCCTCTTTCATATAATAAGTTTGTCTTAAAATATATACAAAATATTTATCTAATAAATAGAAGAATATTTGTAAATATTATCAAACCTAAAATTTATTTATTAGAATTGGAGTATATTTTTGAATATCCATAACATATATGCTCTATAATGTTTATAAAAATAGTTTACTTTTTTACATAATACTTTCTATGTAGTTTTATTGTTTATTTAAAATTTTTAATTTATTTTCTTATTTTTAATAATTTTTAAAAAAACTATTTTTATTATCTTTACCTATTTTTTGGCGAATCCGATTCCAGATACTTGTGGATATTGGTGAATTCGGATCCGGATAATAATTTTTCGACGGATCCGAGTATCCTGAAATTCCAAAGTATTTATTCCATGCACACCTCTTCTAATCTACTACTATGTCAATTTTTTTTTGGTAGGAATATTAACCCCGAACATGAGTAGATAGTTTCATCTTTAATTATTTAGTTCCTAACGGGTATGGTGTGATCCGGTGTGATCAGTTATAATTATGTTTATTTATTTATTTCCAAAATTCAGCAAAAAGAAAACCAATCAAGATTAACTCATTCAAATCCGAAAAGAATCAAACTTTTTCTTTCTTTTATATTCCCTATCAATTTCGATAACGATCTTTATTGGTGGTGGATTAGTTATGCTTTAATTATAGCTTAAAATATGCAGTTTATAGTCTAAAAGATTACTACAGATTACAGAAGATTATGATATTTGTGTGACAAAGGTCTACTATATATTAATTAATTACTAATTGTTATAATGTAGCTTGAAGCTGTTGAATATATTCCACAGGAAAGGAAAACGAAGGAAGAAGCGCAAGGAAGAAGCGCTCTTTGTCGTATAAGAAAACACATTTAAGTGTTATATTCTTCGACAGATTCCTTTTCATTTGTCTTTTGACTGTTATCTCTTCTATCTTTCTTGATTTTATAAAAAAAATTGTCGATATTTAGTTAACATTATTGGACACCCCCACCAAATTATAGACAGTTGATGTTTATTAGTTGTAGGAGTTTTTGGCATGATTATATGAAATCACTGTAGTATAGTACGAGTTAATACATCCTTCTAGTTACTGTAATACTCTAATTATGAAATCATGATAGCGGATGTGTAGTTAAGACATTTGAAACCTAACGTGTTTCCCAATTTGCTCAACAGATACCTTAATGGTGATGGAAATAAGAGAAACTATTAGATCAATTAGAGATAAGATATTAGACTCTACATCTACATTTACAAGCAATTGTTTGTTTTACCAAAAACGAATAACAAACTATTGGATGAATCAAAGTTTCTGTGAATAAATTTAACCATTAAAGAAAAAAACATTTAACTATCAAAAGAAATTGTAAAACAAAGACCCCACGTACATCGCGCCGGTCATTCTAGTATTAGTATAAACCATATGTTCCAAACTTCCAAATGTCCATTTATATTTTTATTTTTTAAAAAAGATGTGAAACATATTACAAATTCAGAAGAAAATGATATTTACATATAGAATTTGCATATGATAGGGCTGAACGTTTGATATATCAACAAGCTACAAAATTGATATGTTTACTTAAAACATACAAATGTGTTCTTCTGTAAAGCCAACAGAAAATCATGACACCTGTCATTTTTTAATTTACATTTTCTAACTTAGGGCAGATGAATGATGAATTTAAGCGATAGTCTGGTAGAGTTTGGCACTTCGTTGAAATTTGAGAAGCATAATTAAGAGAAGAAAGCAAGAACCAACAAAGAAACACTACCGTGTTTGGACTTTTATTGCAATAATAGTCTCTCTTTTATACAGCGAAACATAAAATAATACACACTTTTTGTTTGATTCGATCACTCTAATAAAAAATGTTTGAAGAAAATTCAAAGAAATGACTAAAAGAAACAGAGAACTTTGATGCCTTTGGGGAGGAATTTAGAAAAAGGGACAGAGCAAAGACCCTTCAGTTAAAGTTAACACAGACCCATTTGAGATTGGGCTTGTCCGATATAACCTCAACACAACCGTCCGATTGTAATACCAGATTCCATGTTTCTTAATCTTCATCCTCGCTTTCAGATTCTAGAATAATATCTCCAATTAGTATGATTTTCTTTACGTTGATTTCTATGATTTAAACGTGGAAAAATAATTATACGAAAATAGCTCCTTATCTGATGGATGAATTAGTCAAAAATATAATTGTACCATAGCTCATTATCAGGTTTGAGTTAGGATACGAAAATAATTTATACGAAAATATAGTTTATTATCTGTTGGAGGGATAATACATGTATGTAACTAACACTAAATAAGAAACTGTACGCAATACACAACATGAATCCGTTATTGTTTTAGCTCTATCAGGTTTGAGTTAGGATAAAATAGGGATGTTGTATTGGGTAAAATAACCCTACCCGACCCAAATCTGAAATGAGCCCGCTCATTACAAGCCCGGATCATCGGGTTTTTTTACTATACAGTGTAACCCGAAAAAAATCTGCGAGTATCCGCGTTTTTTTTTTTTTTACTTTTTATGTTTTTTTAATTTAAAAAAAAACATAAAAATCCTCCAATTTCAATCGAATTTTCGTAATGTTTTAGTGTTTTACTTCCCCAAATTTGTTCTGGTTGTTTTTATACATGAAATGGATTTTTTTGTTTGTTTCTGAATCTATAATTCAAAGTTTCATTCTTTACAAATCTGCTCTGAAACAATATATCCATAAACAGCATTTACTTTCAAATTGAATAAACGAATGATCTAAGAAGAAGAAGAGGAAAAAGAAAATTGCAAGGCCTTAGATGTTGTGTTGGGAATGCTACTTTGTGTTTTCTCATTCTGCATCAATCGATCGAATATCTTCAATCAAATTCACAACTTGAGCTATATGAGGTCGTTCTTGTTGCTTGAGAGCAACACAAGCCAATCCTATTTGCAACATCTCAACCATTTCTTCCTCGACACCACCCGATTGGCTCAAAATTTCCATATCGAAAACTTCCCTTGTCCCCTGTCCTAGAAGATTCACACAAGTTTGGACTTTATTTTGTTAATTTGTTCCGGGAATTTAAGCTAAATCGAAGCTGTTGTGTGTACTAATCCCAAACGGATAAGTGTTCGACAGAATTCTCCAATAACTCAAATTTTTTCTAGTTTATTGATTTTTTTTTTTTAAAACATGCGGGTACCCTAAACCCGATAGGGTAAAACCCGACGGGGTAAAACCCGACGGGGTAAATTGAAAAACATGACTCGCCCGTTTTATCCGCATTTTTTTAAAGAAAAACACAGGATAATAGACTCAAAAAATATTCAGGGTTTCGGATACCCATCGGGTAAAAACCCATCTTTAACATCCATAGGATAAAACATTGTGTTTGAGGAAAAATATATTTTTTGTTATGTGAGTATTATAACTGAAGATCCAGAACTTCTCAAAAAAAAATTAAAAGAAGATATTAAACAAATATTGAGGGTAAAATGTTAATATACCAATAAATTTTAGTAAATTTCGAATTTTTAGGTGAAAATTTTCGAGAAAAAAATGATGATTTATAATATTTGATGGAAACTCTAATTATACAAAATATATTGCCCATAAAAATTACAAACGACACAAAAATGTCAATCCCAGAAAGGAATATGTCCAAATAATTACAAGAGACACATAAAAATACGTGGGTCCGACAATGTAGCTAACTAGCTAACAACACTGAACCAAACTTTATTTCGCTCTGATAATTTCTAAACAGAACCAACCAAGATTCGAACCAAACCGGACCTAAAAGAACTCCCACAAAAAGCTGTTTTGCTCAGTCACCCTATAAATACATCCTCAAAACCCATCTTTAAGAACACAATTACACAAACACATCAAACTAAAACAACCTTAAACAAATTTACAGTTTTTTTTTCTTGAATCTTTGTGTGTTCTTTTTTCTGTCTAATGGGAGGCAACAGCAGAAAGAAGTTCTCGTTCTTCAGCTTCTTTAAAGCACGAAGGTCTTCGTCTCATAGAGTTGAAGCAGACGCATGGGACGACGCTGTATACACAAGAAAGGCATGGGCCAGCGACGAGGACAAGCGTTATTGGGTGGCTGAGCCAGGTATTGACCGTAAAGCTTCTGCCTTCATTGCCAAGTTCCATGCCTCTCGTGTCTCTGAGTCCGAATGCCAAACTCTCCCTCCTTGCCAATCTCATCATGACTAGCCATCATCATAATCATGATGATGATGATGATCAATGAAAGAAGGCTAATGGCTTAATTAGTTTGATTCTATGTATATTCTATATTTTCTTTTGTGTTCTAATGATGTCCTTACGATGATTTGTTTATAAAATGTCTTACATGTAGTTTAAAGTCATTCTCTACCATTAATAATTTTTAATGGACTTGAAAAGTTTATAACATGCAATTCTCACCGATACGTTTATGTGTTGAACATTATATATATGTTCCATAAATATTTCAACTATACTCTAACAAAAGAATTGACATATGATCAAAAACAACATCTCAAGACGTACGCAGTACTAAGATATTTGCATTGATGTGGTTCGAGTCTAGCTAGTGAAAATTAAGATCTTACACTATTGTTTCGTGTATCTATCGATCTCTAGGAAGTACTTGCAGTAACTTGACAATACAATATATACTTTTCCGTTGGTTAAACAGTATAAGAAACCATCGCAAAATGCCAAAATCAGTAAGTCCTTAATCTAATAAAATTTGAAGATGGACTATACAGTTTTGTTTTGTTTTGTAACATTTTGTTTTGCTCTTTACTTTGATACATTTTTACTATAGTAACCAACTAGCAATTAGGAAATGTTGTATTTATTGAGATTAATTTAATAGAACAAAGATTTGGAGCCAGCTGTAGAATCTAAAACAATATGTGGATGATATTATTTTCCCACATATATTGTAGTTTGTACACAAAGGTACATTTCTAAGAGTACATTTATTCCTTGCTTTTCTTTCTTTTTCCCTCTCACCTTCTTTTGTCTATTATTTTTTATTTTACTTTTTTTACATCCTTTTGTTTTCCCGTTTTTATTTTATTTTAATAATAATCAGTAAATATCCTTTTTTAACTCTTTTGTAAATTTTGTTTGCAAAATTTGGAAAGAAATAACTCAAATGTGGTTGGCTTAAGCGGTTATAGAGATGATGTTTCAGTGCTAACTCGAAGTCGAACCCTAGATGCTACACTTGGGATTGAACGATTTACGCTTGGTGAACACACGTATTATCAAAACTTAAAAAGATTAAGGTCGACAAGCCCTAAACTTTCTGGTTATAATAAATATATGTGGAAAGAGATATTATTGCAATGTTTATCGTCATTATAGTAGCATATAAGACGCAAATAAATATATATTTTTTATTCATATATATAGTAGAATAACAAAAGGAAAATAATCCGAAATAAGTTTGTCACCAACGTGACAAATAATATGGTTTGAGGCCAACTGAATATTAGATCAAACCGGCTATTAAAAAGTTTGAAAGCCAATCAGTACTCACATTAATTGAAAAGTCCGGAACTTTCTTAACCGGAGAAAACCAAAGTTAGCCTATTTTGTTAGTTACGGATTTTAGCGGTAATATACAGAAAACAAATTAAGGAGCAGAATAATGCATGATTCTCATAATGCAAAGAAGTAAAGCTAAGTTTTACTATTAGTTGATTATATCAACAACGCACTATGCATTGCTAGCTGATGGAAGGCCACAAATAAACTGACTAGAATCTTTCTCAGTGATTACAGTCAAATCTATAACTTTTTAAAAAAATTATGGGTTGGATTCTTAATAGTTTGCAAGTCTCAACAAATGAAAGAGATTCACTTAAATCAAGAAAATTTAATTGACAAGTCATTGAGAGTGATAATATCAAAATATTCGAAATTATCGTTGAAATTTATCTCACCCATAAATCATTTTTTTTTATAGATTTATTTGATAATTGGGAGGTTTTAGGCCAAGTTAATCTCTAATTTGATAATCTCTCTATAAAATCCACAATTAGTTTTAAATTTTGGAGCACACATTCATACAATGGCGTTTGAAAATAACATGATATGTTTTGCGACCGTTATATCTATCAAATTGGTCTTATATCCAAATTATTATGTGTGAAAAACTTAAATTTAATGGTTATAATTTTGTTTCTTTTCATCTTTATATGGTTGTAATTAAAAGACAAAAATAAAGAAATAAAACTCAGAAATCATACCTTTTTATCTTCTTGCTTAATTCCCAAATTATGATCGCGTAAACCGAAATTTAACTTGTCTAGTATGAAATTTTAATAAGTGATCGTACTTGGTTAATCTGGGTTTGGCCATAACTTGAAGATCGAACGACCAAGTATACAATATAAAGATTCATGTTTTTGTGTCTAGCTATGGATGGTTTCGAGTTGTTTAGATTTGAAAGATAATCTATGATTCACTTTTAAATAGAGATATTCGCAATGCCTAGATTTTTTGTCTGATGCATTTGAGAAAGTGTCCATGTCTAGACTCTACTAGAAGATATTTAGAAATATTGTGCTAAGTTGCTAACTTTATTAATCAAGTAGTTTTTGACCCTGAACAAGTATTTTTTTAGTTGGATCTAGTTCAACAATGGCAAATTGCTATTAAAGTGAAGCATCATTAATGGAACTAACCTTTTAACACTACCCAGCATTTCGTGAAGACGACTCATCAATCAGTATATTAAATTTTTTGCTATAACTTCATTTAGCGAAGACCATGTAATAATCATACTTCATTTAGGGATACAATACTTGGTATATTAGGTTTTTTTTACACGCATATGAAATTGAATTCAAATGCAAGCAACTCAACCAAAAAAACCCCCAAAAGATAAAGATTAACAAATTTCAAGAAGACATCATTTTTATGGATATCCCATCATTACTTTTTGAACACTGATAAATATTCGTTATTTCTTTTTACGTGTTCAAATCAATAACAAACCCGAATACTCGAATAGTAATGTCATTTTTTGATCTATGCTACTGACCATCCGTTCAAAACATATCACATTTTTGAAACCAAGACACATATAACATCCAAGAATAGTGCTATCTCCTATTTCAAAATTTGGTCTGAAGATTCGTTGGTAGGGTTTATTTATTCTTAGACCCTACAAGAAACAAAAGACAAAAACTAGAGTATAAGTAGGCTATATAATTGTATATAAAAAAGTTGTTCTCAAGAAACAGATTCATGATTTGAAGATCAAGTCAAGCCCATCAATTTGGCGTTGAAACACTTTCTGTCAAATGGACAAGACATGACTTCCTTCGTGTCTTTCGTATTAGAACCAACCATCTAAAATATCTCTTCCTTTTTTCTTCTATAATTTTATTTCCATTTTAACTTTTTGTCTGCTATTTGATTTATTTTCTTGTGGTATCTATTTTCATATTTACGGAATCATAGGAATTTAATAATTAGATGAATAAAGGATCGGAATAAAAAGTTCAACCGCACAGTGTAAAAGCAAAAAGAAGATGGAAGATCTTGCTAGAAATTGTTGTTGATTTATTGCATTCACATGTGATGTGTTGCGTTTTTGACGTTTTTCAATTCGCGTTTTTTGTACATAATCGAATTTTTTTCGATTGTTTTAGTTTTTTAGGAGTCATTTCAGGTGTAAAGGCATTTCGGGACGGAGTCCGGAAGCCTAGAACGGAAAAACGGCGAAACCGAATCGAAAAAGATGGGATCAATTGATCCCCCTTACTGAATCGATCGATCCAAGAAATCGGACATTTGATGGATCGATCTCTGATTGAGGCAGACCGATCGATCCGAAGAAAAAGATGGGATCGATCGATCCACATACCTGGATCGATCGATCCAGCTTCTGTTAATAGTGTAAAAAACGTGTTTTGAACTATTTCACCTAATTTTTTTCTCTCTCTTTGACGAAAAAACACTTAAAAATAAGGGGTCTAAGCCCAGATGTATCATATACTCTTAACTCTGTACTCTTCTATTTGATCTTGGTGATTTGTAAGCTTGGAAAGCAAACCTTTGATTCTACATATTGGAGAAGTTTTCTTAATCTCTTCTATTTCTGTTTTTGTTAATCATGTGTTCTTCATCATTTCTCTGTATTTGTTCTGCAATTATGAGTGAGTAGTTTCTTAGTTAAGCCAAAGGTGTTAAGGGATTTCATGATTTAACAGTTTAGGATAGATTAAACGGGGATTTATTCGGTGGATTCTTCGTCTATGGTGTTCTTATTGCTTGAATTAAACTGATCACTTGGTTCTTGATCTTAGGTTATCTAAAGCACGAGAGTGTTTGTCTAGATGCCGGAATTATCCTAGATGAGCAAAACGTCC
This sequence comes from Eutrema heterophyllum, assembly GCA_002933915.1. Taxonomy (NCBI): domain Eukaryota; kingdom Viridiplantae; phylum Streptophyta; class Magnoliopsida; order Brassicales; family Brassicaceae; genus Eutrema; species Eutrema heterophyllum. The sequence goes on from PKMM01024129.1 coordinate 566,747, forward strand.
TTATCCAACGGGAGTTGATGTTAAGGCGTTCTTGTGAACTTATCAAATCGAACTAGAAAAGCATGTTTAGAACATTTGAATTCAACGAGAGTTAGTCTTCATGGTTTTAAGCATAGGGATTAATACTCCGGGAGGAGGTTAATCTATTATTAGGTTTGAGTTCTAGACGTTTCTTAATGCAAACCCCTGTTTAAGATGCATTAACCGTTATTCGTGATTTCTCGCAACGTCACCCCAGGCTTAACGCTTTCTCTATTTGAATTTACACCGTTTTATTTGTCGTTCTTAGTTTCGAAACCATAAAACAAAAAAAAATCTGTCATTCGTCTTAACTTTAATTTTATCATGCATTCTCGTAGTCGTAACATTGATCTCTGTGGATTCGATTCTAAAGTGCTACAATCAACAACCGTTATGATTGCGGTATAATGTGCACTTTAGTTATTAATTTGACTCGGTGAAACCACGCTGAAAATCAACATGTTAACTTAATCGATCAAAATTTTCTTTCGAGTCGAATCTAAATGTATTGACTATTGTGATGATTTTTTTTTATGTGAAGGACTAACATGTTGATTTTTGATAAATGAAAAATATATAATTTTTAACCGACAACATCTTCCACTCAGACAAAATTATATATGTTGATCAATGAAAATAACCATCCAAATTATTTAATTAACATATTTGTGAATTTAATACAAAAAATTGTACAATTGACTATCACATACATGCATCCATCCATGATGCATCGATTTGGTGATGGGGCGTATCCAAAAGATTATTTTACCGGATTCACTAATATTAAGTTAATAGATATCAAATGAGTGCACATAACAAATTAGCTAAAAAATACTGTAGTTTAAAAAATAAAATGGATGCACATACACCCCCTACCACTTAACTACAATTTTATAGTTTCATAATAAGGACTTGATCCACTATTATCTTTCTTTTTTTTTGAAATTTCAAATTTATTTATTTTTGCCACTATTATCTTTGGACTGATAATCTCTCACTACATGGATAACAAATCTTAATGGTGTTGTTTCTTGTTTGATTTCATTGTTTTTCGTTTTTTTTTAGTCTAATATTTATGACTTTCGTATCTGGAACATTTGTTTGGTTTTTATTTGTTAATGAAAATTGTGTGAAGCCATTTATAATTTGGCAAGGCCATTCATACAATCTTCATAATTCTAAACGTTTTTTTTTTTTTTGCTATGAATTCTAAATTCTAAACGTTTTCTGATGGGGAGATGTATGAGTTTCGACTTATAACTTTTTAATTTAACCATAACAGAAAGCTTGACAAAGAAAAAAAACATAACAAAAAGATTTTTTTTTGGCAAGACCACTCATACGATTTTCATAAAATACGAAGTTTTTTAATAAAACGTATGTTATATTTAATTTGATTCGAAACCGTGTCAAAGATCAAATAACAAGAGAAAATGAGATTTCATTCAAGATCAAATACAAACTACATGTCTAACCAATGAAAACATGTAACTAAAAAAAAACAGAATTTCAAATAAATTTTTATTGATGGTTTAAATGATGAAAAACTAACATACGATCAAAGACTCGCTCACGATGTTCACAAGTGCTCTCCAAACACCAACCCATCCTGCTCACCACTGTTTCTGATTCAGATCCAAATCCTTAATGGTGTGTTTCATGCTCAAACTATTTTCAATTTGATCTCGAATCCTATCGTAAAATCCAACTGAAGAAGACACCATCTCAAACCTAGGCATGGTGACATCAGTTGTTGTAGTAGCAACAGCAGCAGCAGAGGAAGAAGACGATTCATGGTTCTTCTTAAGAATCTCGACCCTACGATTAAGATCTTTGAGATACTGCTCAATGACACAACCAAAATCTCGAAGATTACTTTTCTCAATACGAGTAACCGAAGTTTTCCCACTAAGACAATCGAACATAACCTCTTTCATCTCCAACTCTTTGTTCTCTTTCCACAGTTTCTTCCAAGTCTCAGTTGCTTTAGAGATCCTCTGTTGGAGAAACGTCTCTTGGTTGACCATTTTCTTGTTCTTGTCCATCACCGACAACATCTTCCACTCAGACACAACCTTTTCCACTGCTTCTCTCGATGGCCACACCTCCGGGCTCGAGTCGTACGCACTGTCGATGATTACGCCTATCGGGACGTCACAGAGAGTTGCTAACTCGTACGCTTTCTTCAAAATACCTCTTTTTCTTTTCTTGTACGTTGATTTCCTTGACGACTCATTTTCTATGTAAGCCATTTTCACCTTTGTTCTTGTCATGACTGTTTGTTTGTTTTTTTTTTTCTGTATAATAATTTTAAAATGGAGTATTGTTTATATACACATATATATACACATACATATCAATGTTTGAATTAAATTGAAGGAGATATATATTATCTAAATCCAAACATATTATCTATATATATCAATATCATACCTTTTCAGGGATATTATATTTTATGGAAACAATATTTTTTTTTGGGAAGTAAATTTAGCATTCAAATATGGAGTATAGTCACGGGTTCATAAACCAAATATAAAAAGGGTTGGGTTCTGATTGGCAAGTGGTGCACTTAAAAAAAAAATTGGCCTATTTAGGAAAAAAGTGGACATATTTGTTAGAATAACCCCNGTTTGTGTATATATATAGTAAAGATATCTAGAAAACAAAATATGGTAGATAATATTGAAGAAAAAATAAAATAAACTAAAAGGGATTTTGTTCCTAATTAAAAAAATTATAAGTCAATGTTTATTGTCTAACAACAATAATTAAAAGATGTCAAAAATAACAAAATAAATAATTCATTGTGATCCTCGTATTCTATGACTAAAATATAAGTTTTTTTTTTGGGTGCTCAGGGCACCTATGGGCCTTAAGCTCAAATTCACTTAAAGCCCATAATAAGTTAAACAATTCGCGTTTTCCATTCCCATCTCGCCGCTTTCCTTGTCGAATTTTGCTTCTCCGTCATCGCCGGTGAGTTTTTGAATTCTCTGATTGCTTTCTTTCGTTCTGCTGACATCCCCTCTCCGGCCATGGAAATGCGATCTGATAGCATCAAAATTTCATTTGATTCTATGGAATTTATTTCGTCTAAAAGTTTTATGGTTAGAGAGTAACATTACAATGTGCTAAAAGTTTCAAACTTTCCCACGTGAGTGTGTTAGGATTTTCACCATTTGACCTTTGTACATAGATTAGTAGTTACCGACCAAACTCTTTTTTGTTTGACAAAAAAGCGAATCCAAATAATATATTTTTCCTCTTCTCCTTCGACTTCACCAGTATTGATTCCTCTTGTAAACCAGATATGTCTTTAAAGAGCTTACCAGTGACTCACTGATGCATCCCCAAAAAAAACGTTTCGTGACTGTTTTGTTTTGAGCAGAGAGACAAGAGACATGAAACCTTATTGATTGATGATAAGATACCCCTGCAAAAACAATCCAAATGATGTATGTTTCTGTAAGAGTTTAATGAATAATCACGGAATAATGGAGCAAGAATCCAGATATGAACAAAGTGATAATTTTCGTAAATAGAGATCTGTTTTTGGATACAAGAACGGAAACAGTTTTGCTACAAACAGAAACACCTTTCGTTTTTTTTTGTTTCTAAATTCTTGCAGTTAAATCTGAGTTTGTTTCATGAATTTTACAATGGCTACACAGCAACCTGAAAACGTCTAAGACTATGTCGATAAACTGAGAAACATATATTCGTTTTTTAAGCAAGGTCATTGCATAGATCAATCGAGTAGGCAAGATTGCAAAATCAAAACATCATTTTATTAGGAGTTTACCTAAGATTCAGTGATGCTAGTGCTTCACTCTTTCTTCTTCACCTGTATTAAAAGGCCAAGTCCCATCCTGAATAATCCAGAACACCTCTTTGTCCAACAAGACGTTCAGTTCATTAAGTAATTCGTTATGCTCCTCCATATCTTGATTTGCACAATCTATGATAAACAAATTAAGCAAGTTTTCAAATTGAATTCTTGTCCAAAGGAGAAAATTACTTTAACAGCTCAGATTTTTTTTAACCATTTTACCTGGAATCTAGGGTAGAAATGAAGCACACTCACTCCCTAATCAGGCATCGCTTTGTCGTTTACCCAGATTCCTTTGTTCATCAACCATTTTGGGGGATTATATCCTGAAAGGGCTTGTCGCAGCAAATCATCTGGTTTGACTCCGTTTCTTATCATATGTTCATACAACAATGCGGCTTCAGCAAGTTTTCCAACCTTGCAACAAGCACGGATAAGAATCGTGTAGGCAACAACATCAGGCAATAACTTTGCATCTATGGCTTGATGGAAGATATTTGTTGCTTCATCCACTCTTCCTCGTTTGCAAAGACCGTCGATTATGATGGTATAACTTATTATGCTTGGAGAAATACCTTTCTCTTGCATATCCTCCAAAAGCCTGAAAGAACCTTCGATATCGACGGATTTCGAAAACAAATCCATTAGACAACCGTAGGTGACAACATTTGGTTTAGGGCCCTCTTCCATCATTATGGAGAACATCCTTATAGCATCATCAACATCATCATTTTTACAGAGCGCATGGATAAGTATAGTCAAAGTTACGGAACTGGGTCCAAAAGGGGTAAATTTAAGCATCTCAAAAATCCTCTTTGCTTCATCTAGCCTTCTAAAAGAGCAGTAGCCACATATCATTGTGTTATATGTCGCAATATCAGGTTCCATCTTTCCTTTGAGAAGATTATTGAAAAACTTAGAAACATCCTCTACGCGGTGAGCTTTGAAAAACAAATTAATGACGACATTACATACCGCAATATCCACAGAGATTCTATCCCTCTGCATAAGCTCAAAAAGCTGAAGCCCAATGATTGGCTTCTTATGCTTGCAGAATGCATCCATTAGGGTACAGAATGCTACAGCATCAGGTTCAAAACCCATTTTGAACATCCGGAAAAAAAGAAATAGTGCTTCTTCTAATCTACCTTCCATGACACTCACCCTCATAAGCGTGGTGAATGTCGCTACATCAGGTTTTATACCATAGATCCCCATTAATCTAAACACCTTCAAAGACTCGTCATAACGATTTAACCTACACCAACCATCTATTAAGGAATTAAAAACTACAACATTGGACCGGACGGACTGGCATAGAGTCTTAACAGAGAATCTCAAAGCATGCAGCATTAGCCCTTGCTTGCAGAGGCCATCGACAATCACACCATAAATGACAACATCAGGTGGATGGCCCATCTTTATCATATCCTCGTACAAATCAAACCCGGATCTCAAGTTCCCACACTTGCAAAAACCATCAATGAGACTGCTATAAGTTACAACGGATGGCTCCAGACCACGTTTCAAGATCTGACAATATATACCAAAAGCCTCGTAAATTCTACCATCCTGGCACAAGCCGTTTATGAGAATGGTGTAGGTAACCACATTAGGGGAAATCCCTTGGCACAACATTCTCTTATACACATCAGACGCTGTTGCTAAATCCCCAGATTTTACATATGCATCAATCGTTGAACTGAAAACAACTACGTCCAACTTCACGCCTTTATGTAATGCCTGCGAGAAAAGTTTATGACCCATTCCTAACATCCCTGCTTTGAAGTATCCATCAATCAGAGTGCTGTATGCGATCAAGTCTGGCGCTATCCCCTTCTGTTCCATTACTTTGAAAAGCTCAAATGCTCTATCCATTTCGCCTCTTTTGCAGAACCCGTTAATCAGCGTTCCAAAAGTCACTACATTAGGTGCCGGACCACAATCCAACACCAAGCTTAACATCCGAGAAGCTACCTCTATCTGATCAACCGAAAGACCTTTCAAAATCTTATTGCAAGAAACTATATCAACATGAAAACCTCTCTCAATCACTAGTTGGTGAAAATCTAAAGCCTTTGTGACCTCTCCTTTGCGGAAAAGAGCATCCAACACAAATCCATGAGCATTCACACCACAAGGGACGATTCCTCTACATAGTTTATCGAAATGACCAGCTATTAAGTCAATACGAGCAGTGTCAATCAAACACTTTAGCATCCCATATACAGAATCCTCCGCTATAACTACACCCGATTGAATACTATACACAATTATCTCCATAGCCTCATCAAACATGCCATATCTACAACAACACTCCATCAAAAACCCACAGACAACACTGTAGTTCAAAGGAAGGTCCATTGACCTATCCAGCATCACACTCAAATTTCCACGATTGGCAATCATTTCATCAAACACCTTATCTGCAACATCGAACATCCCATGTCGAATCAAAACGTGGGCAATGGTAAAGAAAGAAGGAGCAAATCCAGAAATCTCTGCCCATCGGAAATACTTAACCGCGGAATAAGGATCTGATTGAAGCGAAAGAAGGACCAAGTTCGTCTCGTTCCGTTGCGAATTTGCGCCGTGGTCAGAATCTAATAGGTTAAAGTTTCCATCTTTGATTGCTTTAGAGACACCAGCGGCTAGGGATTTAGCGGAATCAGACGAAAACCGACAAGGTTTTGGACTGTTCAGCCTCACGAACACTGAGAAATTCGGCGGGAAACACTTGCGTAATTGTAAGAAAGATGAAGAAAAAAGAAACATCTTTCACAGAGTTCCCATTGCCGCGTAAACCAATTTTTTTTTTCTAATACAATTGACCCGACTTAACAAAGAATATGGGCTTTAGTAGCTCGGCCCAATAGACTTATTTAACGGAAGCGACTCCCTTCATCATCAAACCCTAATTTTCTTAATTAACATATTAGCCGCCGTGCAAGGACCCGGTTTATCTCAACCCGACCCGACTAAATTAAAACTATGGGCTTAACTGATTCTGGCCCAATTAGAGTGATACGCTGCTTTATTTAAACGGAACCGATTCACATCTCTCCAAACCCTAATTCCTTACTCTTGTATCCACCGCCGTGCTAGGTGAATCTCCGGCTGCGTTTCAGCGCCGGAGTTTCTAGAAGAAGCTATCATAGATTGATTTCTTATGTGGGGTTTTCTCTGATTGATCACGTCTTACATTATATCCTGAATCTGTAGCAAAGTTTTATGCTTTGCTTTTGTTGGTTGGGTTAGAGAGATTGATTGATTAAAGCCTATCTTCTGGGATTACTGGTGGTCTGTTGAAACACTTTGGAACTTTTTGTGGCAGAAAATGAGATGTTCATTCACTCTTTGTGTTTTGTAGTCTCTTTGCTAATTGTGAGTTTTAAACAAAAATATTATAGTTTTTTGTTTTCCTATGATCTTCTAGTTAATTTTGCACATCTGTTTCGTGTATGCTGCATGCTTAGTAACTTGTCTTTCTGTTTTCTATTTTGGGGTTTGTAAAGCTGGTATAAGATTTTTCGTTTCGTCAGGAGGAAGCCATGAAAGTCAAGCTCTTGCGTATCCTTCAACTTCATTTTCTCTGCTTATAGTGCATCAAAATTTCATTACTAAGGTGCAGATATGGTAATAGGGATCCTAGGATTGTCGATGTTGATCTTCCGGTATATTGTTTCTTTTACGTTTAAGACATGATTTATTAAGATGCAGCCTAGGTTTCATGGTTCATGATATTGTTTTCTTTTCATGAATTTCACTTTTGATTACTTATGTTGATGACTTTGTAATAGTATTTAGATGAGGATTCCTGTTACCAACTCTCAATTGATTCATATAGGGTAGACTAAGATCAGCTCTCAATGTTCCTGCATTTAGGATTTTGTTTCAAATGAACTGTTTTTTTCTTGACTCTCAGTGCTACTATGTCTCCTGACTTCGAAAAACAGAGTAAGTTTCGTTGTTCCATTATTACATGTGCAGTCCCAGTTGCATCACCACAAACTCTTACATTGTGAAACACTGTAGATGGCATGCGGTTGCATCATGGACATGGGATGCTCAAGATGAGACATGTGGGATATGTCGAATGCCATTTGACGGTTGTTGTCCAGACTGCAAACTCCCTGGAGATGATTGCCCTCTAAGTATGTTCCTCTCTTTTCATGTCTCTACACAGTGTGATGGTTATGACGAAAACCTTGTTAAGCTTTTTGTCTATTTCAAAGTTGGCAAAAACAAAACCCCTGCTTTATATTCTTATGCGTGGATCGTTACGGTTATTGAGCAGTTTGGGGAGCTTGCAACCATTCGTTTCATCTCCATTGCATACTGAAATGGGTTAATTCACAGACGAGCCAAGCACATTGCCCCATGTGCCGTAGAGAATGGCAATTCAAAGAGTAATAAGGAGTGGAGAGAGGGGCTTTGTGTTGTGCCTTGATTCCATATCTAGCTTTGCTTTCCACTTTTAGAGATGTGTTGGATCATTGTTACGACCGTTGATGGATTTTTAATGGATGTAAATATAAGTAATCACAAAAATTTACTAAAGATTTTGGTCAATTCTGTGTGGCGCATGTATATGGAACATTGGTCACGTGAGAGATTAAAACGGGAGGTCTATCTTTAAAATTCTGTCCGAGTGTGATACGTTTTGGTTACGTTAGGTTTATGGTGGTCCACGTTTGAAAACATAACTCCATTTTGGAAAACTTTACAATATTTATTTGATAATAAGGTTATGTTACATTACCTAAAAAAACAGAACTGATTTATTGTTTAAAGCATAATCTTTAACTATTACAACAACAAGTATTAAAAGAAAAGACATCATATAAAATCATATTTTTAAAATGAAAAAAAAAACACATGCAAACGAACAAATCACTCAAAACCAATCCTCGTCGGCCAAGGATTGTTGTTGATGTTTGAAGCAAAAAGATCAGCGGTGGAGGTGGAGGTGGTGGTGATGGAAGGTATGTGACCGGTGTTTGGTGGTTGTTGGTAGCGGTAGTGGTTCCCGTCCATCAAAGGAATGCTTTCACTTTCTTTAACATAACACATCTGCTGAGGATGTGCCATCAATTGATCCATGAACAATTGTTGTTGATTCGGATACTGATTCGAATCTTGACTCATATTATGATTCAAATCCAAATTCATAATCTGGTTTGAATCCATATCATAGAATCTATGTTGATTCTGATCATAAAAATTAGCAGGAGTCTGGTATTGAATCGGCTCTTGCTGATTCATATTTTGATACCGAATATGATTATCAAAATTTGAAGGAACTTGGTATTGAACATGTTCTTGCTGATTCTGATTTTGCATATTCATATGATAATATTGATGGATGTGATCATAAAACCCAATAGGAGCAGTTACCGCAGCCGCATCTGCAACAACATCATGAGTTACATCCGCAACAACAGGAAGAGCCGTATCCGCAACAACAACAAGAGGAAGAAGGAAAAAAAGTAGACTAACCATACTCCTTAAGGACCTCGATCCTGCGAGTTAGCTCATTGACATAATGATCAATGAAAAAACGCAAATCTTGAGTATCACTTGCATCACAAAAATGATACTCCATCATCTTCCCTTTCAGACAATCGAACATAGATTCTCTAAGCTCAAACTGTCGGTTCTCATTATGTAGCTTCTCCACTTGCTCTTGTTCTTTTCTGATTTTCTCCCATATACAGGCCTCTTGATCCACCATCTTCTTGGTCCGTTGTAGCATCGGCAACTCCATAAACCTCGAAAACAACTCTCGAACACCTTCCCTTGACGGCCAAGCCTCCAGATTTGAGTCGTACGGACTGTAGACGACTGCACATGCTTTGACATCGCAGATAGTCACCAACTCGTTGAGTTTCTTCATAATCCCTCTCTTCCTCTTCTTGAACGTTGCTCTCCTTGATGTTTTATCAGCTATGAGCGATAAGTTCACCTTCGACCTCGTCTTCATATTATCTTTTGTGTGTGTGTGATTTGTTGGCACTTGATTGTTCATATATAGTAAATGAAGGGTGGTTATACTAATTAGGTGTCTTAAAACGGTTTAATGCATGTTACATGCATGTACACGTGTATGTAACTGGTTTATTATAAAATGATAATCATTTAATTTCAGAGATAATTTGTACACCAATGCATATATTATACCTTTTGGGGACACTAAGACCAGAAATTGAGAAAAAAGGTATTCTTTATTTTACTTTTAGAAATAAAAATTTACCAGCTAATTCTGAGTAGTTAGTTGGAGTTACAGTTATTTTTCATTAGGAATTATATGATATTTAAAAGGAAAAATGGAAAATAAGAAATTATATTTTGAATTTAAAAAAAAAAATACATTTGGAGTTACATTTCGTTTGACGAGTGATCCTCTATAAATTACATTTACAAACGAGTCAATCATAGCTTTGAACAGCATGTTTTCTTAAAAGCCCATGTGGTCCACAATATGTATTGGGCCTTGAGCATGAATTTAAAGCCCATGATCTGTTGCAGCAAAACGAACTGGAAAGTGGAAACGGTTACCCAAAATCTTGATATCCAAATAACTTAAATTCGTCACTTTTGGTAAGATTGTTTCAAGGTTCATACATTGCTAAAGTTGTCTTGAAAAGTGGCCTAACCAACGTATCAGAGACTATGTGAGTGGTGAATTGGTGTATAAGTTTGAGCTTTTGTGATGAGATGGAAAACAAAACAGTCATGTAGAAAAGAAAGTTACCACACACATACATAAGACAAAAGGCCACTAGTGATAAGAACACAACAATTCGTAGCTAAACAGTAAAGAAAATGAAATAATTTTTTACTCGAAATCAAAACCAATAAAAATATTCATAAGGAGCAGATCAAATATAGCGTAGAGTTTTATCACTTGACTTTGATTTCTTCTTTGGCTTCAGTTGAAATAGTCTGGGAGCTTGATTTATTTTCCAATGATTGCTTTCTTTGCCTTAACAAGAGATTGTTTTACCTTTGATAAAATGTGGTTAGAATGCTTTGGCTTAACAGCAAATTCTTTCTCTGTGACTTCTGATTCTTGTTTCGCTTCGCCGCTTTCTTTAACATCAGGTTCTGTTTGTAATCCCTCTGCCGCTTTCTCTATAATCATCTCCTCTTGTAATTTAGCTGCAATTTCTTCCTCTTTTGATTCAATAGCAGTTTGTTTCAAAGCATCCTCCTTGATACCCTCATCTTCTTCAACAAGCTTATTTACGACATCTTTGTCTTTGCTCTCGTTTTCTTCTCCATCCTTTGATGGCTCTTCTACTACATGCTTTGCTTCAGCGCTCATCTTCTCAATGAAATCAGTGGGAGACGAATAAGCAACTTCTTCACTCTCCTTCTCGGGCTCAGACACCAAATCTTGGCTTATCAATACAACTTCCTCATGACACTTTGTTTCAACAGTTTTCTCCTCCAGCTTGACTTGGAGCTGATCAGCCTCAGCTTCTTCTTCTGATTCAGAGTTTTCCTCTGCCTGTACCTCAACTTCTGAAGCTGATTCCTTTGCTTCAGAAGCCTCTGGCTTTGACTCAACTTCAAGAAATTTTACATCTGTTGTTTTAGTTTTGAAATCAGCTGAAACAGGTTCCACATCTTTGATTTCATCTTCATGTTTCCCTCCAGCTCCATCTGTCGATTCAGAAACATCAACAATCTTCACATCTTCCTTCTCTGCAGTTTCAGCATATTTTTCCTCCTTAACTTCTTCATCAAAAGATTCAACATTAACCTCTTCAACGCACTCTTTCGAAACCATTTCTGTAGGTTCTTTCTCACTACTCTCATCTTTCCCTTTCTCTGCAGATTCTTCAGAGTTTTCAACATCTGCAACTTCCTCCACCACTACTACAGGTGATTCCTTCTTTGATTCAGCTGTTAGTTTGTTGTCATCAATAAGAGTTTGATCAACAACACGCTCCTCCTTCACAACAATCTGGATTGAATCATCAGATGCTGAACTATCTTTCACCACATCAACAATTCCTGTTTCTTTCTCCATCATCTCATCAGTCACTTTCTTCTCCATTGGCTGCATCAAGCAAACAGCTACTTAGAACCCTTTTTTATTTCTCTTTGAACAAATACCAAACAAAGTGATTGCCTTATTACATTATAAACAAAAAAAAGTCACAGTTTTAGTACGCAACACGCATGGAATCATACTTTAAAACGTAAGCACACTATCTACATAAAAAGAAGACAAATATACTGATTTGTATCTTTGCAAAAAGAATAAAGTTTCATTCTTTTTCTAATTTCTTACACATATTGCTCCAGAAGTAAATGATCAAAAATAAAACAGTGCAAGATAACAACAAACCATATGTCATCCTTGACTCAAGTGCCAAACCTCATACATGTATAATAAAATTAGCTTATGTTCTCTTCCGAATCATGTATGTTCTCATCGAACAACAAATTCACTCTTTATTGTTCGATAGTCCTACAGTTTTTTTTATTTTAAATAAACCAAAAACCCATTTATTTTCACTATTTACAAATTTTGACCGTTATATTTTCATCTACAACCACCACCTCCAGTATAGTCCTCTACCTAACTGGCCCGTCTCAAGCTATAACTATGTATTTGAGGTTTAAAAGCAAATAAATGGCGCCATTTTTTAATATATTTTTTCATTCTTTTTGATCCCGGTTAATTTATTTGATCTTCTTGGATTATTTCCAAGTTGATAGATAAAGAAATCGAATTTGCAAAGGCAAATACAAAGCAAAAGCAGGTGAATAATTAAAGTTAGGCTACAAAAATATTTTTGATGCGACTATATAACAATTATTATCTACGTACTACTAACCAGCAGTTCTCTCCGGGGACCATGCTGCGACAAGCGACTATTCTCGCTGGGCTCTCGAGACCACGTGACTCCATTGGATCGTTTGTGCCTAAAGTGCAAGATCTATTTATTGGGGCTCTATTTACCTATTAGAGCTCAATGTTATTTAGCATAAGCTGGGTTTTTATGTTTTGATGAATGAATAAGTATCAAATTTATAGCCGAATTTCAAATTTTTTTGCCAAATACACGAACCCATAAATATTACTAATTAACAAACTGAAATCTATTTCATTAAGTTTTACAGATTTTCAACTCAAAATAGTATTAAATTTCGGTCGAATCGACCACACCAATTTATAATCATATTTACTTTTAGATTAGATCGTTTGGACTAATTTTGGGTTGGATCGATTTCACTTCGAATTGGAAGTTGTATATTCATAGACTTCTAGCTGGAAGCTAATTAAAATTAGTCGATTGACTCATGAATTTTAATATGTTACTCTCAACATACTTTTGATAAAAATAATTTTTTTTCCTTTCAAAAATTATAATATAATTAAATAGGAATAATAGCTTATCATAAAAAGTAAAAACCAAAAGTTGTTATAAAATTCTTCGACGTAAAAATCCTCTCTAATACGAATGGTCTAAAGCGTAAAAAAGACCCATATTTTATATATTTAAGAGTTTTAGGACCGGACCAAGATCTGTCATAACAACATGAGATACGAACTTTGTTTTTTTTTAATTGAATATAAAATTTATTCAAACCAAAAAACCTTTTTACATATGATGTGTTGCGTTTTTGACGTTTTCTAATTCGCGCTTTTTGTACATAATCGAATCTTTTTCGATTGTTTTAATCTTCTAGGAGTCATTTCAGGTGTAAAGGTATTTCGGGACGGAGTCCGGAGGCCTAGAACGTAAAAACGGCGAAACCAAACAGAAAAAGATGGGATCGATCGATCCACCTCACTGGATCGATCGATCTAGAAAATCGGACATTTGCTGGATCGAGCTCTGATTGATGCAGACCGATTGATCTGCTAAAAAGATGGGATCGATCGATCCACCTACGGGGATTGATCGATCCAGCCTCTGTTAATAGTGTTAAAACGTGTTTCTTACTATTTCACCAAACTTCTCTTTCTTTTTGACGCCCAAAACTCAAAAATAAGGGCTGGAATCTCAGATGTATCATATCCTCTTGTCTCTGTACTATTCTCTTTGATCTTGGTGATTTGTAAGCTTGGAAAGCAAACCTTTGATTCTACATATTGGAGAAGTTTTCTTAATCTCTCTTCTATTTCTGTTTTTGTTAATCATGTGTTCTTCATCATCTCTTTGTATTTGTTCTGCAATTGTGAGTGAGTAGTTTCTTAGTTAAGCCAAGGGTGTTAAGGGATTTCATGATTTAACGGTTTAGAATATATTAAACGGGGATTTATTCGGTGGATTCTTCGTCTAGGGTGTTCTTATTGCTTGAATTAAACTGATCACTTAGTTCATGATCTTATGTTATCTAGCGCACGGGAATGTTTTTCTAGATGCCGAAATTATCCTAAATGAGCAAAACGTCCTTATCCAACGGGAGTTGATGTTAAGGCGTTCTTGTGAACTTATCAAATCAAACTAGAAAAGCATGCTTAGAACCTTTGAATTCAACGGGAGTTAGTATTCATAGTTTTAAGCATATGGATCAATACTCCGGGAGGAGGTTAATCTATTATTAGGTTTGAGTTCTAGACGATTCTTAATGCAAACCCCTGTTTAAGATGCATTAACCGTTATTCGTGATTTCCCGCAACGTCACCCGAGGCTTAACGTTTTCTTTATCTGAATTTGCATTGTTTTAGTTGTCATTCTTAGTTTCGAAATTACAAAACCAACAAAATCTGTCATTCGTCTTAGCTTTAATTTCATCATGCATTCTCATAGTCGTAACACTTGGTCCTTGTGGATTCGATCCCTACATTACTACTTCGTATTGATGTGCACTTGCGGAAGTTACATATATGGTTAAAACCTGAGATCATCAACATCAAATGCATCGTTTTGCGAAGTGTTTTAAATGGTTGACAAGGCTTTCAAATGAATCAGAAAATCAAGTGTATCATTGTTATCCTTGTGGCGAACTAGAAGGTGATGTTCTCCTCATAGTTTTTGTCTTGTCTCCCGAAGCTCGTATCGTGCTAAGTCGATTCCTCATATTTTTGTCGATGATTTTGATGAGATTTGTTGGTGGTAATGGGGCTTCTCCATCATGTCGCCTATTGTTCCTTAATTTCTCTCCATATGCCATGGACAGTGGCATGAAAGATATACCTGATCACTATAAAGAGAGGAGTACTAGCTTGTGTGGAGTCTGAGATTACCGCTTTGACATCTTCCCATTCTGTTGTGTATGCTTCCTTTAGAATTCCTTGCGGAAGTGCTTCCCAAACTTGAGCAAAATATACACAAGTAAAGAAAAGATGGTTACGTGATTCCGAGAGGTTTTTGGCATAGGATACGAACTTTGGTCGACCAAGATGAACTAATAGCTGATTATCCTATCGGTTATTTACGAAATCTTCGGGATTTCTCTTGTGAATGCAATATATAAAATCACAAACTAAACTTTCTTATAATCTTTTTACAAATGAAAACGACTTGCCAGTTTTTTTTCTTTCTTTCGTGTGGACCACAAGACTAACGATTTTCACTCTTAAACACAGAGTATACGTGGTTGACATAAAAAACAAACGCAAGGAGTTATATTATATGTGTGAATTCATTAAAGTTAATAAATTGAAATTAAAGAAAAGCATCAAATAAGGAGCTGATACGCGTCACATATGCATAATAATTATAATATATTGGAAGATAATTAAAGGAAAGAAAAAGAGAGGTTAGATTGGAGAAAGGAGAGTGTTGATCCCTAAACTTACCAAAAGAAAGAAAAAAAAATAAAAAGAGTGACTGATGGGAAGGTTTAAGAATGAAGAGTGTGGCTAATCAGAGATTGACTATTATTTCTCCTCTTTCCCACTTAATTAATTACCAAACACATCATGTAATTATATATATTCGTTTGATGGCTCATGTTTTTCAACCAGACAAAATACCTTTTCATAATTGCAACTAATGTTCAGGAATACCGACTGCAACAATATGTCAATGAAGTTAATATACCTAGGTAGAATGAAAAATTAGATACCCAAATGTCGAAGTCTTAAACCAGTATTACATGTGAAACTGGATTTCAAATCCCATTTCCTGAACAAAAGACAAGATATTGAAGATGATATTAATTAATGTGACTTCGAAGTAAAAAATGCAATTTCTTCTTTCAAAAAACAAAAAAATGCAATTTCTACCTCTTTACACCATATAACCCCGAGTAAACCTAATCCAGTGCGATATTCTTACGACTAAGTGTGCATGCCATCTGTTCATAAAATCAAAACGCAACATCCTTATCCACGTCCATATATAGGAGCATGGTAATCAGCTTTGCACTCTGCACTCAATTGTAATACCTTGCATATACAAGAAAAAGTGTATTTGGACGGCATTCTACTAAAACAGCCAGTTATATATATATATATATATATATATATATATATATGAGTTCTACGATTCTATCAATATATTTGTGGATGCAAATATGTAAAACAAGAACTCGATTAGAAAATAAACATTAAAAGGAAAAGATGTGGAGAATGAGTTAAGGTCCTACTTAATGTAATTATGCATGAGTAAGATCATGGGTCATATATACTTTTCAAGTAGACAAAAACTCTTTTTATTATTGCTTCTTTTCTCTTTTGAAAACCATGTCACCTCCTAAATTAAATATATTTCAAACTTTATTTCATTTTAATTGGTGCCGTTAAAACTCAAAACTGCTCTTTAAACTTTCTAATTATTGTTTTTTGCTTTGCTTAGAACTAAAGAATGATATATAACATTACAGATACATAAAAGTCTCCCTGAATCAGGTGGGAGCTTGAGAAAAAAAGAAGGAAAAAAACAAAAAAAAGTATAGCAATTTAAACTTCAATCTAATATATCTATGAAGTTTAAGATCTTTCAGTTCTAATCTTGTAAATTTGAATTGAAATATCGATAGCATTTGTGACGGTTTGATAAAAAGGAAATCACCTATTTTAAAATATTATAGCTTGCTCGAATCCGAAGTTAATCAGATTTGATTCTGAAGAAAGCTAGAAAAACCATTATATTAGACTTAAATATCATTTCGTTATAACTATTTTAATGACGTGAATGCGTTTTTCACTAAACAATACTTAAACTTTTTTTTTATTAGATTTGGAAGTAATCTTTTAACGTGTTCAGACTAATCTCCCGAACGGGTGTGAAACTACCTAATTACACCCATGTGGCTAAAAATAAATTTGATAATTCCACACTCGGAAAGATTCGATCCATGGCCTAGACCAACATATTCGAATATTCTCCAGACGAAAACCACAACGATACTTAAACTTGAAAATTATTTTCCGTTAATGTGGACCCAATTGTCCAAAAGATACGAGAATTGCTTGCTTCTTTTGTTATATGTGCTGAAATCAAGTAAAGTTGAATACCTTTTCTTATAAAGAAATTTGAGAATAATAAATACTAATTTAATTGCTTTCTTTAGAGGGAGATATAACTAATAATTATTACTTAACCTCCGTGAATAAAAAAGCGATGATCCATAATCATGTTTGATAGTAATTTTGATTTCGGCGATTTGGGACCTTATGTAAATCAGTAATTGTAATGATGACATTTGACCTCTGCTAATATCTCTCCGTCGGCGAAAACCTCCATCTTTGTCTTGATGACGTGGCATAACGTCAACTATATATTTACTAGATAGTAGTTGTGATACACTTGAAAGAAACTTCAAAGATTTGGAAGCTTAACACAACACGTGCTTATTGTTTTGTCCTCAGCCTGAATTAATCCAAAGAATAGTAAGGACCATTTTGCTACATTAACATACAACTTGTAGCAAGTAGCAACTAGTGAGAAAATAAGTTAAACCAGAATGTAATAAATTAATAATACAAATGATACATATTCCTTATTAATCATGTCCTTTTTCGTTTGTAGACTTCTGTCGTTTCAGTTGAATACGTAGTAGAATAAAACATGTTCCTTATTAATCATGTCCTTAATCCTTGCATCGCGCATGGTACAACTATGCAAGATACTTGCTATAACTATTTTTCCAATGTGCCAATTAGTATCAATACACATAGATGTTTAACTTCCGGTGTCATTCTACAATTTAGTAAATAGTGTAACGAAGTAGAATCATTATAATTAACCAGAACATATATATATATATATATATATATATATAAACAGAACATATATATCATCAAACAAAAATTTGCCCAAACANTATGTATACTGATATTTTGTTTTAAAATGGACAGAATAGTTTACAGTGTCTATTTATTTGGATGGATAATTTAGAGAAAAGGATTTGATGATAATAATGTGGTCAAATTTAGAAAGTACTTATAATTCATTATCAAATTTTTGTCTCTAAAATTCATTATCAAATTTTTGTCTCTAAAATTCATTATCAAATTTTTGTCTCTAAAATTCATTTTTAATATATAACAGCCATATTAACTAAAACTGGAAGAACTCAATTATATTTATGTGAATTTACTGTGAATAAGTGATAATTTTGACAACTAACTTTAAAGTGATAATCACAATAGTACTTCACAACAAGTATATTTATGAAGTATTGTCTACATATAACATATAAAACAAAAACAGTCACTGCAAAAACACCAGACGAATGCTGCAGATTCATAATTATACTCAGAAGTCGAAGACGAAACAATATTAGTATTCATGAAAAACATACGAGGAAACAAAAGCGTGGTACCACACACATTAATTGTGGAATTGGACATGAGAGTGATGTTTCAACAATCTCTTTCTTCACTACTTTCGTATAGTATTGCCTCTCTAAGCAAGCGTTTGTACTTATAAGAACAAGGAAATATATATTCTTGTGACCAAATCATGAGTTTTCTGTTTTTGTCCCACTTTTGCAATCATCATTCTACTACAAAATGATGCTCTCTCACTTTAATTTCGGCCTCTTAATTTTATTCGTCTCTATTTTTTTCATTCATTGACAATTAGAATGTTAATATAACATAAAGATTTACATCATAAATATAACATAATAAATAACATATGGATAGATAGAGAATGGTTTTACTAACCATATGTTTTTTGCCGTATATGATCAATTCCTTTTTAAAGAGTTTACATATATGCAAATTCTAGTATATTTTTTTTTAATCTATCGTTATTGTAAAACGCCAGACAAGCTAATATCGGAGATGAGCCAAATCCTTGTAATTTGATACATTATTGTCAATGATAAGCTAAATAATCAGTGCATTGGGTCTAAAACCTAACTACTTAATTATGCCTCCAAACAGATTCCACGATTAATTAATTACAGCTCATTTTCTCGTAATGGACCTATTTAAACGATATAGCAAAAATAATATTGTACCATACGGCTACTTGATGGCCAAACATTTGACCTAAAATCATCTCTTTTAATATTTCTTCCTTTTGTCTTCTTCTTGTTTTATAGCAATTGCTATTTCACCTCTTCGTCCATACTTTCATGTCGAATAATAGTCCTCTCTAGGACCTTGAAAGAGACAAGTCCTACTCTCATGAACATGGTGCATGGCTTCTCGAAGATAAAACCAAAGTCAACGTCAACCTCTCTCCAACTAGAAATTTTTATATGCTCAATCATTTGGAAGGCGGCGATTCTTTTGTATTTTTCATGATCTATACAAAACATCACCGTGACTTTCTTTCTTTTTGTTTGTTAAAGGGTTGATCACCGTGACTTAATTTCTACGCACATAAACATAAAATATATACATTCTACAACTAATTAAGTCCAATTTCGACTTACATGAAAAAGAAGAAGATGACTTAGTTTAATAAAACTGGAAAACGACAGACGAGGTTGACATCGGCTAATTAAATGCATATTATAAAAAAATAAATGGCTGCCTTTCTCAGTACTTTCCATCTTTGTTTATCCACGACTAATTTGCTTAATTATATATTTTTAGATTTCTTTATAATTGGAAAATGCAGCCAGTTATAAAAAATAACTGCCTTTTCCATTCCAGTACTTTCCATCTTTGTTTATCGACGACTAATTTGCTTAATTATAAGTTTCTAGATTTTATTCACCACATTTAGTTCATAACTTCATATATAGTATACGTCAATATGTATATATTATAATTATTCGCAGTTTGTCTGCTTGTCCAGATATTTTTAAATTAATATACATATATATATATATATATTTTGTGCAATTATTTATCAGGATGAGTGGTGAAAGACCAAAATTTGTAATTTAATGGTTTGGCTAGTTTTGCCGCCTCCGTTTTATAATCCAAACTCAAACTACTATGAATGTGCGAATATAAATTATAGGCGAACAAATATATATATACATATATCAATAGCAAGAGCGGATCTAGAATATATTTTGAATGGGAGCAAATTTCGTTTATTTAATTAATTGTAATTTATCTATTAGACTAAACAAAATTTATTTATAAATTTATTTTATTTTTCAAGAAAATACATACATAATTACATTTCATAGATCTGAAACTATTAGAAAATTCCCTTAAAAATGAAAGCCTAATAAAAAAAGATTTGAAGAAAAGATAAAAATGTGAATTAAGCTCGGAAAGTGGTGGAAAAAATTGTTAATCGGACAAATCTATAAAAAATCAAGCCAATAAAAAAGATAAAACATAACAAAAATGAAAAATTCAGAATGAAAATGGGGACATCAAACTACTTTTTAAAATTTCACCCATTTATTCCAAATATCTTTTTTTTGTACTTAGCAAAATGAAAATCTAACTATTATATATAGTAGATCCGCCCCTTTATATCGTTATTATTTTATTTTATTTTTAAGAAGGCCTTTATATCATTAATTGCATATCAAGTCATAAATATATATATATATATAAAAGGTATGGACCATAAAAACGTTAGGATTTAATAACTTTTTGTAGGATAAGTGTGAAACAGTAAAGAGACTTAGTTTAATTAAATAGATAAATAAAAACAAGTAAATGATGTACATACGAAAAAACACACATTTCAGTTGAAATTATAGTACATCATTCGTCACGCTATGATTAGATTGAGGTTAACTACGAGAATTCTTCCTCTTATTACAACAACATGTCAAAGGAGATCAGGTTGGATATACAAGGGATTGATGAGTGTTTTTTTGTGTAATGATATTCTTCAATTATGCTGATGATTTTATAATTTCTTAACTCGGCTTAAGCTAGTAGCTTTATACAAAAAAAAAAGAAGATATTTCAACAAACTAATCATGATATTATTTCAATAAACATTTCTCTTTCCTATAATACGATAATAATGAGAACGCATCTGCTATCATAATATACGTTTCTAAACACTTATTGTTTGTTCTCGTGTAGAAACATGCTCGATATTAATCAAACTTGACTTTGATTTTTTCTTTACGTGTTAGAGCAGCCTCGTCAATATAAGATAAAAGAAATCTTACAAGTTACAAGTCGGTAACTATTAAAATTAATTAATGGAAAACTATTAATTAATGTCTATGACTCTATATCAATAAGAATATTAGTGGCTACGCGACCAAATTATTGCATAGTGGAAACATTTATGGCTATTTTTCCACCATAACTTTGCGTACTTAAAATTGAAGAACTCTTTACATTCTCAGGACATGAAGGTGTCTCCTTTGAGATCAAAGTATGAAAATAAAAAATATTTACTTTGTCAAACGAAAACACATTAACATTTCGCATTTTTTTTGGGGGGGGGACAATTATTTTAGATTCGTACAATGCTTTCATGGAAATGAGTCTGTTGTTGACCGATGGCTTCCCTTTTATTTTTATTTCTGTTTTTCTTTTTGCTAATTACAAAATTCTGGATTTTGGGTCATAGTTTTTTTTGTAGGTTTGAAACCAATATTTGGTAATATTTATGTCGGATAAAACTTAAATCATCATCCCCCAAACCTAGCAAATGATCATTCGAACTAGAATAGTGTATCCCTGATGAACAATAGTCGTCTAATCAATTGAAGTAATTAATATTGCGTTTAGTTAATTTTTATCTTTTTTCGTTTCAATTTTAACCAGCAAGTTTTATACTATCTTCGTTGGACACGTACAAAAAAACAAATTTCGTTTTGTATATCAATGACATAATTCCAGTTCTCGCCATTATATTTCAGATTATTAACATGTGTGAACATTTCAAAAAGGACCCTTATAATAAAGAGGAGGTAGTACTATTTGTCTTTAACCTTGAAATAATTTCAGACTACTACAATAGTGCTTCTTCTTCTTTTTTCTTGTAAATAAATTTCTTAAAAGTTAATTTTTTTCAGCCAATATGTGTCTTCGTTTTTTATTTATCATCTATCTTTTGGGAAAAGGTAATAATAATTTAGTAGTGCTATCTCCAAAGTATTAACCACGATTTCTTTCTATTTTGTAAAGGAAACGAAGTAGTTTTTTTACTAGGTTTTAAGTTCATCTCTTGATTTTTCTATATATTGTGGTCCCATAAAAGGTGTCAATTAATTCACCCAACGATTATAAACAAAAGTGTTCCACCAGAAATCGCCAATCACATCTTCTCTCATTTTAAAGTAATTTCTCCATCTTCTTCCTTCCTCTTTAACCTTATAGAACTTTCACAAAGATCATAAAACTCTCTATATCTCTGAAACAATCTATAGCTTCTTGTTTCTTCATATACCCTTATAAATCAGTCGCAACATATCCATATACATATAAAAATGGGAAGACATTCTTGTTGTTATAAGGAAAAGCTGAGAAAAGGCCTTTGGTCTCCTGAAGAAGATGAGAAACTTCTCAATTACATAACTAGACATGGTCATGGCTGTTGGAGTTCTGTCCCTAAACTCGCAGGTTTGATATCCATTTGCTCTTTATCTTTGACAAGTTAAAGATTTGTATATAAAATGTTCATATATATGCATTGGTGGATTTATATGATCATATAGGTTTGCAGAGATGTGGAAAAAGTTGTAGGCTTAGGTGGATAAACTATTTGAGACCAGACCTAAAGAGGGGAGCTTTTTCTCAAGACGAAGAATGTTTGATCATTGAGCTCCATGCTGCGTTAGGCAACAGGTTGATATAAATTAGCAACGGATTATAGACATATTTAATTAATTATATAGATTTTCTTGAATTCATAATGTAGTTTTTGAAATATGGTTCAATTCATTCGTTGAATCCATTTTGAATTGTGTAGATGGTCTCAGATCGCAACTAGGTTACCAGGAAGAACAGACAACGAGATCAAAAACTTTTGGAACTCATGTCTTAAGAAGAAGCTGAGAAGAAAAGGCATTGACCCAACAACCCATAAACCCCTAATAAGCGACCTTCAATCTCTTCACGTCATAGATCAGAAGCTGACGTCATCAACTGCTTCAGGAGTAGTAAAGTCAACGGGTTCGATAAACAACCCACATGACCAGTCGATGGTCGTCTCAGCGCAATCAGGTCCGTGGTGGTTTCCGACAATAACCACGACGACGGCTAATCAAAACGCTGCGTTTTGCTTCAGTTCAAGTACTACTCCAACGGTTTCAGACCAGATCGTATCTTTAATCTCATCAATGTCCACGTCATCATCTCCGACACCAATGACTTCAAACTTCAACCCTGTTCCAAACAACTGGGAACTCAACTACTGCAACAACACAGTTCCATCTCAGAGCAACAGTATCTACAGTGCCTTCTTTGGTAATCATTACACAGAAGCTAGCCAAATCATGAACAACAACAACAATGATAATCAAGTAGTGGATCATCATCAAGACATGAAGTCATGGGCATCAGAGATTCTTCAGTACACAGATCATAACCAAAGCTCAGAAACTGGTTTAGAAGCAGAAGTGAAGCCAGACATAGCCAAGTTCTACTGGAAATCAACATCATCCTCGTCATCACCAAACGAAGAAGCTGCAACAATATTACTACATGATGCTGACGTAGAGTTGTACGGTAAAAGTCTACAAAAACTTAATAACATGGCGTTTGATCAGAGGCTTTAGATTATAAACATGTGTTAGAGAGAGAGAGTCTAATCAGTATTTTCTTCATTTTCTATTCACATTCAGGAACCGGAGTTTATTGATTGATACATACATATATATAATATATGTTCTGCAGGTGTGTAAGTATATATATATATATGTCTTTTTTGGTTGTGTAAATGTTCTGCTCGTGTAATTTTCTTTTTTCTTTTGGTGCTAAGGTTTTTTTTTTCCTCTCCCTGCTTGTCATGACTTTAACCTTAATAGAGAGTTTCATATTTTATTTATTTCTATATTAATTTTATATATATATATATAAACGGTGAGAGTTTCGAGTCTTTGTCCCATAATCTCTCTCAATACCCATACCCATAGTCAGTTTTTAGATATTCCAATTTAAAAAATAACTCTCCGTCTCAAATAGAAATTAAACCCAGAGCACAAAAAACTAACTCATTTGTATTACCACTAGATCACCACCCCTTGATACATCTATAAAGTTTACTTTAAAGTTATTTCACGGATTATAAAATTAAAAACCAAGAAAATAAATAAACATGTCCCAGTCGAGGTAGATGGTCTTTTTTCTCTAAGGGGAGATGCATGCGTGAACACACTGATCAACAGAAAGACCCATAATCTTTTTTGTATTATTAAACCATATGTACTGGTTCTCAAATATAATTTTAATTTTTTTTTCTATTTTTTACTTCCTCTATTCTTTATTAATAGATGTTTTAGAAGAAAAAAATGAAAAAGATAGATTTTAAAGTTTTTTATGCATTTTTATTAGTTAATAATGATGAATTGTAAACTTTAAGAACAAATAATTAAGTTTATTAAATTACTATTGGTTTAGAATTATTGAAATTGCTAATCACAAAAAAATGATGCATTTATAATCAAATTTTAATGTATTTTCTTGATATGTGTGAAAAGTTTACAAAAATCTATTAATAAAGAATAGAGGGAGTATATATTACAAGTATACCGACCATGTTAACAAATAATGAATAGTTTATGAATATTGTAATATCTAGAAATTGATTCATAATAATTCTAGTATATTATATACAATTTTCTTGAATTATAGTATGTTTTTTTGTAAACTATGAATTTATATATCTTTAAATTGCTATTTAAGTTATCAATTTTATCTTACATATGGGATACTATCTCTTTTAACATTTTCAACACTGTTTTAAGAGAAATTAAACCAATTTGACAAATAATATAATTGGTATTTTACACCACACAAAACAAAACTAATAAAATCTCATCAAAGGATTTTAAAACTATTTATTTTATTATATAAAAAAGAAGTTGTCAAAAAACAAAAAAAAAAGAATTTCAAGCTTTAACAAAGAAATATCAAATTAGTTTTGTCCATCTTCGGAAAATGAAATTAAGTCTTGGTCTATTTCTTTCTCAAAAAGTTCTTTAGATCCAACCGGTTAAGTTACCGACACCGAATAATGAATGAAAATGTTGCAAAATATTATCTGATCATACAAGTCTTTTTAAAACTTCATATATATTTTAAATCATTATAGATACAATTTTCCAAGTCGTTTATTAAAAAAAAACTTTTATAATATTAATGTTACTAAAGTTTATAAAATAATATCCAAATAAATTACATTATAGATGAAATAAGTTTAAAAATTAGTATTGTTCATATTGTATTGCGGTCAGGGATAATATCTATCAACTAAAATATAGAATTTACAAAAGGGACAATTCATCTTAGAATGGAAGTCCATCGCTGTCTCCTTTAGAGAGAGAGAGAGAGATGTACCTTCACTTGTGATCAGTTCTCATACTCATTGTTTTTACTTCTCAGACATCGATTTCCCACAGTTTTGAAAATGACGTGGGAACATTGGAAGATGTAATATTCAAAACGAGTTGAGACGATCGTGAAAAGCCCAATCTGTGACTTCAAGTTTCCGTGCATGAAATAAGACTAATTTACATGTTCTGGTTTCCAATTTTTTTTTATCTAAATAAGTCAACAACAAATATTTACTTATTTCTTTATGTATAATTAATTGATCTTAATTAGAATTAATGTTTCCGTTTATTAGATCGTCATTCATATCAGTTTATCAAAAAATTATTGATATGTTACAAATGATGATCAATGTTTTACAACGGAGAAGTTCACGAAAAATAATCTATAATGCATTTTTCTATAGGTAAAAGTGTCATACGGATAAGGTAGCTTTCTCTTGATCACTAGATACGCAAGTCTTAGTTTGAAAATATCAGATTAGAGGTTTTCTACAAGTCTTAGTTTCTAAGAATTTAACATAACAATTACAAGTTCGACAAATTAGTCTAGGCCATCGTTTACCAAAAAAGAATTAAGTCATGCGCGTAGGAGAAGGGACCCTTGTTCTTGTAAGGTGGTGAGATACGACAGCCGAAGGTGTGTACTCCTCTGACAATATCCCATTAATATAATTCACACGAGGGCAGCTTTTGAGTTGGTGTTGTTGTTTTTTTTTTTCCTATGCTGGCAGAAGAAGGGACCCTTGTTGCTGACATCTATAGTGTTGATAAAACTGGAAAAGCCATGCAAGAGATAAGAAGAGCAAGCAAATTTTGATTTAAAACAAGCAAAAAATTAACCAACTGTTGTTACGTTTAAGATTTTAATTTTAGTTAAGGACAAAATGTGATCTTCATGTAGGAATGGATTTTCGGTTAAATCGGTTTAACCCAATCTAACTAGTCAGATTTTGAAAAGTTGTGTAAATATATGTGCTTTGATGGTAATTTTGACATGCTCTAGCCATTATATGGTATGATGGTCATGATCAAGGACTTATTGGATATGTGAGTATCGAACCTGATGAAAGTGATGTGACTCTGTGAGCAATTATATCGTAAGCCAAAAATCAAAAGAAGAGGTGAAAGTAACTTACATATATATATATATAATTTTTTTTTTGTTCAACAATAACTTACATATATTAATGTCGGCTATTATTAGATAGACTGACGCTTATATGGCTTCTCTCTGTAATAAGGAGTACCTTGAAAACTATTACTATCTTGAAAACTAAATAATTCAAATTAATCTGTTTCTCCATATAGTATTCGATAAATTCAAATTGAAAAAATATTATACGGAAATTATCATTTAATAGGAATTTATATATTTAAAATTTTTAAAAATTATAATGAATAGATATTATACAAATCCAAAAATGACTATTCATTTAATCTTTTATCCAATGTTGATTGTTGAATGAGAATATAAATACAAAGGATTCTCTAGAATTTTCAAAAGCTAGCAAACGTTTATGAGTTGATCAGTTGTATTTTGAAGACTTATAAAAAAGGCATTTTTTATCCTTACACCTCATAATTTGCATGTGAGCCAAAATAATTGAGGCCCTACTTTAATCATAACTTTCTTTCTATATTACAATCACAAAAATGTCACTACAGCTATATTGTTTTATTCGATCATTGTTGTTTTTAAATGTCTCAACTTGTCTTTAAAATAAAAGAGCATATTGTACATATGATAACATATATATGTATAGTTTTTTTTTTTTTGTTAAAAGTATAGAGTTCTTTTTGTATCAATTTTTTCAAAGGGATCGTATTGTCGTTTTGATATAGAGATAACGATAACGTAAACAAAAAACTAGCTTATTGATAAAGACAACGATGTGGCGGTGTCAAGTATATATATTATAAAGTTGCATTATCAAACCAGTCATGGGAACTTAATATTTTAAAACGTGAGATTACTATTTCCTTATATAATATATATATATATATATATATATATATTAAACATTTCCTTCGAAAACAATGATCCAATATTCGTTAAATTTTTATTTGTAAAACTTGATAACATATAATTCTACATAAAATGTTTTGGTTACAATACAAGTATACAACAACCCACATTTTATCTATGGATTCAGACCTTCTTTTTTTACAGTAAAACAATCTATGAATTCAAACTTATTGAAAGATTTCGTATAAGATTATATGCAAAATTTAAATGTAATTCATATAAAAACGGCAAACGAACAAAATGTCTCTTTAAGTCTTTTAGCCAAAATTTAGTAACTGGTTTAATATATATAAAAATTAACAATATAAACACGAACATTTGTGGGGTGCGATAAAAAAAAAAACACGAATATTTTCATTTACAACAATCAGAAGAAAAAAGTGCCTGCAGTTGTTATCAACATAAGTACTTTAAAAATTGGTCATGTTCAGAGTCGGTCCAATACTACAAGGACCTTACACCTTAGTCGGTCCAATATCAAGAAGGATAAGTAAGTAAGTAACAATATAGACATAAATATTTGCGTTTGAAACAATTAGAAGAACTATGTGTATACAGTTGCATGGTTATGAACATGAGTACTTTTGTTCAGGATCAATCTAATAATTTACAAGTGCCTAGGGAAGTCAAAATCTAAATATCAATATAAACAAAATATTTGGGTTTTCTCAAAAAAAAAAAAAAAAACAAACAAAATATTTGGGTTTAAAATTACCACAAGAAATTTGTGTAGTGTAGTATGCAATTGCAAGTTTATCAACATGGTACTTTTTGAAATGATTATGTTCATGGTCCAATGCCAGGGCCCTAGACCCAAAAAAAAAAAAATCCAATATTTTTGGCTTTTTTATTCCCTTTTATCAATTACATGTATATATATATATATAAAATATAATAATAAAATCAAGTATGGGCCCTTTATATATGAGGATATTTTGTTTTTAAACGTATGGGCTTGGGCATTCGCAATCTTGTCCCAGCCACTTATGCCAGACCTGGTTATGTTTTGTTTTGGTCTAATCGTATATAATTTTTTTTTGTTTTTTAAAAACTCTTAAGACCTTGATTGGTACGCTTATAAAATAGTGTAATGTCAATGTATTATCCCGCCATTTTGATGACCAAAAGAAAAAGAGTTACACCGCTCAGCGACTTTTCAGTTAAATCAACTAGATTGTTTGATTTAACCAGACTCTATTTTTTGTTTCTACAATTCACACACTCATTCTTGAATTTGAATCTGAGTTATGACATCACAATGACACTGGTACAAGCCTGAGATTGGGACTAAACTCTTTTATCGAAAAAAAGCATTGAAGTAAAAGAAAAGCCTTTCTTCATCTTTTTAGGAAATTTATTTTCCAATGAGGTATGAAAGGATACAATACAACAAGATCACTGAGATATGAAAGAAATGAAACTTTTTTACTGAGATATGAAAGAAATGAAACTTTTTTTTTTTCACTTCTACTTCGTATATGAAAACAAAAAAGTTGAGAAGATTATTCATCTGAAGACCAGATTGTGGCAGCTCCGATCACACGGGTACGGACAATCTATTAGCTTCACTTCCGCTCTATCGAAATACCAATCTCCAACTGCTATCGCCACCGCCTAATCAAAGTTTCAAAGAGTTAAAGAATTTTGATAATTTCAGAATGCTATTTAGACCTCAATTTTTTGTTTGCATTTGCATTTAGTGTGTATTTTTGTTCCATAATCGTCTGTGTTTAGTGTTTGCGTTTTCAATTTGCAAGATATATTATGAAGAAATGGAAAATTTCAAAAATGTGAACTTTAAAAAAAAAAAAAATTACATGTAAAACGCAAACACATAAAGTGAATATGAAAACCCATCAAGGCTTATCAAGAACATGAAGTGCTTACCTTTTTGTGGATAACAGGAGAATTATCGGCGAACCAAGTGTCTTGCCGTTCGGTTTGGCAATGAGCAAAACAGGAGTTTATAAACAAACCGTTCTTTCTTGAATTCGAGAATCCACTCACAGCTCTCAACATCTGATTTCTAAACCCTGTTAAAATGACAGCATAAGAGTGAGGCTATATCATTCTGAATATGATGACTTAAAAAAAGTTTGGAATTTTCAGACGCTTTCAACCTTGCAAGAACCGGATCTGTGCTGGTGTGCATCTGCCATGGTTTAATCTGCATTCATGCCAATAGCCACTAGGATCTGCACTTGGCGGAGCGATACTGCTTTGAATCTGTTTTAACAAATTAGTCAAAAAAGAAGCAGAAGGTTATATTCAATAATCTCAATTAGCATAAAACATGCATGGAGTTAATTTCTACATGGTAGAAGGAGAAAATTTACCTGCCAAATATCATATGCTGCATTGACAATAAACAGAGGAGTTTTCATCTGACTGATCAAGTTTTGTGGGAAGAAACACTGTACCAAACCAAAGATAAGAGTTTACGGGTCAGCTTTTGCGATTATTTCCAAGCGATTCGACTAAAGGAGGAAGAGCTTACAGAAGTTGGATTGAGATGGTTTGTGCACATATGTGGCAGATTGTTCTTTACTCCCTGCCATATTCATTACCATAACAGCATGTAAAGTAAAAATCTTTTTAGATTTATGAAGTTTATAATATGAAGATGAGATAAAAACATCACACCTGCAATTGCACAACGCCGTTATATAGATTCCTGATGGTGTGGCCACCGGACACATCAGGCCTTTAATCATGGAAAAACAAGCGATTCAATAACAGATACAAAGCTGACTTTGAGAAGAAGAAAAAAAGGAAAGATTCATGAGAACTAACTTACGTGTCCAAGAACAAGCCTGCATCGCTTAAACACTTGACTTTGGTAGATCTTGAAAACAAGTTTCTGAATTCGTCACAGCGTAAAATCACTGCTAGACCACCTGCAGAGCATCCAGATAGAAGTGCCTGAAGAGTATTAAACATATTAAAAAAAATGTTTGATCGATGTAAATACGAGAGACAATAAACAAGGAAGGACAAAGTGATAACACCTGTTTGGCATTTCGCATTCCCTTTGCTTTCAAATCGTCCATTGCGGCTCTCCATATCCGCTCTCCTCTAAACTGAAGCCGTGCAGCCTGAAAAAAATTACATGTTTTAGAGAATGAAAAGAAGAACAACTCAAAACTAAGAAACTTAAAATCAAGAAAATGAACTGTATGATCTCTAAATCAAAGTTCTATTTTTCTTAAACCAAACCTGGTTCTGACTATCCCCACTGAAGGAACCACCATCGCAGTAACGAAGCTTGACTCTATTCCAGTTGAAAAAGTCTGAATGACATTATGAAAAAAGGTTAAAAAAGTATTCTTCCTCTAGATTTTTACTGATGAAAAGCATGTAGACAAAGACCTGGATTTTCTTGAGCTTTATTGCTAAGTATTCCTGTAAACTGTATCTCTTTCTCCATATAGTTAGAGGATCCACGACGACTCTTCTTTCGGTATACACAGTTCCTAATGTTGTCACACCATCCTCCTCCCTTTCCACATTTCCAATATCAATACACATCCAAATTTTTTTTAACTAAATAAGACTTACAACCAACAAGCTTTATCTAATTATATATCGGAAAACAAATCTTCTTTGCTAACCTCTAATTGAATTAGCCAGCTATTGGCTCCGGATCCATGTCCACGATGTAAGTGATATCCAGGCAATGTTCCATCCAAACAAACTGTAATTAAGACACAAACAAGATTTCTCTTTCACAGATCTTTGATTCAAAACATTGTTCTGTTTTTACATTTTGTTTTCTTTACGGGACTTAATATTGATGTTTTATAGCCAGATTTAAGATGCACATACATAATGTGCCTCACATTCCAAAAACAGAAAGTGACTTACTGTAAAATGTAAGTATCTAAGACTCATGAGTGATACTAATATGTAGATTTCTGTCATACAAAACTCGGCTTAAATCTGAGAATGCCACTGGACTGAATATATGATAAACAAACAAACAAAAAACCATTTTTGTGTAAATGAATTGAAGTAAAAAGCAGAGAGAGAAAGAGAGAGAGTACCAGCTCCTTTGGCACCAGCTCCTCTGATAAGTGTGAGGCCGACCATTAATGGATTGAAATTGGAGCTAAATTTGGAGAAACCATACTCTAATTCCTCAATGCGATCTAACTCTGTGACATTGAACTCTAAATACCCATTTGCCTCAGTCCCCAGAATCAGTCCTGCCACAACAAACCCTAACAAGAAAAGCTTCCTCATTTCTCTTACTCGTCCTTTCCAAGAGTCGGAAACGCTTAGAGTAGAAAAAGGAACAGACTTTAAAAGGACTTCAAACAAATGCAAGAACTTGCATGTGTTATAGTGAATGAATCGATCTTTGTTTCAGCTTTTAATGAAGAAGAAGAAGAAGAAGAAGAAGAAAGAGACAGAGCAGAGCAGTGGAGAAGTAAGTGAAGAAGACTGTTTAAAAATTAAAAAAAAAAGATTTCATGGCTGGATTCACGTTTGGAATCTCATTACCTTGGTTTTCTTAATTAATTGATTATACTAATAAAAAGTTATAATAATAATTATAAAAAAAAAGTTATAACAATATTCGTAATTAAGACAGAGACCATCTTTTTGTTTACTAGATGTTGGTTCATACTTGTAACACACATCATCAAACAAAAGAGGAAACAATACAAATAAATACAACTAATAGCTTTAATTTTATGGTATTTTCTACATCACGCTTTGGAAAGTATTACTTACTCAATTAATTTTCTGTTATCTATCTATGATGATTTTACTTTCCCACACCTACCTTTCTATTTGTCTATTGGTTTTCATTCAAGAAGCACAACAAAATCATGAGCGGTAATTACGGAATTGGTAATCATGCATGTAACGGCATTTGGATTTTCCCTTGGATTTAAAACATTCTTTTAAGATTTCAAACATACTATCATTGTTTTGATTGAGTCTGAAGTAATCAAGGATGTCAAATTAATACACAAAAACCCTATTTTGTCAAACAGTGGTAAATATAATTCAAAATAAGAAATCCAAATTATTTTCTGCATCAAAAGATCCTTCACAGGAAAATAGATCTCTTAATCTGAATCATTGTTTTCAAATTATAATTATTTACATATTTCCTCGTTCCCGTCCGAAATAAGTCCAAAACTCTTTGACTAACCAAGAAAATGCCATAATCTATGGAAAAAAAAACAAAATGATAAGCTAAATGTCTTATTGTATAATCGGTTTGAAACTAATGGCTGGGAGAGAAAGAGAAAGAAAGTGGTGGGGCTGTTTATGAATCCGATGCACATGTTACGCTATCACAAAACAAACAGCCCTAGACGGTACGGTGCTATCAACTCAGTTTTTTTGTAAAATAAACCTTTGTTTCAATTTTATTTGCGTTTGAGCTACAATCATTGGGATTTGTTAACATTTCCACCTTCAACCAATCAATGCTTCATAGTTTTAAACTTTTTTTTTACATAAGATAAAATTTGAGGATTTATCAAAGTGTAATGTAGTCTAATAGCGTTGAACCTTTGTATGATTAATGATTGTATCCCTAGCTAGTTTGAACTTGTTTGGAAAGAGACTCCATTTTCTGGTGATAGGAATGGGTAAAAAGATTAACTCCAGTCAAAAAATATTACGGGACTTCCTTAAAAAAAGAAGCTTGAGGATATAATCGTGATCAACTTTTGAAATATGATGGGCACCGTTATTCCCTTGTATTTTTCCGTGGGGCGTAATTAATATGTACGTTTCTCCAAAGAATCGTGTCGGTGTGAGTTTAGAGCGTAACTATTATTTAATGATCACGTACCACCACCGTTTCTTAGACAATGCTATGCACAATGATTATATTCATTCTCTCGATATATATCAATAAAGTAGACATTAGAGAATGATCACGTAGCACCACCGTTGCGTTGCGTTCTTTGGTTTTTACTCCCTGCCCCATGCGATTCCCATGCACGAATAATGAAACGTCCCGTATTTATATATTGTTTAATTTGGCAACTCAAGTACAGTTTCGTCGTTTCCTCCATTTGGTTTATTATCAAACGTTGTTCTTGATATATTCACTTCTGAATTATTTTTTGAAAGAACGAATCAACCCGCCATTCTTTTGCCTTATATGAAGTATATATATATNTGTTTGAGGTAAATTTTCACGTAAAAGCTAAACGTGATACGTATGATAATTCTTATTCACGAGATCGTATCATTGTTAATAATTAAGATTGCGATATGTGTCAAAATAATAATATGAATAAAAGGAAATAATAAAAACTATTAAGTAAATTTTTTAAAACAAAATTCTTACTCATAGGATAATTCTTACTCACGAGATTGTGACATGAGTCGTTGTTAATTAAGATCATGACATGTGTCAAAGTAATAATTTGAATAAAAGGAAATAATAAAAACTATTAAATAATTAAAAAAAAAATATATTACTCACGAGATCGTGTGTCATTGTTAATTAAGAACCCGACATGTGTCAAAATAATAATCTGAAAAGGAAATAATAAAAGTATTAATTAAATATTTAAAAGGATAAAAACGAATAAGATAAATATTTTTAAAAAGATTTAAAAAGGAATAAAAGGAAATATTTTAAAAGAAAATAATTAAAAAAATTAACTAGAAAAGGTAAATATTTGAAAAGAATTGAAAAAAACAAAATAAAGCTTCATTTTCAAGAAAAAAGCAAATAATACATATAAAGAATTAAAAACGAATAAAAGGAAACTTAAGTTACTACCAACGTACCATGTGAACGTGTTCGTTTCAAAAAAGGAAAATACCGGAAACCGGAATTGACCGTCAATCGGTAGCAGCGTTAAAAAAAGAAAATTAAAAAAGTAAAACAAAAAATAGGGTAAAAAGAAGCAAAAAAAATTAAACAAAGGAAATTAACTTAATATACAAGGCTTATCCAAGAGGAAGTTAAAAAAGAGAAGATAATTAAAATTCAACTACAATCAAACTAATAAGATACACCCTTCTAAATTTAATTGTGCGCTTATATATTTTTGGTCTTTTATTCAAATTGAAAGCAAGTAAAATTACATCACACATTTAAAAAAAAAAAAAAATGTTAATGGTAATGTTAGAGGATTTAACCACTTTCCTTTTTCATATCTTAATTAAAGTATACTTTATAGAATATTTTAAAAAGTTAAAAAAACCGTGCATCGCAAGGGTCCATATCTAGTATATATATATTTAATTATTGTAAATAGTTCGTAATGTTGAAAACTTTAAAAGTGGACATATAGACTAAATTGAATTGAAATTTTAAACTGAAATCAAATCGAGATTTATCAATAAACCGATTGATTTTATTAGTTTTGTACTAAATTTAACATACTCTAACCAAACTAATCTAAATTTTAATTATATATACACTTTAAAAACAGATCTTCTAGGTTTAATTAAACTTAATATAAATTACTTCTTCGGATAATTTTAAATTCAAAATCAAACCGAACCAGCAACTGAAACCAATCTGCACCGAATCAGAAAAGAAAATTCCATCGTGAAAAGTCAAAACTCGAAAGATGTATCTACTGAGCCATAGCCCATGGGCCTTAAACACTTGATGGGCTCAGGCCTGGCAATATCAATCCTCATAAAGTTGACCAATCTCTAATGGATTTGATATATAGAGCCCACACGTGTTGAGGAGGCGGGAAAATTACATCACCGGCGTCCCCTGAGGGAGAGAGAGAGAGACCTTCGCTCGCTAATTCGCTGCTTTCTCTGTCATCGCCATGGGTATCAAGGTCTGATGGGTTTACTTCTTGTTTCAATATTTTTGATTGCGATTCCTTACTTCGATCTAATAATGCCTGTTTTTTCTTGGGTGGAAATATCTGATTTTTTTTAGGGTTTAACGAAGCTTTTAGCCGACAATGCGCCCAATGCCATGAAAGAGCAGAAATTCGAGAGCTATTTTGGTCGGAAAATCGCCGTTGATGCTAGCATGAGCATTTACCAGTTCCTTGTTCGTTCCTTCTTCCTTTGTATATCCATCTTACTTCGCCACCAATCACTCAAAGAGAGTATCTTTCTGTAAATTGAATCCTGAGAATCGATGTGACGCAGATTGTGGTGGGGAGAACTGGGACTGAAATGCTCACGAATGAAGCTGGTGAAGTCACTAGGTTAATACCACTCTCTCTATATTTGGTGCTTTTCGCGTCTTTTAGCATTTGCTATTTTATGAATTACAATGTTATGTCTCTGTTT
Organism: Eutrema heterophyllum; assembly: GCA_002933915.1. Classification (NCBI taxonomy): domain Eukaryota; kingdom Viridiplantae; phylum Streptophyta; class Magnoliopsida; order Brassicales; family Brassicaceae; genus Eutrema; species Eutrema heterophyllum. The sequence continues at coordinate 602,677 of PKMM01024129.1, forward strand.
TTTTGTTTGGTACATCTAGCCATTTACAAGGGATGTTTAATCGAACGATTCGTCTTCTCGAGGCTGGAATTAAGCCTGTGTAACGTTCTTCTCCCTCATTCTTTTTTTTTTGTTTTTTACTTTCTCTGTGAGTTTTCCTTTTACTATTACGTTTGCTTAATTAGTTCTGAATTCGCTACAGCTATGTTTTCGATGGAAAGCCCCCAGAGCTAAAGAGACAAGAACTAGCAAAACGGTAACTTTTATTATCCTGAATGCTGCTCAAATTGATTTTTTTTGTTTAGCTTGAAAAATGCTACATGAGTTTACTAACTGTTGTTCACTACACATTCTAATCTTGGTTCAGTTACTCCAAGAGAGCTGATGCAACTGCTGATTTGAGTGGTGCAATTGAGGTTTGTCACTCTTACTTGCCTTTCGAGTTACTTACCTATCTTTATTTTACTACCGAAAAGCATAACTTTAGAAGCTATTTAATGCTGGCAGGCAGGAAACAAGGAGGACATTGAGAAGTACAGCAAACGAACCGTGAAGGTAGTCTATTCTTTTCCATCTCTGAATCGGTAATTGAATCTAGTACTCTTATTAATACATGTGTAATATCCCAATCTCCAGGTGACAAAACAGCACAATGACGACTGCAAAAGACTCTTAAGACTCATGGGGGTGCCCGTTGTTGAGGTACTTATGTGCAGAAGCACCAGAGCCTAAATCTCTGCTATTAATTCTGTCTTTCTCTGTTATAATTAAAATGGCTAAATTTTCGAAAGATTGACTGATGGATTTTTTTTTACATACAGGCCACTTCCGAAGCAGAAGCGCAATGTGCTGCACTTTGCAAAGCAGGAAAGGTCTGTATTCTTTTCTCTGTTCAGGTGTTTTACTGAAAGTTTAGAGTGACCAGTGTCTTCAGTCTTGTTTAAGTGGAGGTTTTACAAGTTATATCAACTGCAATGTTTCCTTATGATATGCTTCTATCTGTTTAGGTGTATGGTGTGGCATCTGAAGATATGGATTCCTTAACTTTTGGAGCTCCTAAATTTCTTCGCCACCTGATGGATCCTAGCTCCAGAAAGATCCCTGTCATGGAATTTGACATTACTAAGGTTTCCCTCTCACACACACATTATCCTTTCTTCTACCTGTTAAGTAAATGAGATCATCTCTAATCTTGTGGTCTCGTTTCAGATTTTAGAAGAGCTTCAACTTACCATGGATCAGTTCATCGACTTGTGCATATTGTCGGGATGTGACTATTGTGACAGTATCCGAGGTATCTAGAGATTTTTTTTTAATTTTTTTTAATCTATTTATATCTTTCAACTGCGGGTGAAATAGATCAACATTGTGGTTTTTTCTCTGTTAAATGTAGAACGCAGGTTGGAAACTAATATGCATTTTGTGCCACAGGTATCGGAGGGCAGACTGCCCTAAAGCTCATTCGCCAGCATGGATCTATTGAGACTATACTCGAAAATATAAACAAAGAAAGGTTTAACTCTTTTAATTATCAAAGAGTAATTTGATTTGGTGACGATATTTGAAATTTATGATATAAGGGTTCAAACCAACCAATATAAGTGAAGGTTATAACTTGCGAATTTAGTCTAGTTGGCTGCACATTACCTGTGTCTTTTGCCGAAAACATTCTCTCTGCGATGCATTTCCATAACCACATATCTAAGAAGCATTTTTATGTCTAATCTAAATTATCCATCCTTTCACCTTTCTTGAGTTCGTACTTTTAACATCTGTTGTTTCAAGAAACAATAGCCATAGTGCGTTAAAGACCTTTACCATTTTGGTATATTATGTAGGTATCAAATACCCGAGGAATGGCCATATAATGAAGCTCGACAACTTTTTAAAGAACCTGATGTCTTAACCGATGAAGAGCAGCTTGATATCAAGTGGACCTCTCCAGATGAAGAGGTGGAAACCTAGTTCTCCCATTGTCTGCTCCACCCTTTCTTTGGATTCTTCGGGACATTTTCTTAGTTACCTCTTTTTTTTCCTTCTTTGCCAGGGTATAGTTCAATTTTTGGTGAATGAAAATGGATTCAACATAGATAGGGTGACCAAGGTATGTTATCATACTTTGTTCCGTATTGCCATATAGGTGCAATGTTTTTCTAACAATACCGTGGATGATCTGATTTGCTTAAATAGGCTGTAGAGAAAATCAAATCTGCAAAGAACAAGTCATCCCAGGGAAGGTTTGCACCTTTCGAACAAATTAGTGGTCATTTTAGCTTGTACCTCTCCTTCCAACTCATTTCTTTCTTAAACATTTCACAGGCTGGAGTCATTTTTCAAGCCAGTTGCTAACTCATCCGTGCCTGCTAAGAGAAAGGTTTGTCTCTTACAATTTTATATATGGTTGAACCCATTAGTTCTTCAGCTCCTTTCTTTCTACTTTTACATGGACTTTTGTACGTCCTACCATTTTATAAGTACAAAAGAAACATTAGTTAGTAAATTAATTGGTAGCTCGAAGGCTTTCCAAACGGATGTTAAAACTTGTTTCTTGAAACATTGATTTTATTCATGCGTTCTGCCTGCATCTTGTGATTATGACTTCATTTTGTCCATGGTCATGTACTAACTAGCCTGCCACAAACTCTTAACACATGTCCACAAGTGTATGGAAATATCTGTGCATTTTACACACTTTAGGTAAACTTTATATGCCTAGTCGTCTCTGAGGTTATTCCTCAATATACTGGATCACAGGGCACCAATTGCTTGCTCCAGCAGTATAAACCAGCTATCAGCAATAAAGTGATCTCTCTGCATGCTTTTGGATGGAACACCTCCAATAACATTGTTAGCCCTAGGCTGTTGTCTGTACCCCTCGGTTCCAACATTTCTGTTCAAATGGCTGGAGCTGGCATATGCACAAGAATCTAAATATCACGGTGAACATTTAAAATCAATCTGACATAATTTCCATAGTTCTATTTAGCTACATGTGTAGCATTCGGCTCTGAGCTGGAACCTATCTGACATAGACTAAGCGCCTCCATTCTTAAGATTCATGGGATCAATAAAACACTCTAGTTTGTGCTTCACATGTTTGTAGATATACATCGATCATTTGGTGCTTACGAACTGTTTTTTTACTTGGTAATAGGAAATCCCGGAGAGTAACGCCAAAGGAGCAACAAATAAGAAAACCAAGGGAGGTGGTGGGAGGAAGAAGAAGTAAATCACAGTCCCAGTTGTTTTGAGGCTGTATAAGTTGGTACACTTTCTGCTGCAAAGATCTGGGGAGAAGATTAATAAACTGTGATGGTTTTTCCTAGGTCCGAGTAGTCTGTTTGCTTTTTTTCTTTTCTCTATTTTCGTAACAGTTGTTAGTCTCTGCTTTTTCAGAGGTAGAATATTAGTCAGGTCTGGACTTCATTTGCATCATTATGATTTATGTGAAGGTTTATTGTCTTTGGACAAGGAAAAACCTTGTGCTTGTGTATTCGCATGCTAATATCAGAACTCGATGTGATGTAAAAGCAAAGCTCCATGTTAAATTATGTCTTTTCTAATGATATTAAGACTTGGTTCAGAAAACAGGAGAAGTGCCAATAACAAAGATTCATCACATGATAAAAAATATGAAACATGATATAATATAAGAAATTTTTTTCTTGACTAAAGATTACAGGATTTTACATGAAGGTTAAGAGATAGAGAGAGGATTCAAACAATGGTGCAGCCGCTTCCGCTTTCATAGGTACTAACTGTTACGGTGTCATAGGTGTTGCAGTAAGGAAGGCAAGGCTTGCATTCTGGTTTGGGCTTAGGAGGTTTTGGTGGTCCAACGCTGACTACTACTGGTTTCTGTTTGATCTTCTTAAGCTGTTCTACAACGCAGACCGGATCCATTGTACCCACCACGGTAAGTAGGCTCTTCTCTTGATCCAGTGCAACCTTATTCACACCTGCATTCAAATATCTCTCAACTTCTTATTGCATATCTCATATATCCGTTGATTTAAAAAAAACAGTTTTTTTTTTATCATACCTTCTAGCTCTGTGACAGCCTGCATGATTGCATTTTTGCATTTTTCACAATTGATATCCACGTTGATCTCAACTTTCTGCTCAAAATCAAAACAAATTAAAACCAAATTGGGGATTTTTTCTTCTTCTTCTTCATATTAGTAGTATGAGTATGTTTTTACCTTAAGCGTCATGATGGAGATTAATTTCGGAAGAATATGGTTTATGGAATTTAGAAATGAATGGAGGAGAGGACAATTAGAAAGATATAAAGAGATGAAGCATTCGAGTTATGACTCTTGTTCTTCTCATTTCTCAACATCTTCCTTTAATATAAGCATCGTCTTTTTGAGGACCGACTTGACTTGGAATAAGTCAACGAACTCACTGTAGCTATATACGTATCTATACATATGTGATACGTGTGTGTACATATAAAAATATTAATATATTTACATTTTGAATTATTGAACAGACTCAACTTGAACTTGGGATTTTGTTCAAGAGGGATTTTGTTAGTAGTAAGTCTGTCTATTTGTAATTGACTCTTTATTTTATATTTATTAACATATTAATACATGTTGTGCACTTGACAGTTGACAATGACATTTTAGCAGACAATCTCTGTCGGCCTTTATCAGATTTCCGGTTCAACTCGGGTCGGACATAACTGAACCTTCTAAAAACCGAACCGTGATTCAGCAGATCGCTCCGGTTTGGTTATCAACGTAGAACGATCAGTTTGGGATTCAGTTTGACCAAAACAAAACTTGCCGAGTTAATTATAACGAAATAACCAGCCAACTTCCACTTTTCTATTTATTCATTTATCCAAAGTAATCATCTGAGTTTGGTGATTCGGACTTTAGTAATTACCAGGAAGATAGGTTATTTTAGGTGAGTTTCCTCGTACGGTATTTGCTAACCACAGCCTAATAGATGTTAGATTAGATGCCTCTATTCTCCAATAAATAACCCTATGATTAATCACAACCGCCCTAAATATTAACTAACAATTAAACCCCAAAACCTAATCTTGGCTAAATTAAGGGCTAACCCCACGTTTCACAATCGGCCTAATAATAAACCTTGAAAGCCTCTCTATATATATATAAGAACATCATTTTGAAAGCTTCTGTATCCGTTAATTTATTAAATTCATCAAGGACAAACTCTTTTCAGAAGATAAAACAATAACAACAATAATGGCGTCTATTGCGACCCATCTTGTTGTTGTTGTTACCATGTTGGTTGCAGCCGCAGTCGTCGCAGAATCCGACATGCTTCAAGATATTTGTGTTGCTGATTTGTCCAATGGTATTTACTCCAATAATATATTTTGTTCGAGTGTAGTAGTTTCATTTTATGTTTTAAAAGTCTGGTGATTACGTTTCCATCTCTTTATTTATTCATCGTTATCATAAAAAAAAATGTTATCATTAAGAAAATAGCACCAATTGTGATATTTTGGAACGAAAATGACATTCCTATTCTCATTTGATGTTCATATCTTCAAACATTTGGAAATTCCTTCCCATAAATTGAATTTTGCGGGTCACCATTTGATTTTCTGGCCATCTAACTAAGTCGAGATTTTATGAGAAGTTACATAGATGAAATCTTTAAAGTTAACGAATGTTTTTCTGTTATAGCATATATTTTTATAGTTTTGTATTAAAGAGACGAGCTTTCTCAAAATTCTTCTGGATTTCAATGGATCGATACATTGTTTCTTATTATAAATTAGTTTTTCTAAACTTTTTTGAAAGAAAAATAGTATTTTTGTATCTTAGGAAATTAGTTTGTAAGTTGTTACATTTCACATAACGAATTCAATAATTGAAGCAAAAAGTAGGTGTGGAAACATCGGATTGAATCTTCAAACATTCTTCTCCAACAGCATTATAAAATGAAGATACACATAATTATTTTGAAAATAAAAATCTGTTTATAATTCCTTTTTTTTTTTTTTTAATTTGGCAAGAGCTTCCCGCAAAATATATCTTAGTTTTAAACATTTTCTCTTTCGATTTTTGACAAATGAAGCGATCAAGGTCAACGGATACACTTGCAAGGAGGCCACACAAGTAACACCGGAAGACTTCTACTTCCAAGGCTTAACCTCCGCTGCCGCAACAAACACCAGCACCGGCGCCGTCGTAACCGGAGCCAACGTGGAGAAGCTACCAGGACTCAACACTCTCGGCCTCTCCATGTCCCGCATCGATTACGCACCAAACGGCCTAAACCCACCGCACGTGCACCCACGTGCCTCCGAGATCATCTTCGTCCTCGAGGGTCAGCTCTACGTCGGCTTCGTAACAACCTCCGGAAAACTCATTGCCAAATACATTAACAAAGGAGACGTTTTCGTTTTCCCTAAAGGGCTTCTCCATTTCCAGAAGAACATTGCCAAATCTGCCCCAGCCTCTGTAATCGCAGCTTTCGATAGCCAATTTCCCGGAACAGTGTCACTCGTGGCCTCTCTCTTTGGAGCTCTTCCCGACAACATTCTTGTTGAATCATTCCAGATCAAACCCAAACAGGTTAAGAGGATCAAGTCCAGATTCCCACCCAAGAAATGATTAACAAGAAAAACATAATCTTTTTCTTCTTCTTTTTTTGTCTCAATTGTAATACATAAAGCAAAGAAGAAAATATAAAAGTTTGCAACTTTAAACTAAAAAGCAAAGAAGATTTCCTTGTCTTAAAAGAGAACCTAAAGAGCAAATACTCAAACACAATTTTCATAAAATGGATAAAAATCGAAAAGAGTTTTGTTTCTGTGCCGAATTCCTCAATTAGCCGACAATGGCTGGTGTTGCCTTCCATCTGGAATGGAGAATAAGACAATGGGCTTCGAGGATTTGATAAACGGCACATCACATCTGAAATAGCCTTTCCTCTCAAGCTGAATCACATCTCCACACTGCAGATTCCTCATATTGGAATCACCAAGTGCCAATGTTTCCTTCTTCGTATAAGGATTCACAAAATCAGCAACTTGATCATCTTCTTCCAGCTGTCGCAGCAAAAATAAAAATAAAAGAAAAAGAAAGATATCAGTGATTTTGAGAGAGAGAAAAAAACATTGTATAAATGGCATCAATCGATTCTTACCTTCTTCTTGGTGATTAAATAATCAAATTCCGTCAATGTGAGCTTGACCAACTCATTAGTCTCGGGAAGCCATGTGAGCTTCAGCTTTGTAGTCTTCACAGATCCTTGGAGATTCAGAACGCCAGATAACGCAGTGACACGACCCTCCTCGTCCTTGCTGATTTCCTTTACAATGGCATTTCCCCAATCCATCAAAGTTACTTCCTCATCAACCGAGATGGCACCCGCATCAGCTTCCTCGATCCAAATGCTCTTTGTGAAAGTGGTCGCCTTTTCTCCAGCACCTTCAAATTTCTTGTGCTTTGGTATGAGGCGGACAAACGGCTCATCAGGACCATCCTTTAAGGTCAACAGTACACGCCGCTCTTCAATCACAGCCGTATGTCTAGGGCACACAGGATCAATTATTTTCTTATTAATAGTCCAGAGTTTATCCCATTCCATCAAATTTAGATTCTTCGAAGCACCCTGGAAACGTAAAAATCAACAGAATTATTACAGAACATTCACAATGAACAAGAAACAACGAGAAGAAAGATTCACCTGCTCGAGAATGAATTGAATTAGAGCCTCGATTTTCAAACCTCTGCGAACAATTCCTTGGACTGTGGGGAAGCGTGGATCATCCCACCCGCCAACCAATCCCTGCTGGACAAACCAGAGAAGCTTGCGCTTGCTGAGAAGAGTGTAAACCAGATTTAATCGGCTGAATTCGTAAATTTCAACCCTTCGCAATCCCATGTCCTCCAGAACTTTATAGTACTGAGCATTCCGGTCATGATACTCACTAGACCGAAGGCCATGCGTTATACCTTCAATAGAATCTACAAACGGGCAAGCAAAGTCATATGTTGGATATATCTTATACTTATCCCCGATACGGTGGTGAGACATAGGGTTGCATCGGTAATAAACCGGGTCTCGCATGGCTTTGTTAGGATCTTGCATGTCTAATTTCCCACGAACACAGCACTGTAATCCCCTCTCAGTTCCCGCAATCATTTCCTCCCATAGCTTCAAATTCTCCTCAACGCTTTGATTCCTACATTTTGAATCAATCCCATCAAACCTCTCTTTCTGCATAACTTCCCTCGGTGTGTCATCAACGTATGCCTTACCCTCGCGCATCAGTTTTTCCGCCATTTTCATCAGGTCAGGAAAATAATCAGAAGTGTACGTCACTTTCTCATACTTGATCCCCAATGTCCCAACATCCTTCACAAGACTATCCACAAACTCATTGCTTTCTTTAGCGGGGTTAGTATCATCAAAACGCAAAATCACTTCCCCTTGGTAGCGCTCGGCGAAATACTTGTTCAGCAACGCGGCCTTGGCGTGTCCAATGTGAAGATAACCGCTTGGTTCTGGAGCAAACCGGAGTCGGACCTTTCCAATTTCTGCACCCGGCAAGTCCACTTCAGGTTTTCCTTTATCATATGCATCTGCTTTCATAGCTTGTTGTTGGTCTTTGGACTTGGGTGCAGCAACAGGCTTCCCTGAGCCTTTTTTCACAGTATACGTTGCGGCCTTGTTGAGGGGCTCGGTGTACTCGAGCAATATCGAATTGAACCATCTAACCAAATTCTGATACTTATTCGATTTCCTCAAGCTTTCCCATCTTGGGCCGGATCCTGATAACAGAGTGTTAAACCTTAGTAAAGACTATAACTAATGAGCTTTCAAATCAACAGAATTTCATCTAGATTCAGCCAAATTCATAGCAAGCTAATGAGTTTTTTACCAGTAAGAGCTGACCAAATAGCAACGTCGGCAATGGAAAGAGAATGGCCAACAAGAAATGTGAGACTCTGAAGGTACTTATCGACGCGAGTGCAAGCATTCTCAAACTCTGAACCAGAAGAGAAGACAGGAGCGTAATCTACCCACTCATCAATCTGATAATGATCCAGAAGACGAAGAAGAAGAAACAAAACAAAGTATTTCAAAAAAAAATTACATCTAAAGATTCGTGCTATGCTGGAAAAAGGTTGATAAAAGAATCGAGACCTGGGAAGATTCAAAAGCATTGCGTCCGTAGAAATCAGGAAGCGAGATCACCGATCGACCAACATATCGAAGAAGAACGGAAGTCCCACTCAATCTCCGCCTAAATCCAGAATTCGAAAGTAAAGATTTTGAGTTTCAGAGCAAAAAAAAAGGGAGAATCAGACCGGTAAAAGGAAAGTACCCGTCGGAGAAGGCAAAAGTAGGGACGGTAGTTGCGGCGGCGGAGGAGTCGATTGTCACCGGAGATTCAGAGAGAGAGATAGCAACGATGACTGAAAGCGGTGGAGTTTCCGCTGGGAAAGAAAGCTTAATCCCTTCCATTGCCTTCCTTTGGGCGAGATGGATCTGAATCCAAACCCTCAAAATCCAAGAAACGCAGATGAGACGATTGCGCAAATGTGTTAAGAGCTAGAGAGATGAGAAACAACAGGTGACTCAATGGGCGGCGAAAAAAAAAGCGTCTTTGGGACTAGGTTTTAGGGTTGGGACGCTCAAAGTTGCAGACTTTTCCCACTATTACAGAATTATATAACTCAGATCTACACACATGTTCTCAAAAATTATTTAGATTTTAACATTGTGTCAGAAATTTAAATAGGTAAAATTGGAAAACTGGAAATAATTGAGAAAACTTGAAAAAGAGAAAATAGTGAATTGTTGACCAAGTTTTGAGTCAAGCTGAAGATTACAAGAAACACTAGGCCACTAGGCCACTAGGGTTCTTTTTCTATTATTATTTTTCTAAATCTTGTAGTCCATAAAGTAAAGTATCAACCTTTACATTATTTACCTATCTCAGTTTGGATTAAATTTATATCTTATTTAGAACATAATTGGCATTCTTTGGGTTCGATATTTCCACAAGAAAGATTATGTTTTGAGTTCATTGGGATCCACTGTTTTCTGCATTAGTATGCTCATCTCTACTACTAGCCATTGTATGTAACATGTATAAAAGAGCTTTTTGCTGTTTCATTGTATGTAACATGTATACTACTAGCCGTTGCATGTAACATGTATACTTGCCTTATTTCTGAACCTGCGTGATGCAAGTATATATTTAAATCTCTCTATACATCATTTGGAGATGAGCATTGAAGTCTTCATAAGCTCCAAATGCAGAGGCGATTCAGAAACGTTAACAGGCATTGCAAATTGTTGAACTCAATGTGTCAAAGACTCATAGGTAACAATCAAAATCAAACAATCTCTGCTCCAGTAGACCTAAGGAATATGGCGAAACAGAGAATGGGCAGTAACCATGCTCATTCAGCAATATCATTGAAATGCAATGCTTTATTGCTTCTTCTTGCTAACGATTCCTCTTCTTTGGACAGATTCATTGCTTAGATTGCTGATATGATAAGAACCTATGCTTTCTTCTTCAATTCACGAAACCAGAGAGACTTGAATAATGAGATTCTCAACTCTCAGCCAAATGCACAAACCAAACCCTAGAACAATCCACACATCCTAAACAATCTGCCTTGACATCCTTACAAACCTAGCCGTCACTAACTGCTCTCTAACCAAGTCACAACAGGCCAAAATCTATAATCTACTACATTCAGCCCTAGGTTAGTTATAGTAGACCTGTAGAGTAGAGGCTTGAGCACCTGAAACTTCTTCAAATAGACCCACTGCCTGTCTTGCCATTTGGCACATTAGAGAGGAACAGAAAGTATCCAAATTTATTATGAACATAAGACTATCTAAATCTATACATTGAACTTATCATGAGCAAGATCTCCTACAAAGATAAACTCAATTCAATAAAAACTGTAACCTAACCGCATCAATCACACTCTGCTATACGAATCAGATTCAATACACAATTGCTTAATCATACTGATAGATGATGATGCTCTGCACAGAGCTTTTTTAAGGATCATCATTGGTCTGGAACAAAAGAAAAACACTCATAGGCATTTGATGGATTTAACCAGAAGAATAGTATCTACACAGATTGAGTAAAAGAAAACCCCAAATTAAAAAAAAAAACTATAACAAGAATTACCCCCAATTATCGAACTCACACAAATCACCAATGTGGATTGCACTCATTTGAGCAGAAATCATTGGTCTCTAACATTACTCTCAGCATCTCATGAGTGAAGCTTTCATCGTTAGGGTCAGAAAGTGGAGAAGAAGGAGAAGATTCACCCTCCTCTGTTCTGCGAGGTCTCATCATAGAAAAGCAGCCTCCTTTACGCGACCCAGAACGTGAAGAAGATGGCTTCGGTGATTTGGGTTTCTTTCTGATCTTGTCTATAAATCGCTTCCTGGTCTTTGAAATCGAGGGCATTACCAATCGATCCGCGATTCCAATCTCTTCGTTCGCATCATCCTTCTTCCCCGTCTTCTTGTTATCGTTATCGACTCCGTTCTGTTCATCCACCGAAATCTCCCCGTGATTTCCAGGCATTAACCAGACGCCGTTTCCGATTTCAGATAATAGGAATGAAACACAGAGATCGATCGGTTCGTGAGAAATTGAGAATTGAGAGGAAAAAAGGAGTTTGTTTTATTATCTGCTCCTATTTTGTGTTGTCTCTCCTTCACGGCTTCACGGCTTCACTAGGTTTCCTTTTCCAATCAAAATCTTCGCTGGCTTCTCTCTCTCGATCTCTCCCAATTAATTGCGTGTTTAACGACTTTATTAATTTACCAATTAATTTAGTAGATTCGGTATCGCTGTTTTTCTTTTATCGAGTCAATCGTTCCTATTATTAAATGGAAAAGATTATTAGTACTGTTTTTTCCCCTTCAAAGGTTATTTATTTGTTTTTTTTTACTGGAATTTTTTATTAAATTATATATTTTTTTCTTACTTCTGATTTTTATTGTTGATACAAATAGTTTACAAGCCATAGAAGCAGAACTTCAAATAAAGAGAACAATACATTAGTTTCGTGAGTTTTCTTTGAAAATAGATCTTATACATGTACATTATAGCATACAGTGCAGAATACAAAATCAGCGGAAAAAATTAATATCCCCAAAAATTAACCAATGAGAAACAAAAAAAATTCAGAAACAAAACACATACGATTAAAACACAACTATCAACAGCTAGAATTGATCAAAAACCAAGACTAAAACAGAAAAATATTATTACTGTTTTAGGAATATTTTCCACCAAAGGTTATTTTATTACTCCACTTATTACTATTTGTCAAGAAAAAAACAGAAAACATTATGACTGTTTTAGGAATATTTTCCACCAATCTCTATTAACTAATTGCCTTCGTTGTCCCAGGCGAAGTTGGTTTTTAACACTTGTTGAGCTTACTTCCCCTGAATAAATCGAAGAGGTCCAGTTTGAATTCTTTTAAACTCTTTTCAACCTTCAATTGTAAGTATTCTAGCATTTTATTTTCAAAATGTGTTGAGTGTTAATGAGTCACCCATGACCCATCTAATTATATGTGTCAAATGGATAAATATATGACTCATGACCCATCTAATTTACTCAAATGCTAACACTGTTTTTGTGTTATAATAAGTATCTCCTTAATTGAAAATAACATCCATAATTTATGTTAATATTATAACCGTATCTTAAACCAATTTCAAAAATCAAAAGAACATAATTCAATCGGCAAACTTCAAAATCTGAGCAAACTTCAAAATCTCCTCTCTCTACAATCCAAAATAGATTTGCCATTGATAATGTTAACAATAATCCAGTTCCCGAAATAAAAAGAAAAAACTATTAAGAATCGAAGGAAACCACAACAAAACAAGCAACAGAGCATAGCAAATATCCTCTCTTCACTATATACAAAATACGATTGATTTAGTCTTGCAAATGTCACTACATATTAGTGTTTCCACTGTAAGAAGAAGAGCTCGCATAACCTTATTGGAGTTCTATTTTCAAACACACATCTACAATTAAACACACATAAACGTACATAAATCTGAAGAAAGAGGAGTTACCGTACGAATCTTCCAATCTCTTTATAAAGGTCAATTGTAACAACAAGCAACAGAACATAGCAAATATCCTCTCTTCACTATATACAAAATACGATTGATTTAGTCTTGCAAATGTCACTACATATTAGTGTTTCCACGGTAAGAAGAAGAGCTCACATAACCTTATTGGAGTTCTATTTTCAAACACACATCTACAATTAAACACACATAAACGTACATAAATCTGAAGAATGAGGAGTTACCGTACGAATCTTCCAATCTCTTTATAAAGGCCAATTGTAACAAAGCACATGCAGATTCTGGAAAAAAAAGAAACACAGAACGTTGACTCCTCATGGCACCATACATATGTCATGTCCTCGGTAGAAAGAGCCTCGGCTTTCTCTGGTTTCACAATAGCGTTGAGCTTCTTTACTTCCTCCAATATCATAGTTGGATCATCAAGTGTCATGGCTTTTCTGACAATAGCCATCTTGATTGATGTGTCCCTTATGCTATTTCTGAGAAATGTCAAGCTTTCATCAGCTTGAAACAGTGACTAGTTTGCTTGCAGCCTAGCCATAGCTAGTTTCTTCTCCTGGGAAGACTCGGGCGTTGCTTTTGTGCATAAGAGACGTCGAGAGGATTAGGGGTTTTTACTTTTTTCGGTCTCTGAAGTTTGAAAGCTTTAGACCGAATTCTCAAATAATAACAATGCACAACCATCTCCACAGTATGTAAAACATAAATACACACTTTTATATTTCATGAAAATTCAATAAACGATTATTTTTGCACTATTTATGTACTGTTTAGATTATGGTAATGGACGGACAAAAAAAAATGAACCAAACCAATCCAATCAAATTCAAACCATACCAAACCAATCTATAATATATACACAACTCAATCAACTTAACCTGAACCGATAAACCATTGTGTTTTTTTTATTAATTAATTAATATATTAAAAATATGGATATATTGTGTGATCTTGAAATAAACCCACGTTTTCATTATTTATTTAACTCCATGTTTTCTTTTTAATTTATCAATATGATTAATATATAACTATCAATTATCTATATTCTTTAACCCTATTGCCTAAGGATTCGATTAAAAAACAAACCTAAGAAATCTCATACTTAAGCGACTAAAGTCTAAACCCACATTTCATTAAAGGAAAATTATTTTGTTTCATCCCCTTCTCATTCCGCGTTGATCCTCCATAGTCTGAAGGTAATGTTCTCAAATATAAATTCTAGTGGGTTTTTGGTTTTAATGAGCGGATTTTTTCAACCTTCAATATATTGTCATTTCATATGAAGAAGTTTAGGTTTTTAAGTTTTTTATATGTTATTTTCATATCAATTATTATAGTTCATTTTTTTTTAAACCAAACGAAACTACCACCAAATCGAATAAACCAAACTGAACTAAACCGAACCAAACCAAACTTATTTCGGTTGAATTCGGCTAGAGTATTATTAAATCCAAATGAACCGAACCCAAAATTAAACCAAATTGCCCACCATTGATATAGTCAAAAATATTCATTTCGTTCTTCAACACATCATCTCACTAGTGTGATGTTACCAACATTGGTAACTAACCAATACCAATGCATACTGCCACTTTTACTGTTTTACAAAGTATTGCCTCAGAATACTCTGGCTTCATTTGCAACTAAAATTGTGTACTTTTTTCCTCCAATGTTGTAATGGAGGTTGCAAAATCTGCATCCCCCGTATGATAGAAGATTGGTGGATATACCTACATCCATCAGATAGAAGTACACTATGATTTAACCCGCGCTAGCTATATAGCGCGGAGTAATTTTTGTTTAAAAATTATTTTGAAATTTAAGAAAAATTGTTTTTATATGAATTTTAAAATATGTTTAACTAATGATTATCAAATAGAACTGTCAACCCGGATTAACTTGTCTACTTAACCCGTTTTGCAATAAACTAAAATATTATTCGGGCTAACCCGCAAAAGTCTATAATTTTGAAAACATAACTCTGATATGCACCGCTTAATGATTATGATTTTTGTGGTCAGTTCACAAACTTTTTAAAAAATATAATTTTTCGTGTCTAACTTTTTATAAAATTAGTAAAATATTTTATAATAATTATAGTGAAAAGTATTGTAAGATTTCAAATATATATTTTTTTTGAATATGTATGGATTGCTTATTTTAATAATATCATAATAACAAAAAAACTAAATAGTAATTAATCTCTTTAATGGAAAATATATACTTTTTATATTCTCATCAATAATTAAAAAAAATAATTATATAATTTCATATTTTATTTATATTTTCTTATTTTTAATAACTTACAAAATAAAATTTATTTTCAAAAATATGTTCTTAAATAATATTATAGCGCGCTATTTACAGCGCATGTAATTAGTTGAATGCTTAGTAACATTTACTAGACATATTAGAAAAAAATAATCTTAAATAATTACCACGCGTTATATATAATTAGAATGAAAAGAATCGTATATTCTCCCGCTTAACATTTGCCTCAAGGAATACAGGTTGCTAAGTAAAAAAATTCAAAATCAAGAGTCAGATTGTGAAGATTACAATTTCCAATACCATTTCAAATCAACTAATACCCGTATTCAAAGACAAAGACCATTATGTGTAGTTTTTGGTAACTATTGTTATAAATCAATTTTCATAAAAAGAAATTCCATATATCACAGTAAACATCATATTGTGATCATAAAAAAAAAATTATTAAATATTATTTTATTAAAATACCCGCATAAAAAATAGTGGAATACACAATATGTTAAAAATAGAGCCAAGGTTTCACCGGTTTACCTGAATGCGTCCTTCAGAGGTAAAACTAAGCTGACAATAAGTTACTCGTCTCCATTCACCTGCGCGAGATCGACAAGGGTTGATTTGGTTTCACCTCAGAGGTAGTGCAAAGTGGCGTTCGATTTGGTCTAAGATCGAGAGAGAGCTTTAGCAAAAAAATTAAATAAAAAATTGATCGAGAGAGAGATCGATAAGGGTTGATTTGGTTTTGGAAAAAAACAAATTAAATGGGTCATACGGATCACCCATTAATCCATTGACTTATTACAAATTGACTCATTTGACCCATCAAACCTTGATGGATCGGATCGAATTGGGTCGACTCATAACCCATTTTGACACATCTAAATTGAACATAGTCTCTATAAAGGAGTAGCTACGTGACTTTGTTCTATTCGATTTCAGTTTGATATTTTGAAATAGAAAACCTTGATAACATTTGGATTAATCTAAAACGGTTTTAATTTTGGTTGAGATTAGACTTTTTAGTAAAGTGTTCTTGAAGTAAAATTTCAAATTTTACTGCAAATTTTGAAAATTAAATTTATTAATTTTTATTTGGTTTAGTTTTTAGATCGTTTTTCTTTTCAGCACTATTTTTTGTAGTTGATACAATCTCTCTCGTCCATGGTTTTTGTTAGTCATGGGCATATGGTTATTCGGTTCGATTTGGTTCGGTTATTTCGGTTTTCGGATACATTCGGTTATATCTTTTACTATCCATATAAGAACCGAACGGTTTTTGGTTCGATTACCATTCGGTTCGGTATGGTTAACAAAATTAAGAACCGAATGGTAACCAAAATATTTCGGTTAAATATCGGTTAAATTTCAAAATAATTCGGTTATTTTGGTTACTTAGAGGAGATAAACATATTTTTATATTTTTGAACTTATTATTTGATATCCATGGATATCCATTGGTTATCGGTTATATAACCGAACCGAACCATAACCAATGGATATCAAAAATAAAAATCATTTTGTTATTGTAAAGTAACCATAACCAAACCGAACCATTAATTTCGGTTCGGTTCGGTTCGGTTATTATGCCATGACTAGTTTTTGTAGTTGATATATTTACCAGGAAAAAAACTAATTAAAGCTTTAATAATAGGTAATTTGTGGAAATGCCACATTTAGTATACGGTTAAACATAATATTTTGTCAATCATAAGAAAAATCGTATTTCTTATGTGAAAATTATGTCATATGGCGTAAACACTTTTTTTTTCAGAAAACAGTGAAAGTAGACAATACCTACTTAGGAAAATGATTTAGGAAGTCATTTTAATCTATTGGTTTATTGAATTATTTAGGAAAATGCACATAGAGGGTGAATTATTCTGCCACTTTCTTTGAAAATACAATTTTGCAAAAACATAAATGGTCTAGAGTATAATGGTCACACTGGAACTCTTATTTTTGGAAACATTATAAAATTTTCACACCCTCCAGATTTTATGAGACATGAGAAGCTTCAGTGCCTCGACGAAGTGATTCTTCCACGAACTGATGATAACATTTTGTGTGATAACATTGCCTTTGAAAATGAGTCTTCGGTGAATGTAATAACGTTGCTGATTCCGTGGCAAGATATGCGAGAATTCTGACAAATATTAGGAGAAACGATCCTCGCATTGTTGACAAAAAGTCCCGAGCCACCGGATTTTGTGATGGTGAACATCTTATTAGGGATGCTACAAGGAACAAGAGTTTTGTTTGGAAAACGAAGCATGTGGTTGATCATAAGCCACGCAGGGATCGTATGTCTTAGGATAAATGTCTGAAGATTCTCGTGACTCATGTCTGCTTGAGAAAGATCGTCGTCGCTAGGCATCAAGAAAGTGATCTCTTGGTTCTTGAAGAAATTTGTATCGTTGAGGAGATGGAGAAGGGTGACAAAACCGTAGTAAGATTCCCTTCTCATGTCGGCAATGGCAGAGGCGAGGTCGCTGCTCTGGTTGTCATGTCTCAATATGGGAGTTGGACGTGGCTCGATGGATGCATGAATCGTAAGAAGAAAGAAAAACAAAGGAGCCATTATTAGGAAAAGAGATCTCATATTAGCTGGTATTAGAATCATCACTCATGTCAATTCTAAGACTTTGAAAACAAACTTATATACTATGTGGGAAACTCAGAAGTTCATGAATTTTAGGAGTTAATACTAAACCGTTATAGGCCTCGTGTTGATTAGTTGATGCATGGTTGATTCGTGACTCTAACCTTTTTTTTTTTTTTGAGATCAACTTCAACCTTTTTTCACCAAGTGTGACGAGAATACTCGTGTGGGATTTCTCTCTCTTGATGTCCAAAAAAAAAAAAAAAAATCTCTCTCAGAGTTTCAGTCCTACTTCATCCGTTTCAATTTTCTTAAAAAATATTGAAACTGAGGAAATAATTATCGTTTTGAAATCACCTTGAGGATCATTAGTGGTTAGAACCGAAATCTCCCACAAACGCTTTTACGAGCGGTCATGAGACATTAAATCAAACCCTAGGCTTGAGTTGCGCCAAATACTATGTATGGGACTATATAAAGAATACTCCACCAGAGTAAAAAAAAAAAAAAGACAAACACAAAATTGCGTTACACAACAAGTATAACCGAAATAAATACACACATATATATACATCCAAAGTCAAGTAAAGAAAACAAAATTCAAGAAGAAAAAAATTAGGACATGAGAGGGATTAGTGAAGAAAGAGATCATTAAAACCGCGTTTAGAGGCTAAGCCTATAACACACAACATGTAAAACACTTTCCCACTCTTCACTTTTGCTTTTACTATTGCCTTTCCCTTCTCCACTTTCATCTTAGCCTTAACCAACATTGGCTTCTGCGATTCTCCTAATCGCTCTCGCTCTTCTGCTTCCGGTTCCTCCTCGATCGTCTCTAGCCTCCCCTTAAGTATCTCATCCAAGTCTTTCCCCAACTCACATATCCTCTTATTCTGTCAAATCACAATACTTTATTTTTTTAAAAACTTACATGTCTACTATTGAAATTATATGAATCCGAATCTCAGGTATTCACTATATATACCTCGCAATCGCGGTGTATGTTCCTCTTGTTCGTCCTTCGATGTACAACCCACCACATCTTCCTATACACCAAACTCCTCATATAACCTTATCCTTCTTCACAATCCTTCTTGTCACATCAGTTTCTCTAAAAGATTGCAGAAAATGTGATGGCTTTCACCTACCCTTTCTCAGCTTTATAATGATACTTATTGATTCTCTCAATCTTTACCAAAAAAGTTTGTTACTTTACAGACAAGCTTCAATCTTTAATGTGTTGCTTCTCATTATAGCATATAAAAAAACGAGGTGGTTGTCACAAATCATCACATTCCGTTTTGTAAAGTCTTTATGTTCTGTAAAGTGGTCCTCTCCTTTATCATGCTACCTCTCTTCTACCTTTTTTTTTCTCTCCCTTAATTGATGCTTTATCTGTCACGCTTAATCTTCAGCAATTATATTAAATAATATGTTTTTTTGGGAAATTTACTAGTCTATTTCGTATATTGTCAACTACTAATCCAAAACAAAATAAGCCTATATAATGTACTTGGAACTCGAGTTCGAGTTTCACTAGTCATTGATATTAACATGGCGCATCGCATGTCTTAGGGAGATTAAGGTCTATTGAGTGTGAACTTCCTGAATCTATACTAAAAAAAAAAGAGGATAAAAATTCAGTCCTAAGATCAGTTGAATACACATTTACACACTTAGACTTTTGGTTTACTAATATGAGATTTGTGTAGGAAATAAAATGTATCAAAGATAACTTGGAGAAGGAGATGTGTAGTTTGCATACCAAATATGAGTAATGTAAAGTTGCTTCATTATTGGGCTTTGGTGGACACAAACATATAATTTTGATTTGGTTTTTTCTCGTAAATGTTGCTAAGCATTCAACAAAGTAGAGAGGACTCACTCTTCCACTTGCTCTCTCAACTATGAAAAATAAAAGAGAGATAAATTAAACCCATTTTTCCTCTATTTCCATAACATCACAATTACAATAACATCATAAATAACATTTGGTTTAACATTAGAAATACTATTTGGTTACAGTTTCATCATTCCTCTGTTTTTGATCTCTTTTCGTCTATACGAAGTCACAAACGTCAAAATCTGAGTTTTTTCTCTAATACAATAGGGAAGCCCCAGTGAGAAGAGAGAATGAGATTGGGATAGAAACCTTCTCTGTTCATTTTATCTGTGATCCACGTGTAAATGCTCAAGATCCTTCTTGGCAAAACCAGTGCCTTAAGAACCAGCCTCCTTGGTCGGTTTAGTCTGAACCCTTTTGACCTACCCTCGATCTTCTTCCCCCAGTTATGTCTTATAGTTCTTGTCGTAACCTTCTCGTAATGATGACTTAGCTTCTGGTACCGGCATGATGAGCTTGACCGGTACTTACCAATAATCTGCAACATCTTGAGCTTATTTTTTGTTTTTTGGAAGATACAAAAACAGAGAAAAAAAAGGATGCTTTCAAAGATTTTGTTTATGAAGTGTTTGAAAGTAGTTCTAAAACAAAGAAAACACTTAAAATGAGTAATGAATCTAAAAGAGAAACAGTTGAGTAACAAACAAAGAACACTCTGATGATGATTGATGAGAGAAGGGGCTCCATTAAATGATAAGAGAGTGAGGAAAAGATTCTGAAAGCACATGGCTATATTCTTCTTTTGTATTTATTAAAAACCACAAATCCACTGAAATTTTTGCAGTTCTTGTTTAACCACATAAGCCACAGAGAGACTGCAGCTGCCATGTATTTGACCTATGTGGCTATGACTGTTACATTAAAAAAAAAAAAAAGAGAGAAAAAATAAAAGATTGATGTTATAGTGAATAGAAAATTTGAGAGCCATGTGCAATGATTGAATAAGAGGTTTTATATCTAAATAAGAGATTAAGGGCGTGATTGGAATGAGTTTTAGAGGCTACACAACCATATTTATTTTTACAGCTAATTTTTGTTTTCAATCATGATTTCTACAGATTTTTAAACGTACAGTCCTTTGTATCATTTTTTGGCTGTAGAGAGCTATATTTCCACAGCCCAAAATTTGGGCTCTGCAAGTTTGGAAAATATAATTTCACCTAAATTTATAGAAAAAATATATTTTCACATAAATTTATTGCCAAAATCCTAAAGCTAAAAATCTTACAGCCAAAAAACCACAACATAAAACCAAAAACTACAGCTGTTACCAATCAGACCCTAAGGAGAAGAGACGCCACTACCTAAGCAAGCGGCGTAATCATTTGGCAACATGAACAAAAGAGAGGATAATGAGAAAGGCAAAAGTCCCAGATGTTAATTTTTGTATTTTGATTACAAAATATATTGTTGGATTATAAATTGGTTTAGTGTTATGCTTTTGTCTATTTTTTCTATAACCAATATTGACCCCCCCCCCCCCCCCCCNCCCCAAAAAAAAGATTCTTAATTATTTTGTGGGCAAAAAACCTATTCTAAGCATTTTCTAAAATTCGATAAAAAGAGAAAAGAAAAAAAAAACTTAGGATGATTGCATTAAAAGGGAAAGAACAAATGTATTTACAACAGAACCAACAAAAATGGATATAGCAAACGCAACATAACAACAGTTGGTCATGAGATGTTTTAAGATTTCTTACCAAAAAAAAAAAAATTGAAACCCTCCCTTTTTTGCAAGTATATCATCCACGTTCCAAAAATGCAAGAAACCCATCCATCAGCTAAAAAATCCGCAATACAACTCTCAAATACAAAAGCTGTTTAAATTGGTTACGGAAATCAAAACTCGTCCATGTATCGTTAAATACTAATCCTTTTAAAACACATTAAACGACGAATTTTGACTTATGTAACCCAGAGCTGATATAATAATAGGGAAATCGCATTTTAAACCTTCGAAAAAAATATAGTACTTTAAACCTCGAGAGATTTGCACTAACACTTTAAACCTTCAAGATAACGAAACAGTGAGTGTCCGTTACGGAATAGTTAACTCCGTTGATTTACCGTTGATTTAATGAAAACGTGTGATTATTTTATTATTTTTGAAATTACAAAAAAAAATAAACCATAAGTTAAATGAAAAGAAACTTACTCCGACAAAAAAAAAAAAAATCTCCAAATCGATTTGGGGATTTAGGATTCTTGAGAGAAAACCCAGAAATTCGAAGAAAAGAACAAATTTGCTAGATTGAAGAATAATTTCCTACGATTATGTCTGAAAATATTATATACTTTTTTGGCAATGACGATATTCTCAAATTCTTCATCTCCACATTTCTTCTTAATCTACTTTACCATCGATTGGATCATACGGAGTGATTTTGATTTACTAGCTAAATAAAATTTGGTAAATAAAGAGAAAGAGTAAAATTTAATAAATTAGGAAAACATTGGAGTGTGGTGGTCGGAGGAAAAAGACGAAAGTGGTGATTGTGGGAGATACAGGCTACTTGGGTCAGCACATCCTTCAAGCTTTTGCCAGCAACAATGGCGGAGACCGATACAACGTCGCTTTCACTCATCACTCTTCTCCCCTTCCATGCATCTTGCTCGACGCTTTCCCTCATTTCCCCGCGTTTCCTCTCGACCTCAATTCCGGTCTAGGCTTCGATTCCATTACCCATGACTTTGGTCAAGTTTCGATTTATCGCCGATTCCGTAATCTCTTGCTCAATTATGCTTTCTTTCGCCGAAACTTCTCTAGATTCGTATGACATTTGCGTGGATACGGATCAATGATCGAAATTCTTGTTAACAAAATAATTAGAGACTCTGGAAATTTACATTTGTTCCATTAAATTGCAGCCTGATGTGGTCGTAGATTGTGCTGCTCTGTATGTTCCTCGAGTTTGCGAGCAAGATCCAGATTCCGCCATGTCCATCAACGCCTTCTTCACTTGACTAGGTTTTTTGTTTTTTTGTCGGGTAAGTTTTATATTATTTAACTTAAGTTTTGTTTTTTTTTCAATTACATATATAATAAAAAATCACCACGTTTTAATTATTTCGACGAAGTTAACTTTTCCGTTACGTTTTATGGAGGCGCGAACAAAGTTGCCACATTGAATGTTTAATGTGTTAGTTTCGTTATTTTGAAGTGCTAGTGCAAATATCTCAAAGTTTAAAATGCTATTTTTTTCATCCATCGAGATTTAAAATGCGATCTTTCCTATAATAATAATAAAAAAAAGAGCTGGTATATTTGGCTGTATTGCAGATTTTATTGTTAAAGACCTAAAAGAAAATTAATGTTTAAGAGGGTTTTTTTTCTTTCTTTTTTTGGTTAAAGAGGGTTTTTTCGTTTCTTTCAAATTTCACAAAAAATCAATAGGGACTCAGGAGGCCGAAGTCCACTAAGGAGAATTCACTACATGATAAGGACCCAATAGTGTCCTTCTTTTGATTTGCACTAAGGCCCATTAATAACGAAACCGTACAACAAAAGAGGAAAATGCATATTTGACTTGTAGACGAAGAGACACGAGAAAAGATGAACCACTCTCTCTGACCGAAGACTCTAGCGTCTTAACTGTAAATCGAAGCTAAGTTCACGTTTCTAGCATGACTCTCTCCGTACACACATAAACCCACTCTTGAGTTTCCACTACCAAAATCAAATGAAGTTTACAACTAAAACTTAATCCAAAATTTTATTAATCTGATCAATAAGATAATAGCGGAGAATTATACAGTGATTGGTTTGAGAATAACAAGACAATCAAAGACGGAACCAAACTCTGAGGATAAATCTCAAACCTTTAGAAACAGTAAGAAAGAAGGTTCGTCGTGGAAGTGAAAAAGACGGAAAAAGCGTCTCCGGCGGTAGAAAAACGCCGATCTGAGACGGGACCAGACAACGCCTTTCAACCTCCGAGCTGATCTCAATCTCGTCCACACAACTCTCTTCACTCTCCTCACAGATCTCGTAACCTTCTCAGTGAAGCTCTGTTTTCTGGAGAACTGGTAGCTCCTGAGAAACATCTGTCTCTTCTCCAAATACTCTCCATATGCTCCATGACCGTAGTTTCCTTGCCAGTACCAGTCGCCGCCACTGCTGCTTCTGAAGACGAGCTTCTCACTCATCGGGAATCTGTAGAAAAGGGGCTTTTTTTTAGGGATCCGAGTTTGGAAAAAGGAACCCTTCAAGTAAAGAGAGATCCCTAAACGCACGCTCTGTCGCCGCCGCTAACGCAGTCGCGTAATAGTTAGAACTTAGAAGCGCGTGTTGATGTTTCTACTTTCCTTTCCTTTTCTTCTCTCTCTCTTTTAAAGTGTTTATATAAGCTATTTGCTTTATGTTTACGCACTGTGTTCTTATTGGCGCAAGCTTATGTGCTCATCTCAAAGTCTTGTCCTCTTTAATCCATCCAAAAATCTGGTGAGACTTTAATTTAACCTTTTCCCGATGAGCAACAACATTCCATTAACAAAAAGTAAATGCAGTGAATTAAACCATTTGTTTCGAGAATGAATCTCTATGTAGTTTATCAATCGAGATTACTGCCTTTATGAGGCCGTTTGTTTCGAAAATGTAAATGAAATCTATTCTTTTTATTTAATTGAATCAGAAGACATTTTCGAGATGCAGGAGACGTGAAATACGTATCATCCAAGAGAATAGTTCAAAGAATTAAGAGAATATACCCAATGGAAACATATTGATTTTTTCTTTATATTAAAACTAAAGTTGTATACAATATAAAAGAGTATTATACAATCGTTGACAAAAAAGAAAAAGAAAGGAGTGTTTTGATCTCCACGATACAATCTTATAGTGCCTTATTTTACTCTCTTTTTTGTTTCCTTCTGTAGTCGCACAAAAAACGTGAGAGACCCAAAAGCATCCACATTGGTAAAAAAAATATTAATTATTTTTTAATTAAATAATTAATTAATTTTTAAAAAAACAATTGGACCAATCACAACTTGACCCATCTTCTTTTTTTATTTCATTTTCTTTTGTTTAATAGGGTGTCTCATTTACTAACCACAATTTTCCTCTTTAACGCGATGTCACATCTTCACACACCTAACCACAATTGACTACTTTGGTCTACTATTGAAACATCCAAATTTGGATGCTCTAAATAGTTTGTTTGGTGAGCAAAGTAATCAATTGTGGTTAGATGTGACATCCGCAAAGAGGGATAAGCCAACTCCTATGCATTTACATTGCTTGCTCTAGTCAAAACCTACCCTATCACCCTAACTACAAGACCTGTTATGATATGTCACACCAAAAGCATAAGAATAGTGTCTCCAAAGTTCAAACTCTATATCACAATATTACTTACTAGCCATACGATCATCTTACAACTCTATTATTTCCATGGTAAAAAGCAATATCGTGTTGGGCAGTAGGCACACAAGCTCACCATCTGATCCTTAGCCTTAGCCTTTGAGAGTTTCAAGGCCTTTGTTTCTTATTATATTCTCAAACTTAAGAAACTGATGCCAACACACATTATGTAAACTTTAAAGGACTCTGCATACTCATCTAGTTACATGTATAAGAAGAATGTTTCTCGCTGCGAAACAATTCACAAGCTTCAGAAGCAATTAATGAGAAGTTCCATATCCTATTGTATCTACATAGCAGGCAAGAACAAGAAACATGCTGCAAGAAGAAAATGCCAGTACAAGACTCATCATATAAAACTACAAGAGTTGAAGGCAAATGGGTTTAGAAGCTTTTTCATTTATCCTCAGGTCTCCTACTAACATCTTCAAACTAACAACACACCTGAGAAGATTCATCTGAATCCAGCTATTAGGAGCACGTTTTGTACCTTTAAATGGTGCTTTCTACATCTTTTTTCTGCTCCTATCTAGGTCCACTTTCATTTGCTGAGGGAACATTGCTGGGGAAACTAGATAAATCAATGTCAATGAGCGACATATCATACATTGTATCAAGAGAATCCGAGGCATCCACAAGCAAGGCAGATTTCACAGCATCAGAGCGCGCAGGATCAGAAGTTACGCTGGAGCTTTTCGGTGAGCTTGTCCCTGAAGATAGACTACTTGAGACCGAAACACCATCTATCTTGTTTGCATACACGGGTTTGTTCTTTCTCATTGCATCCATCTCTTGGCCAGTTGGCACAAAAGTTCTTGACCGGTACTTCTTTGCCCCCTCGTCACCACCATCGTTATGATTATAGAGCACATAATCATGATAAGTAGGAGCAAACTGTAACAACCAATCATCAGGAAACCAAAATGACAATGCTATTATTTGAAATACAGATGGTTTAAAAAGAAATCAGTTACCTGGTGAACAGTGTCATGGTAGAAGTCATTTAGTTTGACA
Organism: Eutrema heterophyllum; assembly: GCA_002933915.1. Classification (NCBI taxonomy): domain Eukaryota; kingdom Viridiplantae; phylum Streptophyta; class Magnoliopsida; order Brassicales; family Brassicaceae; genus Eutrema; species Eutrema heterophyllum. Next base: position 628,912 of record PKMM01024129.1, read on the forward strand.
GCATGTGATAGGCTCCCTGAGAAACTGCCAGATCCACCAACATTGGCACCGGCATACTCCTTGTATGGAAAAGCATAGAAATGGCATGCTGCAGCAATGAGCATCTCGACACATATTATAAAATTTTGAAAATGAGCCGCTTGCTCTGCGCCCTTTATGAATCCAGATTTTGCAGCAAGAAAAACTAGAACACCCTGTATAAAGAAAGAGGGCCATGAAACAAAATTAGAAGAAAGCAACTATATGTGGAAGATAGCAAAAGGCAAGAGTAGATAGCAAAAGGCAAGAGTTGATGTCAAATACTCTAGAACGCAAATTTACCTGCCAATAGGTTAGAAAGACCACTGACTTAATGATCACAAACTTTGGGACTGGATTGAATGGCTGAAGCAGATCTCTGCATGCCATATAAAATAGCACAAGTGCGTACAAGGCCACTGTGTAGGATATGGTATAGATGATAGTGAGATAGAGATATGCTTGATCAGGGTTAAAATTCCCATCCTTGTACTTCCCTTTCGCATAAAGAACAAGTGTGACAGCAACTAGGATAGGCTTTAGAATTACAAATTGCAGACAACCTTGCTTGCATCGCCGAATAAAACGCCTGCAAATAAAGACCATGTGTCAATAGATGTCAGCTAAGAGGGCTCTCTAAGAAAATGCGAGATAAAAAGAAATCATCATGCGACCCGAGACATCCAGACAGAATATTCAATGTCTCTGTCTCTCTGATGAAACTTAAGTTGTGTGCAAACAAATGATAGTCTCTGATGACAAGCAACCGTAATGATTATTAATGTGATATGATAAATAATCTAAAAACCCGCATATGTTGTATGGTAGGAAATACCAGGAGAGACTATGTAAACGCTGCCTTTGTTGATATGCACAAAGAATTTCGTTTCGTTCCACGAACTTACCCGTCCAATGTCAATGGCGGAAAGCAGCATGTCATGAGAGACCACGAAGGCTTTAGAGAGCGGCCGCTTAAACTTAGCACTACAGCTCCTGGGCCTCCAACCCATGCCAAACACAGTGATAGGAAGTTGTAAATGACCCATGCTTCATAACTGATACAACCAGAAAAGGTCATTATTAGAGACACAAATGCCATTAGACCATTGAATTTTAAACGGGAACAGAAAACTTTCAAGGGCCAACTTTAAGAAGTATTTAACCAGCACAATTAGAAAACTCACACTTCTCGTATGGAATCAAAATATATCGAGCTTCTGGGTAGCACAAGAGACAAGAATGACATGAAGGCATAAACCTGGCAGGGAGAAGAAAACATCAAGGACGTGTCGTCAGAGAGGGAGATAGAATTCAACGTGGTTAAGGACTAGACAGTTTGAGGTTAGAGATGAGAATACTGACCGGGACCATGAAGACGATGCGTACGATATATCTCTGATAAGTTGGCTCCGTGTAATTCAGGAGGTGCCTGTAGATATGAAATATTGCCAAAGAAATGGCTCCAACAGTACATAGAAATGCCACGATATTGAGATAAAATGGTATCAAATCCGCCATTCTGCAGAAAAAGAAAAGAAGAAGAGATATTTCGCTATGAACAAACTCCTCAAACTATAAAATCAAGCAAATGCAAAAGGATATTCTGTGTACAAACCTCTACAAGAGCTAAGACGGATCTGGAAAAAAACTTCAAATTGGTATGAAGAAGCTGTGTTGAAATTGAAGGATCACAGCGAAATCGGAGCAGAAGAGGAACCCTACACACGAACCCAAATTCGCGAGTAAGGAATCGGCAAGTGTATATCAATTAAATGACGCAAACCCAGAATTGAGACACGATCCACAATCGGTACCTTGAATTGAAGGACGAAAGAGAACAATGTAACCGTAGTAACGAAGCGAAAACAGAAGGAAGGAACAGAGAGAGAAAAAAAAAACCCTTAAATTGGATTTTGTGATGAGGGTTTTGATAAGCCTTCCTCCTTGTTCTTCCCTTCCTTAGAAAGGAGAAAACTTTATGGAGATGGGTTTCACAGCAAAGCAAGTCGAAAAGAAGAAGAAAATGAAGAAACTAAAAGGAATCTTTAATTATAGTCTCAAGATTTTTTAGATGAGCAAAGAGTTGGAATCCGTTCAACGTCCATCCATTCCAGCCTGTGAACTTCAAACCCTAAATTATTTATTTATTTGTTTTTGGAATAATCTATGTTCCTTGACATATACAAGTCTACCCAATCCAATGGTTTCGAGATAAATTATTATTAATTACAATTATAAACTTCATTATAATTTGTCGGCAACGGGAAAAAAAAACTACGTTAACGTTTGTGGTCGTCAACTGCAAATGCATTGCATTGATAAAAAATAAATAAAACGTTAAATTGTAGTATTTATATAAACTTTATTTTGTTCGATTTTAATTGAGTATTTGTTAAGTTCTTATAACAAATGATAAGCAAGCATTGAAAGTATGAGTAGTCATAGAATTAATAGGGTGGTTTTTGCGACACAAGTTTTTGATGTGGTGAAGACGGTAAATGAGTGAGGGCAGCAAATATAGATGCTCAAAGTGTATCCAAAGATGAGAGAATTCAATTTAATGTGGCTTTTTTGGTTTGATGATCTCTTATTCTCTTTACCTCTGTGTAATGGCCTTCATTGCTTTTAATAGTTTGTCTAACATCTTCTGTGTTTCTTTTTAACCAAGTAAACAAGAGAAAATTGAACTTGAAAGACCTGCAAAGTGCAAACAAATTGGGATCATAAAACGGGATGTGGTAATTTTAGAACCGCAGGTCTTTGATAATACGCAGCTGACAAAATATTTTAACCCGCTGCAAAACCGGGGTAAATGGATTTGGGTTTGACATATGAGACTAACTTATCCAAAAAAATATTTATAGTGGACATAAGACCGGCCCAAATAACGGCCCATTTAATGTCGATATTTTAGACCACTTGGAGGAAGGAAGGAGAAATAAATAAGATAGGGCGGAGCAGAGAAGCAAAATCGTGGAAGGTTGCAAAGCCTTTCAAAAAACACTCAACACTCTCTCTCTCTCTCTCTCTCACCTTATCCTTCCTCCTTCTCTCCAATGGCGTCGACCGTAGGAGTTCCTTCTCTTTACCAGGTTCCTCACCTCGAAATCTCTAAACCCAATTCCAAGAAGAGGTCTGGTTGCTTAGCTCTCTCTCTCGATAAGCCTTTCTTCTCTCCCATCTCTCTCCGAACAACTCGTCTTATCCACTCCTCCTCCTCTTCCTCTTCTCTTCTTATCCCCTCCGCCGTCGCTACCCCCAATTCCGTTCTCAGCGAGGAAGCTTTCAAGAGCCTTGGTCTCTCCGACCACGACGATTTCGACCTCCACGGCAACAACAACGACGATGCCGAAGAGCTCGCTATCTCAAAACTCGGTTTGCCTCAGCGTCTCGGTGAGTCTCTCGAGAAGCGTGGTATCACTCACCTCTTCCCCATTCAGGTTCCTCTCTTTTCTCTCTCAATAATCTTTTTCTTTTCGACTTAGGTTTCCATTTTCAAATTACCAAATGGCTCCTTTGCGGATAATCTGAAAACTGTTGAAGGCTTATTTTTGTTTGCCTTATCTACACTAGATAGCTTAAGACCACAATCTTATATATGCGATTGACATATTGTATTTTTGGTATTTGAAGAGGGCTGTGCTGGTTCCTGCACTGCAAGGACGAGACATCATTGCTCGTGCAAAGACAGGAACTGGGAAGACTTTAGCTTTCGGTATCCCTATTATCAAACAACTCACTGAACAAGCTGGAGACTACTCTGCTTTCAGGTCTTTTTTTTTTTTTTTTAAACTCTGCATACCCTTTGTTTACATTTACCTTTCTATTGGGTTTTCTAAATGTTTAGTTTTCTCTTACTGAGCAGGAGGCCTGGTCGTCTTCCTAAATTCCTCGTCCTTGCGCCAACCCGAGAACTGGCTAAGCAAGTGGAGAAGGAGATTAAGGAGTCTGCACCTTATTTGAGCACTGTCTGTGTATATGGTGGTGTTTCGTATACCATTCAGCAGAGTGCTCTGACTCGTGGTGTTGATGTTGTTGTCGGAACCCCTGGAAGGATCATCGACTTGATCGAAGGAAGGAGCCTCAAATTGGGTGAAGTTGAGTATTTGGTACTTGATGAAGCTGATCAGATGCTTGCTGTTGGGTTTGAGGAGGCCGTGGAATCGATTCTTGAGAATCTCCCACAGAAGCGACAAAGCATGCTTTTCTCAGCAACTATGCCTACTTGGGTCAAGAAGTTGGCGAGGAAGTACCTTGACAATCCCTTGAATATCGATTTGGTAAAAGCTTTCCTTTGCTTGCCTCTTTGTTCCATCTCATTATTTCAGTTGGAGTCAGATGCTTAATGCTACCTTCTTGTTTGTTTTACTGGATTGGCAGGTTGGAGACCAAAATGAGAAGCTTGCAGAGGGGATCAAACTCTATGCAATCTCAGCCACATCGACATCAAAACGCACTATTCTGAGCGACCTTATAACGGTATGGCTCAGCTTATAGTTTGTTGTTTCCTAAACATGGTTGATGATTATTTTTGTTTCTTTTGCTCTGAATTGATTATTTATACTTTCAAAACTTGAAGGTGTATGCGAAGGGTGGCAAGACCATTGTTTTTACACAAACAAAAAGAGATGCAGACGAGGTCTCTCTAGCATTGTCAAACAGTATAGCTACCGAAGCACTTCATGGAGATATATCCCAGCATCAAAGGGAGAGAACACTCAATGGTTTCCGCCAAGGGAAATTCACAGTTCTAGTTGCCACTGATGTTGCATCTCGTGGACTTGACATCCCCAACGTTGATCTAGTAAGTTTTCAAAGTTTCAGTACATAGCTTATCCTCTTTTATGGCATGTTTGTCTGTTTGTTCTGACATTTTCTTCTACAGGTTATCCACTATGAACTTCCTAATGACCCAGAGACTTTTGTGCACCGTTCTGGTCGTACTGGGCGTGCAGGGAAAGAAGGCTCTGCCATTCTCATGCACAGCAGCAGCCAAAAGAGAACAGTGAGGTCTCTGGAGCGCGACGTAGGCTGCAGATTTGAGTTTATTAGCCCACCATCGGTTGGAGACTTGTTGGAAGCGTCAGCAGACCATGTGGTGGCCACTCTAAACGGTGTTCACCCTGAGTCTATAAAGTTTTTCTCAGCAACTGCTCAGAAACTATTTGAGGAAAAAGGAACAGATGCTTTAGCTGCAGCTCTAGCTCACCTGAGCGGGTTCTCTCAGCCACCTTCATCAAGATCTCTCCTCAGTCATGAGCAGGTTTACTTCTCAATCATGCTTTAAGATTCAGGAAAACCATTGAGAGATTATTGACATTTTTAGAGTGCTTCCTGAGAGTCCTATTAACGTCAACGTCCACTATATAGCAACTCTTTTTTCACTTGAATGGATTTAAGTCCTCTATATAGATTTAATCATCTGTCAATCATGAACTGAAGTTAAATTTTGGACTACAGGGATGGGTGACTTTGCAATTGATACGAGATCCAACGGACTCTAGAGGCTTCCTGTCTGCAAGGTCTGTCACTGGTTTTCTTTCCGATGTTTACCGCCCAGCTGCAGATGAAGTTGGAAAAATCTTCTTGATCGCAGATGACAGGGTCAGTATCATTGAAATGATCTATTAGCAGTATCTTTGAAACTATCTTCTTTTGAAAATCTCTGATTCTGCGATATATCAGGTGCAAGGAGCTGTTTTTGATCTACCAGAGGACATCGCGAAAAATCTGCTAGAGAAAGAAGTGCCAGAAGGAAACAGTTTATCCATGATAACAAAGGTATTGATCCTGGATTCTCTTAGTTCCTGATGGACTTCAAACTTTTGATACAACCTAACATATTCATATAAGACCCTTTTTTTGACTAACAACACTTGAAATCTTGGATTTTGATTGTAGTTGCCTCCGCTGCAAGATGATGGACCGTCTAGTGATAACTATGGACGGTTCTCTAGCAGAGACAGGATGCCTAGAGGAGGAGGTTCTAGAGGGTCAAGATTTGGCGGTAGAGGAGGATCATCACGAGGACGTGATAGCTGGGGAGGTGATGATGACAGAAGAAGTAGAAGCAGCGGTGGCGGAGGAAGCAGCTGGTCCCGTGGTGGTGGTTCCAGAGGAAGTTCTGATGATTGGTTGATTGGCGGCGGTAGTGACAGAAGATCATCAAGCAGCAGAGCTCCTTCCCGGGAGAGGTGAGTTTTTTGAGCTTCAAACAAAACTATGTTAAAATCTGCGCTCTTGCCCCCATTCAACTGATTGATCGATGTCTGTAAACAGGAGTTTTGGAGGTGCATGCTTCAATTGTGGAAGTTCAGGGCACAGGGCAGCAGATTGTCCTGACAAGAGAGGATTTTAAAGTGGTTTCTGCTCTTGAGAGAGAGAGATCCTTGTCCTTTTTGGTGTTCTTAATGCGAATCTTTTCGTGCTTGCTTCAACCGTTTGTTTCAGACAGTAGAGAGTGCAAGCATGGAGGATGTATGCTTCAGACAAGGTTTAACTACAAGCATAGTGCAGAAAAATAGAGAGAGGGAGAGAGAGAGAGAGAGAGAGAGAGGCAAAAAAGTAAGTAAAGGAGAAGGTTTTCTTCGATTGGCATTTTCAGAGATTGCTTGAGAAACACGGGAAAGCTGATGGATCTTTTTATTTTAGGTTGTTATAATGATCAGATTCCATGTTTTTGAGTTTTGTATGATTTAAGTTAAGTGGTTAGTCAGTCTATTTACACTACCTTTTTTTTTTTTTTGGGTACGTTTCTATTAAAATATGTGAATCGTGATCACATGTGTTTTGACAGAAGAACTGTGCCATTATAATAGAATCGTTTCTCTCTTAATATAATCGATTTTTTTATTTATTTAGTATTGTGGTTTTATACTTTTAGCTAATCGAGTTTGCGGCAACAAGCTAATTAGTTTGTCTCTAGGTCAAATAAATTTGTTGCAAATATTTTGGTCCATAGGGATTTTTAAAAAACGTTGAAGGCATCTGTGTGAGTTTGTCAAAAGATTAATTTCATCACTGATTATTGATTATATATAGATCGACGGTTTCAATTTGCAAAATAACTTTGATTTTAGGTATCTAACAAATTAACCCAACTGAACATGTCGCTGATTTATAACGAGAAATATATATCCGAAAAACAAGTTTGAATAGATTTGTCACACAAATCCCAGATATATAATTAAAGTTTATTATGATAATTCTCGATTGTCTCTTCATGATAAAGATTTATAGAAGACATCCTTTAGCTGTGAGCACATCGATCGATATAGATAAAAACTTGGAATAATACGAAAGACAGAAATCACAAAATAGAAATAGTATCAAACGGTGGAGGAAGGTGGTGAAGATGGTCGTTGTGGGAGACCACATTTGGTCAAACAATCTTGGTAACAAGGTTTGTTTTGTTTGCCACAACTTATGGAACAGTCTCTGAAGCAATCGAATCTTGGATCTTGCTTTGCCTTGCTCTCGTCAACACTCGTTCCATTGCATGCTTGTAATACACATCCCATCATTATCAATGCCACCATCATCATCATACACACTTTTCCCGCCATTTTCTCTTTTGTTCAAAACAAAATTTATAAGACTTTGTGTCCCTTTATGGCTTTATTGTTTGATAGATATGAGATGTGTTATATAGTGATAGAGAGGAAGGCGTTTATATATTGAATTTTTTGCTTCTATATATAGTACATTTGTTATTTCTGTGTGTGTGTGTTTTTTTTTTTTTTTTCTATTTTTGTTTTGTTTGACTTGAATAGAGTTTTGTTATTTTTTTGGTTTGACGGATTGGCTAACTTTTTTTTTTTTTTTTTTTCTTGTGACATCAATAACACCATATATATATAATTACGATGATTCAAATAGGATTTGCTAACAATAGTTTGAATTGCATTATAGTCGTTTTTTTTAATGTCATTAGAGATTGGAAAAATATGAAAATGTTGGAGGCATAATTTATTAGACTACCCACAATGAGGTAGTTGAAAGTAATATTCAACTGCTTAAACCATTGTATGGGGTGTTGAATAATTTGAGTGGGATGACACCGAAGTTTTTGTGTTGAAAACTTTCAACATGTTGAAAGTAAAAAAAGTGTGTCACACGTATCATTTTTTTATTGAAAAAAATAGAGATTTCGGTGACCGAAATATTTAATAAATGGGTGATGAACTTTTTTGTTTTTTTTTTACATCCACATTATTTAAGGCAATTATTGGATTTGAAATTATATTATTTATAACAAAAAATTATATCAAAATTCATCATTTTTCATACTCTATAAATAGAGACTTGTTTCATTATATTTGGACAAAAAAAAAAAACCATATTCTTAACAATATTCTTCTATTTAGCCTATCACAAACTCTCGTTTTTATCTTCTCCTATCTTTGTTGAGGAAATGGATCCCAACAATAACCCTTCTAACACCTAAAATTCTTCTAATTACCCATTTTACTACCCAAATCCCAACCACCCATTTCAAAATCAATCTTCTAACCAACCGCAAAATATACCGAATTATGGTTTTTCACCAAGTTTCTTCACGCCGTCAGCTATCCCAAACTATTATCCGTACTACGGCTCGATGATGCCACATTCATCTCAACGACCCACTTATTCCTCTACTCCGGCGAGTAATGAAATTGTTCCGGATGGTGGAGCAATTGAGTTTCCCGAATTTTCGACACAAATGGCTCTTGTTGGTAAGAGTGGTGTCAATGAAGCCACACGAAATGCAGACGATTCAACCCCTGCTCCCCGTAAGAACCACAAATGGACCACTGACCACAATTTGGTGCTACTGAGTGGGTGGATCAAATATGGAACAAACAGCAGTATTGGCAGAAACCAAAAGAGCGAAGCATTCTGGGGTAAGATTGCTGAGTATTGTAATGAACATTGCTCATTTAATCCTCCGCGTAGTGGAGTTTCGTGCATAAATCATTTCAACTACATGAATAAACAACTGACAAAATGGACTGGCAATTACGATAAAGCTGAGCGTATGCGACAAAGCGGGTGGTCGGAGCAGGAGGTATTGGCGAAAGCGCAAGAACTATATTCAGGTGGTGGTAGTGGAAGTTTCAATTTAATGAAAGAATGGTTCGCTGTCCGTGACCAGCCACGTTATCGTAGTCAGGTAGGAGGAAATACTGGCTCTGGAAGCAGTGGATCTAAGAGGGCACACGAGAGTGATGCTAGTGACTCCAACTCTGTAGGTACTAGTGCTCGTCCAATGGGGAGGGATGCATCTAAGAAAAAGGCTAAAAAGAAAGGTAAGGGTGAAGCCTTGGCAGCGGTCGAGGAAGATATGAATGAATTCAAAAAAATCAAGGAGCGAGAGTTTGAACGATTGGACAAAATACTCAAGATGCAAGAGGAGGCAAACCGATTGATGCAAGAAAAGACTCAAGCAAAGCAAGAAAAGACTCAGGCAAAGAAGATGAAGATGTATCTGAAGCTTAAGGAGAAGAAGAATCTCGATGACCAGAGCAAAATGCTGTTGGAGAAGTTGGGCCACGATCTTTTTGATTAATTGTTGTCAAGTGTCTGTTTGCATTTTGTGTGTTTTTGCTTTAATAATGTTTGTCTGTCATTTTCTGCTTCAGTGTTTGTCAAGTGTCTGTTTGTAATTTGTCATTTCCCACTTTAATGTCTCTTTGTCTGTAATCCAATGTTATTGGGAGAATCCAATGTAACTTCAATAATGTTTATTTGTTAAGTAATCCGTGACTTTTTCATCACTGTTATCTGTGAATTTCAAAGAAGGTGATAATTGATGTGACTGATGAAAGCAACGGTTAGATCTTTGCCGACAATATTGAACGGCTTAGATTGATCCGTATTTGTCAAAGAAGGTGATAATTTAGCTAAAGTTGATGTTACTGATCAAAGCAACGGTTATATCTTTGCCGACAATATTGAACGGCTTAGATTGATCCGTATTTGTCAAAGAAGGTGATAATTTAGCTAAAGTTGATGTTACTGATCAAAGCAACGGTTAGATCTTTGCCGACAATATTGAACGGCTTAGATTGATGTCCGTGAATTTCGTAAGTGTAATCCGTGAATTTCTTATAAATGGGGACTCATTCCTCCATTGATGTACCAATACCACAAATCTTACCTTACTAAAAAAATCTCAATGGATCCATCAGAATTTCCTTTTGATGTCGAAGCTTACAAAATGCAGGCTGAAATTGAAGAGAGGTATATCCTCAACCGGTTTAAAAAGCGGCGAAAGAAAATAGATGAAGACTATCCACCTCGTAGCAAGAGAAGATACTTCAAGAGAGATCATACAGCGGCAAATCAAAGACTGATTGACGACTACTTTGCCAATCAACCTACATATGACGATGCAATGTTTCGTCGGCGATTCTGTATGCGAAAACATGTTTTCTTTCGGATCGTTAGCGACCTATCAAGCAGTGACGTCTACTTCACCCAACGATGTGACGCAGCCAATAAAGAAGGTATATCTCCATTAGCAAAATGTACCACGGCCATGCGAATGTTAGCATATGGTATGGCGGCTGACGCAGTGGATGAATACATCAAGATAGGAGGTACTACTGCAATGGAGTGCTTACGGAGATTCCGTAAAGGAATCATACAATTGTATGAGCAAGTGTATCTCAGAGCTCCAACTGAAGATGACCTGCAACGAATTTTGCATGTTAGTGAGATGCGAGGGTTCCCGGGAATGATTGGGAGTATTGATTGCATGCATTGGGAATGGAAGAATTGTCCTACATCGTGGGAATGACAATTTACTAGGGGAGATAAGGGAACCACCACTGTTATTCTTGAAGCAGTTGCATCTCATGATCTATGGATCTAGCATGTTTTTTTTTTATGTCCGGGCACATTGAACGATATAAACGTTCTAGATCGTTCACCAGTGTTTGATGATGTTGAACAGGGAAATACTCCAAGAGTGAACTTCTTCGTGAACCAACGTTCGTATAATATGGCGTACTATCTTGCTGACGGTATCTATCCTTCTTATCCTACTTTCGTCAAATCGATTAGGCTTCCTCAAAGTGAGCCAGACAAGTTATTTGCAGAAGTTCATGAGGGATGTCGGAAGGACATCGAACGTGCATTTGGAGTGTTGCAGGCTCGATTTAAAATCATTCGTGAACCAGCTCGCATGTGGGACATAGCCGATCTGGCTATCATTATGAGGTCATGTATCATATTGTATAATATGATTGTTGAGGATGAACGTGATACATATACTCAACGATGGAACGATTATGATCAATCTGAGGCAAGTGGGTCTAGTACACCGCAACCATTCTCGACCGAGGTGCTACCTGCATTTGCAAATCATGTCCGTGCTAGATCCGAGTTGCGTGATTCAAGTGTGCATCACGAATTGCAAGCAGATCTAGTCAAACACATATGGGCAAGATTCGGAATGTCTCGTGATTAAAAAGATTTCCAAGTTTGTGAGTTCAGTCTATTGTACTAATTAAGTTATGTGTGTTTTATTGGTTGTATTGTGTGCTTCTTATTGTATTGTATTGCATTTTAAGTTTTTTTTGTAATTGTATTTGTTTTAATAATGATTCTCTCTATTCTCGTTTTTACTACTTGCATTTTTTAATTAAAAACATAAAAAATAAATAAAACAAAAAAAATAAAAAANTCCATAAAATATACTTTAGTTTTATGAACGAAACTTGGATGTTTTACCACAAAAAAAAACCAAACATGGATGTTGGTAACTTGCCGTAAAAAAAAAAAGATGTTCGTAACTAGGGTTGATTATAGGTCGAATAAAATTGAATAACTCAAACTTTTAATATGCAAAACTAGATTCTAACTCGTGCGTCCGCACATGATTTTTTTTTTTTTATCAAATTTTGTAATATAATTTGTTTGTATATTCTTTTCTAATAAGTGACAAAGATTTATTTTTTTATATATAGTTTGTTTTTGTAGATTAAATTTTTCTATTTTAAATATGACCGTGATTATAAAAACATAATTCTAACCCGCTCGTTCATATTAATCCGATTATAAAAACATAATTCCGGCCGTTCATATTACCGTTTAATATAAATATTTACTAATTACAAATATTTAAATTTTTAGGCTGATTTATTATGATAAAAAATATACAATAACATATCGTTTATCATCTCCGTCATTATGAGAATATTATTTAAATTTGAATATTTAAATTAAATCTAAATTAATATCCGGTTTATTATTTTTGTAAAGATATAATAACAACTGGTTTTGTGGTTTTTAATAATTAATCTAACCTATATTTAAGGAAATTCAAACTAATCTAAATTATAATTTGAATTTTCGGAATTATTTTTAAATATAAATAAAAATATAATTTTTATTAATATTGTAGTAAATTGACTTGTTTGGTAATTGAAATAGTAGCTATCTAAGTAAAGAATAGTCTAATATGAAAGAATTTTTGTTTGGTCAGAAAATGTATACCCCTTATAATAGTATAGATATATCCACGTGTATATCATTCTATAACTTTATACAAATTTACATTGGACCAGAACTTGTATTGGCATCGTGTCATATAACCCAGGTTCAAAACCGATAGTTTACGAGTAGTTGGTGGACAACAAAAATAATTATGTGGTTAATGCATATATATATACACATTAAAAGTTAGCATATATACACACACACACATATACTGTGTGTTTTCTGTTATTTAGCCCAATAATATAGTTTTTGGTGCAAAAACAGAAGTTAGCATAAAGAGAAATAAATAAACGACTAGTATATTAAAATCCCTTGAATTCAAACTTATGAAATTACAGTAAGCCAATCGCGGATTGGCAGGCAAAAGTACCAATCACAATCCCATCAAGTAAAAAAAAAATTCCATTCAAAACAAAACAAAAATTATAGAATAGGTAAAAGGTGTATATTAATAATAACAACAGTAATCATTTGGTTATATAGAAAAAAAAAGCAGAGACTTCCTGGTAAAGATGCAACGCTCAGCTACCTACAAATTTTAAAAGAAACCAGACATTAATCTTCCTTTGTTCCTAAAGATTCTTACAGAACTTGATACCATATTTCTGTATATATGTGTAAGTGCATATATGCTATATATCAAGCATCAGCTTCGACACCCTTTTTTCCAGATTCTTAACTTACCTTTTACTTTTATAGATCAAAACTTGAATTGGGTTTAAACATAAAAAAAATAAAAATGATCATCACTGACTGCTACGTATACATACCTGATCAATTTATCGGGTTTTCGAGTATCTCTTTACGATGCTGCTGCCTAGGCTTTAACCTAAGTAAAACGTTCACAGAATCATTAACTCAAAGAACCTATGTGATCAAATAATGCCATCATAGCTGCAGCTACTTGGCCTTTAGTCCAAACCATATCACCGTGCCAAGCTATTTGGCATTGCTCTATTTAAAATGGAATTGCGGGAAAAAAAGAAGAAGAAAATTTGGATAAAAGTTTATGCAAATGCATTATTCTTTATCTTACAGAACAATCATGAATCCATGATTCAGACCTGTAAACATTAGTGACAAGCTTCTAGGAATCTTTTATTACCTTTTGACTCCTAGAGATTAGAGAATAGCACAACTATTGGTTTTTACCTTCTCAGCTTCAGGAGAAAAGACTGCCTTCACCTCCTGAAATACATCTTCAATGGGCTTTGCGGCATGAATCTGAAGGTAAGTAGAACAACAACACTTTATTACAACTTACAATTGCTGGACCTTAATGTAATTAAACAAGAAATAGATTTTACCTTCCGAACTTTCCCCTTAGCTTCATAGTATTGAATCACTGGTAAGCTAGATTCAAGAAACACCTTGAAACGCTTCCTTATAGTCTCAATATTGTCATCCTCTCTCCCCTTCAACAACAGAAATGGAGGGAACAATCAATATATATGTAACGTAGAATGGAACAAGAGCCTAGACAGAATAAAGTGACAGAGCTTTTCATATCATACAAACCTGGTTTCGGCCCAACAGGCGCCTCTCCATCTCTTCCTCAGGACAATCAAAGAACAAGACAAACTTCGGTTCAATCTCAGTCTACAAAAATTCATCAAAGGCATGTAATTAAGCAATTGTATTGCAAAAAAAAAGAAAAAACACAAAGATCTGTTAACAAATATAATAAATGTACTTACAACTTTTTCAAATGCTGCTCGGTTTTCCTCATTGCGAGGGAAACCATCAATGAGGAATTTGTCATTCCCGTTCTCCTGAATTGCTTTCTGCAGAAGCTTGATTGTAACCTCAGAAGGTACAATCTTCCCCTCTTTAATCATATTCTGGATCATAGTTCTGTAAGACCATTGAAATAGACAAAACAATGAATAAATAAAATAGATCAGCTTCAATCAAAATAATAGCCAATAATGAATGTGAAGGTGACTCTTATCAAGTCTTCATGTTTTTCGGAAGCCAAATATCTAGTTGAAGGCTGTTTAAAAAACAGTAGTGCCTATGCATAAATATTGACAATGCCAGAAAGTTGTAGGGCATACCCATTTTCAGAACCTGATTTAATTTCAGCCCTAAGAAGGTCTCCAGCACTCAGATGTGTGTAACCAAAATGCTCGACAATATAGGCACATTGGGTACCTTTTCCACTTCCTGGACCACCTGTTGAATATATATGAAAAATGAACTCATTAGAAATACAACTAACCTGCAACAAGTCGACCTAAGAGAACATCTCAAGGATCTTAAGGACAATGCAATCCATCGACGATATTGTTTTAAGAAGACCACAAACATGGTGACCGAGAAGTAACGGTTTAGCAACACAATTAAGAGACCCGAACTTACCCAGGACAAAAACAACTGTGGGTTTCTTCCCACTTGCGGTTCCATTTACCTCCTGGATAAAATACACCAAAAACAAACTTCAAATAGGTTTAACAATGAATCTCCAAATCAGAACATGCACTGTAAGTGGAATTCCTGTTTCTTACTACCTAAAAGTTTTCTGCTTAATAGGAGTCCTTTAACAATAAGATTGGTTATATAGCGTGTCACTATAGTCACATAAAAGAGGCAAAAAGCAACAACTCTTATACACACTTATTGATCTATAATCCATAAATAAATTCACCTAGGCACAACAATATATCTCCCAATCAGAACGAGCACTGTAAGTGGAACATAATACTGATTTACTTCCTCAAAAATTTCTCGTTAATAGGATTCTCTTAACAGTAAGATTGGTTATTTAGTGTGTCATTATAGTCACATAAAAGAGGCCAAAAAAAAAAAAAAAAATCTTCTACACAATTATTGATTTATAATCCAAAGAAGTATAAAATCATTACCTTGTTTGCAGCATCAACAATTGATCCCATGATACTAAGCAATTCGTTCAAATATTACCTGTGAAGAAGAATCAATTGACCAATTAGATAAGGCATTGATTTTTAGTGTAATAGTATGGAGTATCTGACTTGTTCTTGCTTCTTAACCATTTTCAAGACAATCATTACTTACATCAAAATCTCGATAATGGACAAAAAAAAAACAGGTGAATTTAAGCACAGATCTAAATGATAAGCATATAGAAGAACAGGAAAAGCAAGATCCAAGGGAACAAAAGGTTGGAAATTTAAAACAGCGTTATTGCTTTTTACCAACTCTAGGAAGTAAAAACAAAACACATGCAAAAGAAAGATAAAGTGATGTAAGCATAGATAAATGCTGACGTATATAGATCAACAAAAATCAGATCCGAAAAATTTGGAACAATTCAATCGTAAAAATGTGCTCTTTACCAAAAGAAAAAAGAGAAGAATGGATCAATCAATTCTCTTGGTTAAATCTAGGAGAATCCGAAACCAGGTGATCTAAGCGCAGATCTAAATGCTAAGCATGTAGATCAACATCGGAAATCAGATCCGATGTAAGAACAATGGAGAAATTCATCATTTACTTAACAATTTCTCAGAAAATCGATAAACAAATGGGGAAACCCCCCCCAAGGCAAATAGATACCCAGAATCGAATGAAACAGATGGAGAACGAATCCATGATCTAATTAAGATGCAAACTTTGGACGAAATGTAAGATCGAGCATTGGAGATAATGGCATGAATGAAAGACACGAGCCCGATTCGGAGTCTATTACACATGTTTTTGAGATTCACAGGAAATTTTCAGACAAAAATAAGGAACTGTGAAAGAGACATTATAGAAAACTGAAGAAAGATCTGGGGAAAAAGCAAACCTCGAGCAAAAGGGAACACGGAGAAATTGGTTTAACGCTGAAAAGTGAGAAATGAGGAAGGAGAGGCAAAGCGATATAAATATGCACACATACATATATACATATACAGATATTTATATATTTTTATACATTCCTTTTTAATTGTTTTTAAATCTTCTGTTGTTACTTTTAGGGGACTTTTCTAATTTCCGTCCACGTGTCTGTTATCCTTTTAATTTAAATCAAAGCGTTTAATACTACATTGACACAAATAAATATTTGTTGACAAACAAAAAGAAAATTGACAAAAAGGAATTCTTGTAGTAACTGAGGTTGTCATAAGAATATCTAATCTGTCAATTAGAGTTATTTTGCAGTAATTATAGCTTTTAGTCGATTCCAATGAATAAATAAGCTTTACTTTATATATGCCCGCAATCTCGTTCGGATCCGCACCTATATTAAAGGCATTGATGAGGATTTCAGAGTCCCAAAAAAACGTGCCGAAATAGCCTGCTTGAGTGCCAATCGCATCGCCATTGCCTCTGCAACTAGAGCTGATGGGGTAAAATGTTTGCCTTCCGAACCTTGAAAAAGAGTTAAATCTATAGAAGTTAATTAGAGAAAGAGTGACAACCTATTTAAAATTAACATTTATATGGTCTGATTCCTTCAAACTTTTATTTCAAGTTACTCTATAGAAGTTAGAACAATGGAACAACTAGAATTCGGAGTTTGGAAAGAGTTTATGGTATTACAAAACCAAAAAGCAATTTGACTTGGAACGTTTCATTGCCATCACTTCTGTACTGAAACTTTAAATACCAAAAAAGTCCCAAACAGGTACTGCCAGATCTTAGTCCTAAGCACCAAATAAGCCTAACACATGGGTCTTGCGTATAACGGGTAATAGTGAATGAATAATTGATAATAGATTTGATAAATTAGTTTTTGTTTTTGTGTCACACTTTTTCATCAGCCAAGATACTTCAGATTTAACCATACGTTAGCTCTATTCACGTGCCACATCGTTTCGATACAAAGCATCCGATTGGTTAACATTTTAAAAACCACAGAGGTGATGATGTTGTCATAAATCATCATAAACCTGACCTACTTTTGAATCATAAACCTGAAATCTCTCATACAATTATTGTATAAAATTAAGTCTGATGACTTGCTCAAAAGCTTTATCGAATTGGTATTTGAAGTATGGAAATACAAAACTATAGTTATGCTATAGCAAGTGAAGTTTAAAACAAAAAAAAATCATTAACAATGGAGATTAATTAGGTTTGGACGTAAAAATCAAGTTTAATTAGAATAGAGAGAAGCTTAGAGATGGTGAGAGGTTTCTCTTGAAAGTCATTAAGGCCAGCTTCCATAAACTCATTCCTTTCAACTTCGTTTGCTCTAGTCGTTACTCCTGCTATCTTGCTCTCTATCCCCATCTCCCTTAGTCTCTTTGTCGCCTATATTTCATTCAATCAAACAAAAATCCATTAAGTATATAAGACCTAATTAGTCATATCAGTCTAATTTTTTTAGCGAAAAACCAAGTATCTATCTTTTTAAGCTGTTTTTTTTTCTCTTTCAAATAACTACTGAAAAGCATGACTTCTTTTAAAAGGGTAAAAGCAACATCGGTTCTATTTTTGAACCCAAAGGAAGAAAAAAAAACAGTACATTAGTAAGGAGTCTTATTCCAAGATTAAGTAGAACAATTTCATACGGCTTCTTTATTATGGACGGGAAAAATCTCAAATAATAATAATAAGACAGAAAACAAAATCAAAACTATTATGTAACCTTGTTTATCTGGGTGGTTTGACAAAACAATTCTTGCTTTCTAAATAATTTTTCTAGCTAGAAAAACGAAATTAACGAATTCGGTTTTCCTAAAAGTCGGGTTTTAAAACTTAAAATACCGGAATAAAGAAGACTTTAATGAGTAAAAAATTATTAGTATAAAACTTAATACCTGAATACCGTTCATGATGGGCATGTCCATGTCCATGAGAATGAGATCATAGTTTCTGCCGGAACAATGAACGTCGACGGCTTCTTTGCCGTTACAAACGACGTCGTTTTTAATCCCTAGCCGGTCCAACAGTTTGTGATGTACGCTTTGGTTTACGAAATTGTCATCGACGACCAACGCTGTTAACTTTGACTCTGCCAGATTTGGAACTTCATCAGCTATTTCTCTCGTCATTTTTTTGTTTTTTTGTTTCTTCAGTCAAAATTCTAGGAAAATATTTGTTGTGATGAATGAAACTCAAAAATCTTCTGTCTCTATTTAAAGGAGCAGACATTGAGAAAGAATCATCAATTGTAGAACTTAAAAACAGTATCAGCTGGATTGTGTTTTGGATTCGGAGGAGATCTAGTGGTCTTTCCACTTTTCTATTTTGGGTAATAAATCTCAGCCGTTGCTTTCTCTACATGATTTTACATTTTCACGAGATTGGCCAAGATCCTTTAACTTATCATGTTTAGGGACCCTTTAGATTTAGATCAATCAATGTCGATCTCTTGAGATTTTACAGATCAATCAATGTCGATCTCTTGAGATTTTAATTACCCAACTCAAACATTATACATATAACCATGTGAGCAAGAGACATGAATGGCAAACAATCATCTATGATTATAATTATAAAGATGTTCTGCCAATACGAGACATACATACATCTAGCAAGAAATATTACAATCTATATATAAATTTTGATTCAATTGTAATTTATAAGAGAAAAAAATCTACGTATTAGATTTAAAATTATACAAAACAAGTAAAATTATACATATTATTTCTCTTCAAAATCTTATATATACACAATGATAGTCAAGTTAATAAAACTGAAATTTTACAATTCCACAAACTTTAATAAAATATTGTAAATATATATCATTATTAAACATACTTTCACATATGGTAATGACGCAAATGCAGATTTAATTTCTGACATATTTTATTTATTATTATTCGCTTTATAGAAAATAAAAGATTCTACAGAGGTTGTGGCCTTGACTGAACAATGTAAACATCTTCACCAACCAAACAACCTTCAACGTCTTGTGCACATCCAAAGTTCCTTTCCAAGAAGAAACCAACCGAACCGAGTCTCTGACCGAGTTGCTGTCTAAAAACTGAGTCAACCGTTAACCGTTTCTTGCTATAGTCAACGGTCAACCGGACGTATTTTCCATCAGCAGGACCTGTTCCTGACACAAGAAGCTCTTCACTGAAGTTTGCAAAAGCTAAGGTTTGCACAATCCCATCGAGCTTACCCGAAGCGAGTCTCCACGGTGTTCCTCTTGTCCCTGAAGCTAAAGTCTCACCTAAACCAGGAGCGATCTCGGCTTCCACGAGGTTACTGTCTGGATCAGCTGGACTCACCGTGTGCAGAACGAAAGATAAGTCTGGAGAAAGCATTTCTTGCACAAGAACAGCCATTGAAGCTTCTCTTTGAGAGACACCAGCAGCTCTACGGCTTAGAACAGCTCTTCTAGTGTAGAGAGAAGCCCAAACTTGGCAAACCGAATCCGAAAACACTAACGGATCTGAGGGACTCACGTTAGGGATTGATTCGTAGAGTCCTGCTGCTGACATTCCGGCTAAGTCCTCGACGTTAGCGCTGGAACGAACAATGAGACGAGCGTTTTTGGGAAATACTTTGCTTATGCTGTTGATTGTTTCTTTAGGCACTTGCAATGATTTCATTACTTCATGGATCTGGTCACATATGCCGTCTAGCTCACCGCCTTCAGGTCTGGCGGTTTCTAACTTTTCTAGCAAAGACACAAACTTTTCTTCCGAATTACTTTGCTTTAAAGCTAATTCCATCGATCCAAAAGGTATGACAACTCCAGTTGGAACCTTAAATGATGCCGGAACTCCGTGTTCGCTGTCCACTGCACATTCATTAGAAACCAGAAGACGTAGTTTAGAAAGAAATAAGATTTGGTCCCAGTCAATTTAGTCCCCATGGACATTAAGAAAACCTTACCTCTACTAGAGGCTGCTGCCAAAGATGCAAGAAGACCACATGCAGCAGCTTTTGAACCAGAGGTTGACGCATCTGAATCAGCAAGTGCTATGATTCCTCCACTAGGGATATCCTATGGATGAAAGTTTAATATCATTTAGGCGATCTGAATGTGAAGTGTACGGAATCACAGAGATATCAAAAGTTTACCTTGGAAGAGTAAAGGAGGCTATCAGAAGATGAAGAATCAGGCTTGAACTCTTCATCATCGACAGATAAACTTTTCTTATCCGTTTTTTTGTTTGTATTGGATTTGGAAGTGCGACTCTTATCTTTAGCTGAAAGTATCAGATTTACATGGCTTGGAGATGCTTCCAACCTGTAAGGTTCATATTAGAAAGAACATTAGAGAAGAGACATGAGCTTTCTTGTTTTACGGGAGATTAAAAGATTAGCTAATTCTCCAAAAGGATAACATCAGAGAAATTACCTCACATATTTTCCCACAAGTCGCCGTATATCAGCGACCTTGTCATCGTCATCACATGTCACAAAGACAATTTTCTCCTGTGGAAAATTATTTAAAATGAAGAGTTTCAACAATGCACTTCTTGAGTAAAAATTTAGGGAAATGAAACAAGGAAAAAGGTTATTGCCTGCCGCGCTCTAACGCCTAGGTGAGACAAGTGAGGCAATTCCTGGAGAAGCATGACTCCGGCTATGTTCCCATTAGCAGCACTTACCTGTCAAAGCATGTTATAAGGTAATCTTTAGTATGATGTCATGAATCACGGTGAGGTTGAATGTAGGTCAAAAACCTCTTCATCGCCATCAGCTTTGTTGACCAATAGAATAATAGGACCACCACCAGTCGATGGTAATGATCCCGGCACAATGCTCTCAACCTGCAGTTACAAAAGCCAGTGAAAAATTTGCGAATGTGAATTCTCATCAAAGTTACAAAGCCCAAGGCATAGCTAATTGGAAATTTCCATCATTGTAAAATAACCAAGCATATGGTGCATTAACACCCAGTCTAAACACACAAAAAAAGAGATAATAGTTGTTTCATCTGTAGCCTGTATTACGAGTAATTTGCCAATAACATGATAAATTCATAAGAAAGTGCTAATAATTATGAACAGGTCATACTTCACACGTAACTTCGAATTTAAAACTGGAAATTCCTAAAGCACTGAAAAAAAATGTATAAGTAGATTCAAAATCTCAAATGTATTCATTGCCTTCTCCACGTACCTGAACTAATGTCCCAGAAGTCGATCCAGGGACAATGACGTCCCAGCCCTCAGAACCAAGTGAATTTCTTACAGCTTTTAGAAGAACAGTGCAGAGCTTGGAGATCTGAAAAATTATGCTGTATGGCAGAACCACGGGTAGGTCAGAGGAAAATACAGAGAGAGAAGGAAATTTGAGAAAAATAAGCAAGAAAAAGAATCTGAAAACATTCTCAAATGATTTCATGAGGTTGCTTGTAAGTCTTAAGCTAAGTACTAGGAAGTAAAGGTCTAACTTACCCAGCACGAATCTCTGCTTCTGTATAGGTCTTGACACTATTCTCTGGAATTCCTAGAGCTCTTCCTAGTATCTGAAATGATAAGCACGTTTTTTACAGATTAGCAGCAGAGTGATAATTTGGTTTAATATGTCCTTTTCTGGTGGAAGAAAAAAATGTGGCCAAACGAATTTGACGTACAATAGAAGTTGCATCACTAACTTCAGAATGTAAGGCAAGGGATAATGTGTACCTCCACATTAGGAGGAAATATTTGAAGAAGTAAATCAGAATATTCTGCTGTTAATCTCCGTGCTCGATCGAGAGTTGCTTTCAGCCTCATGGCCCAAATGGTTTTCCCATCCTCTTCCCCTTATGAAAAAAAATAAGGAGCATTTTCAGCTTATGTTTATAGCTCGCAAATTCTTTCCAACCTCAAACTCGCCTTACACGTCAGAGTTACATAGAACGAGTTGCCATAAGTCAGAGAAGGAAATAACCTTCTTTTTCAAGTAGGTCTCTCTCTCGCCAAGCAAGGAGTTCATTTCCAATGGCTAAACATTCTTCTTGCTTCCAACCAGATAGACCTACTTGGTGAACACCCAAGACCAAAGCATCTAGAGGATCATTCCACGAGGCAACATTTCCTGATTCTACATCTTTTGCCAGTTGAACAGCTCCTCCAATAGTTTCAAGAGCATTGAGGAATCTACTCAAATCATTGACAAGACGTGAGGCGGAGAAATGAAGCAGGAGATAAATAACTTCCAAAGGGAATATTGCTCCATAAAGGAATAAAAATCTTATGCATACCTGCTTAGTAGAACAAAAAAGTAGTCCTCGAGGCCAATCTCACAAAGGCGCCACTAATAAAGGAGCAAACTATATAAATAAATTGCTACATGCTAATGCTGAATTGTCTAAAAAAGCTCACCTTCTGGCGCATTGCAATGGCAGCATCAGGAGCATCATTTCGCAAGCCGCTATTAAGTTCCTTAATAATTGTTTCTCTTAGTGAAGCCAGAGAATGCATGGTTTTAATCAACTCCAAAACATTGGTTGATTCTCCTGATGTGTCAAGGCGCTGGAAATATGAATTTCGCAGTCAGACTCATGAAGAGACTACAAGAACAAACTTTGCAATGACTGTGTTTAATAGGCGCAATTAATCAAATTATGTGACAGTATGGACACATATCATCAACATGTCACAGACATTTCTCCTTTAGGATTCAATTTCTTTCCTTTTCATTAAACGGAGAATGCAACCAAGGATGAGGTTCTTATCGATTTGAATTGCACCTTTATGTTGGCTAATAATTGTACCCCAACGTTTTGTGTCTAGGACATACCACTTCAGATAATCAACCAAGAAAACCCAATGCATACTTTTTTCAGAAAAAAAAAATTATATGAGCCATGCAGCACCAAATCACAAGGGAATAAAAAAATGAAAGCTTACCTTTTTACATTCAAAAAACAAACTGAGAGCCGAAAGGCCCCTCTCATCCATAGAAATTTTCATAGAACCAAGTTGTTCGGTGAGGCTGCAGCAAGATACAAGAGATATTGAATTATACAGTAAGTGGGACCATCATATAGCACGCATATGATGAAAGAATAGGTTTGGCTTCAGAAATATAGTACCTTCCAGCATTAAAGAAATCCTTTAGCTCATTATGGAATATTTTGAATTGCTCCACAAATTCTCCACTGTATTTTCCTGGGGTCTTGGTAATTCGTTCAAGCATTGCTTCTGTTGCAATTAGATCTTCTGGACCTGCATTCCGGTGAAGCTTATTTTGGATGGTATGCTTGATTTCTTGCTGGAACAAAGATGGGTTATATGAATACTACGATAGTAACTGAATTAATGAGAAAACAGCTAAAAAGAGTATTACCTTGAGATCATGAGGAATATCATTGCGATGGGCTATGTCCCTAATTCGAGTTAGAGGGACGGATGCAGTAAACTCTGCTTTGAAAGAAGGCAAACACGGGTGGATTTTCCGAGAAACAAGCACTTCCTACCAAAGAAAAGCATACCCAACTTAGAGAAGCTAATAAGTGAAGAACAGCTACAGATTTTTGAGAGGGGAGGCTGTGAGAGCAGAGAACTTAGAGAAAAAATGTGTCACCTCTGCCGTAGCATCTTTCTTGCTGCAAATGTGCTCCAACTCACGGAATATAAGCCTGGAAATCTCAGCATGCCGGTTTGGACGGTGATGCCCTCCATCTTCAAAGCAAGGAATCTGACCTGTGTTTATCCACTGCACAAGAAGCCAGAGAAAAAAAAAAGAAGAGAAGATAAACAATGTATATTCCAAGATATATGAGAAAAGATAGATAATGCTAGGAAAAGAAAAGAGAAACCTTCAAATAAACTGCAGAGTATATGAGCGCCTTCAATCGCTCCTCCCTCTCAAGGCTCCCAACTATAACCTCGCGTACCATTTCAAGCTTTGACAGAAGAACACATTAAGAAATAAGATATGTTTTAACCTTCGCCAGTTTGAAAGGAAAACAATAAGGAGGAAACTAAAAGTCCAAAAAGTGAAAGAAACGCCTATCTTTATAAAAGTACACATCCAATTCATAAACATACCTTTCTCCACCAGTTCCTAGAGTTTCGATCACCCTCAACCATCTTGAGAGCTGCGCCTTCGAGACCAGTAGTGTCCCAATTTCTGCCGACTTCTCTATTGCCATGCTCATTGGAGCGCATGAAGGAAGCGTCCTTGCCTTGCCATTGCCCCGCCAATGTGCTTTTACGAAGCTGCGAACCATTTTCACTGCCCACTACTCTATCGTCACCGACGTCGTGGTTATCGCTGTCGTCGTGCCCAACACCAGCATCACTGGCGACCTCCTGAGGAAAATCAAGGGTTTCTTCGGTGGCATCCCAGTGGCAGACGACGGAGAAACTCCCGGAATTGGGAAGCCTAAGGACGCGATTGTCACCGGATTCCCATGAGAGTGAACCGTCATTCTGGACGATGACGAACTTATACTCCAAAACCTGACCTCCGCTAAGCTCCAGCTCACAAACCCATCCATTCTCAGTCCAGTTAAGAGGCGATTTTTTCTTCCAGGATCCAATCTCTTTGGCTGATCCAAACATAGCGACATGCTCGCCGAAATTAACTTGATGATTGAGCCTCACATTCAACTTCACCTTCGTTCCCGACGCATCCTT
Organism: Eutrema heterophyllum; assembly: GCA_002933915.1. Classification (NCBI taxonomy): domain Eukaryota; kingdom Viridiplantae; phylum Streptophyta; class Magnoliopsida; order Brassicales; family Brassicaceae; genus Eutrema; species Eutrema heterophyllum. Next base: position 653,862 of record PKMM01024129.1, read on the forward strand.
CTTCTGCCGCTGCTCCTCTCTGGCTCAGATCAAAATTGGAATTCAAAAATTAACAACCGATTTCGATCGCAGAGAAAGCAAAAATAAAAAGAAGTCATACATGGTGGAAGAAGCTGAGGAAGAAGCAGCGCAAGTGAGACGAGAAGGGGAGTTTCTGAGTCGCTGCGATTGGCGGCCAAGACGAACACTGCGAGTGAAGTTAACGAGTCTGGGAAGCGAGGAGTTCCTGGTGATGAAGGTGAAAGGAGAGCCGCAACAATGACTGCCAATGCTCTCCATTGGAGTTGTTGCGGGTACGATAAGAGTTTTTTTTGTCAGTCTTCAAGTCTCAAAAAAGCCATTAACAATCAAATTATTGGAGTTTCGCTTTTTCCTCTGGGAAATTGCCAAAACATGTCCAGAAAATATCTTCTATATAAGAAATATAATATTCATTGAATTATAATAATACTCTTAAACCGATGAGGCGATGATAATTAATTATTAAAAAAAAAAGAAGAAGGAGAGAATAGTTTTAAAAATACGTCTTAAACCATTCTTTTCGTAAAAAGTACGTAAAGATAGATCACCATATTTATCCTAGGAATACGATTCGTCTTTAGTATTTTCTTAAAAAATAATTGCAAATAAATAGCATGTAATCAAGTCATTAGCAAATAGCAATGCTCGAATTAGAAATAATTAAGTTTCTACACTTCTATTTCATACTGAATAGCGGTTGATTCAGCGGATTTGTTCGATTTTTGGTGTAAAAATGAGTTTGTTGTAAAATAAATAAAAAACAAGTAAATAGCATAAAATCATTTTATACTGAAACTAAATAAAAAAGAGGAGCACATCAAACTAAATAAATTCGAATTGTGTTATAATTTAGATATAAATTCGAAATTATGCGTATGTGAGTGTCGTAGTCTCGTAGATGATTAAAAAACGTTGACTTCAAATAATAAAACCATAAGATTTGATCAACTTTATGAGTCTATTACATCAGTGATGAGTCTATTATTAAACTGCAACAGAAACAAAAAGAGGGCTTATGGGCTTTAACATATATAAGTTAATGGGCTTTAGGGAAGGGCTTCTCAACCTCATAAGGAAGAAGCGAAAGGGAGAGAATAGGAGAATCGGAGGATTTTCCAGTTGCCGCCCTTTGAAGTTACTCTGCCGCGACTCGCCGTCTCTCAGCTTCTCTTCACTGTTGAACGCTTAGATCGCAAATATGCACGCACCGGTTCTTGTTCTTAGTGAGTTCCTCGCGCTTCCTACAGATCTCATTTCTTCTAATCAAAGTCTGATTTGTTTGTTTCAATCTAGTTCAGTGTTCGAAGTTGGTAACATTAACTGCTTGTGAAATGTTTCAGACGACTCGTTGAAGCGTGAATCTGGAACGAAGGTTCATCATAATAATATCCAGGCTTCCAAGGTAAATGGCTTTTTTTGGGGTGCTGCTTCTCTCTCGCAACTGTCTCTGGTCCGATCATGGCGTCATCGCAGTTTTTGTGTTCCATTATTTACAGGCTGTGGCTGATATCATCCGTACGACATTGGGTCCTCGCTCTATGTTGAAGATGCTTCTTGATGCTGGAGGAGGTAGTTTTCTAACCTTGCTATCTTACCTTTTTTTAGGGTTTGTTCTTCTTTGTATGTGCAGTAGATCTCCATAGGGAGGGCATTAGGTTTGGTGCTTTTAGCTCTGGAAATATCGTTCTCGTGTACTCTTTTCTTGTTGAAGTTATTGTACTTCACTTTCTGTGTTAGCTTTATTATAAAACCTAAATTATTGTGGGTTCTGTTTGTTTTGGGGTTATAGTATCTTTTAATTTCCAGCCTCTTCGTTTCTTGCGTCTTTACAGGGATTGTTGTTACCAATGATGGAAATGCTATCCTTCGTGAACTAGATGTTGCCCATCCTGCAGCTAAGGTTTAACTTCTGCCTTTTCTCGATTGATCTTGTTGTCTTCATGTTTTCATTTTTTCCATTTTGTTTTTTTAATTTCGGTAATTGCAGTCAATGATTGAGCTGAGCCGTACACAAGACGAAGAAGTTGGTGATGGGACAACATCAGTTATTGTTCTAGGTATTGACATCTTTTTTGGAAACAATAGCTTCGCTTGGATGAGTTTTTAAAGGGAGACTTTGTTAAGGTGTTGCAGTGTTTTTGGATTGTGGGTTTAAGCAGTTCAACATAAAGACCTGTTTTCAAGCATGTTTTCCAATGGTTTTACTCACTGTGACTTTTTTTTTTTTGCCAACAGCTGGTGAAATGCTTCACGTTGCAGAAGCATTTATTGAGAAGAATTACCATCCCACAGTCATATGCCGTGGTAAAGTTGCGCTATGTACTGCTTATTGCTGTCATGTAACTTGTCATTTTCATCTAAACAATGCTTTCTTCTCTGTAGCTTACATTAAGGCTCTTGAAGACTCTATTGCTGTTCTTGACAAAATTGCGATGACAATTGATGTCAATGACCGTAAGTTCATTTCTATTTTCTGTTTGTTCATTTGAGGTCAAGTTGCAAGTACTTTGCTTGCTGATGTTGGGGTTTCGCTCATGTTTATACTGATGGAAGAATGTGCGTGTTCCAGGTGCAACAGTACTAGGACTAGTCAAGAGCTGCGTAGGGACAAAGTTCACTAGCCAATTTGGTGATTTAATTGCTGTGAGTAGCTTAATTACTGTAGCTTCTTACTTCTGCACCACCTTGTCAGGTTCTAGCATTTAACATTAATTTTGACACAGCTTTCTCAAAAACGTGAATGAGTTCTTACAAAGTACTGTACTCACATGATTTTGCATGACTTTTATGTGCTCTATTAGGATTTGGCTATTGATGCCACTACTACTATTGGTGTTGATCTTGGGCAAGGTTTGAGGGAGGTAGACATTAAAAAGTACATTAAGGTTGAGAAGGTTCCTGGTGGTCAGTTGGAGGACTCGAAGGTTCTTAAAGGAGTTATGTTTAACAAGGATGTTGTTGCTCCTGGTAAAATGAAAAGAAAGATTGTCAACCCACGGATTATTCTTCTTGACTGCCCCCTTGAGTACAAGAAAGGTGAAAATCAAACCAATGCTGAGTTGGTTAGAGAAGAGGACTGGGAAGTGCTGTTGAAGTTGGAAGAGGAATACATTGAGAACATTTGCGTGCAAATACTAAAGTTCAAACCTGATTTAGTTATTACAGAGAAGGGGCTTAGTGACTTGGCCTGTCACTATTTCAGTAAAGCTGGTGTTAGTGCAATCCGAAGGTTGAGAAAGACAGACAACAACAGAATTGCCAAGGCTTGTGGAGCAGTAATTGTGAACAGGCCCGATGAACTACAGGAGTCTGATATCGGTACCGGGGCTGGATTGTTTGAGGTCAAGAAAATCGGAGATGATTTCTTTGCTTTCATAGTTGATTGCAAAGAACCCAAAGCATGTACGGTGCTCTTAAGGGGACCAAGTAAAGATCTCCTCAATGAAGTGGAAAGAAATTTACAGGTTCGTTAGTGTTATTTACAACCGTAATTCTCAAGTCATTCGTTGTCATATATGCCTGAGACATTCTGCCTACAGGATGCCATGTCTGTTGCAAGAAACATTATCAAAAACCCAAAGCTCGTTCCTGGTGGAGGAGCCACAGAATTAACCGTTTCTGCCACATTGAAACAGAAGAGTGCAACAATTGAAGGCATAGAAAAGGTTGGCTTTGCTTTGATTACAGTGTGTTTCCTTGCTCGGATTACTGATTTGTTTTCAAAGTTATTCCAGGCTATACCAAGGATGCTGTTCCCACGCTGATAATTGTTTTTGTTTTCTGAATCTTATTGAAACAGTGGCCTTATGAAGCAGCTGCTATAGCTTTCGAGGCTATTCCACGCACCCTAGCTCAAAACTGTGGTGTTAATGTGATCCGTACTATGACTGCATTGCAAGGGAAAGTAATGTCCTGCACCATGAACCCAGACCGCCTTCTCTTTCCTATTGTTTTAGTAAATACCAACTCTTTTCTCGCTGCTTCAATTGTTGGTTTTGTTGCAGCATGCAAATGGTGAAAATGCATGGACAGGTATTGACGGGAACTCTGGTGCGATAGCTGATATGAAAGAGAGCAAGGTAAGGGTTAAAGCTTGGTCCCTTGGTGTGATTCCCACTAGACGAAACCAATGTTACTCAGAGTGTGACTATGATTTTAAAATTTGCAGATATGGGATGCGTACAATGTGAAGGCACAAACTTTCAAGACGGCAATAGAAGCTGCGTGTATGCTTCTAAGGATTGATGATATAGTGAGTGGTATCAAGAAAAAGCAAGCTCCTGGAGCTGGACCTTCAAAGCCTACCATCGAGACAGAAGGAGATGCAGACAACGAGCAAATTCTTCCTGACTAAGAGAAGAGAAACTTTTTGGTCTTTGAAACCCAATCGTTGATATCTTTGTTCTCACTTGTTTTACTATTTCCTCGGGTTAGTTTCTGGCTGCAATCTTTTCTTCTTTTTTGGCTTTTAACGTTCCCTTTGACATACATCTAATTTTGCAAGTGAGATAAGATTTGTGAGGGTGGGTTTTTTTTTTCCTTTTTTGCTTGTCTTCTTCTGAGTGTAAGCTTTTTTGAATTTTCATTGTCACTTGCTTGCTTGGTTTGAGAATGCTAGTTGTTATGCCTTTTTGAAATTTCTGCTACAAAGACTTTTTAAGATTGAGTTGTTTTTTTGGTAATATCAAATACTTTCGATGGAATTTTCAGTTGACCGTCGTTAGTGTCAATGTATGATGTATCTTAGTCTGAACACCATTAATTGTATTTAGTTAGTTTCGAGTTATTCAGGATAATAATACTAAAACGTTACAGATATTATATACATTTTTTTTTTTGTGAACAGGATGATAATAAGACGTATACAAGCTTTTTCGTTGTTAGCGTATTCTATTTATTTTTTTTTAATCAACGTCACGTTTTTTTTTAACATCAATCATCGTCACGTTTTATTATTTGTTTCTTGACAAATTTGCATATAGTTTTTTTTCACTTTTTAAAAATGCTAAAAGTTTTTGCCACATTTTTGAATAATATGACAATTATACCCCTCTAATTTCATATCTCGTGTACCGTACACGTCGTATACGCGAAAATAATCGTTGACTCCAACTCTTAACAGGATAATGATGTTTGAAAAGTAAAACACACTTTTGGTCCAAGCAGGATTTTTGTTACGTAAAAAAATTTTACCTGCTGTATGTCAAGTGGATATAATTGACTTACACGTGATATCCATGGTACTATATTTCAACAATAAATTATACACAATTAACATTCAATTTTGAATGTGCAATTGTGCATGTTCTGTTATACCCTAATTAAGTCAGTTAAGTAAAGATACTCCAACTACCGTCTACCGGGAGCCACAAAATGAAGAAAAAAATCATTATAAAAAAAAACTGGATCGAAAATATTTTGTTGGAAGATTTGTTTTGTTGCATAACTGCATTCCGACATGGAAACAATAATTGAGTAGTAGTGATCGTAAATATGGTTGTTGGTTTTTTAAGATATGGACCCATAAATTATACAAAATTAACAAATTTGGAGGAAGATATTCACAAATAACGTGACAGCAAAGTGAGAAACCCATTAAAAAAAAAAAAATCAAATAAAGAATGTGGTTAGTAGATATTTTGTTCCATAATCACATTCGAACTCGCAGGGCTATTTCCTTTAATCTTCAGCTAACTAGTTAATTGCACAACAAGAAAATTTTAACTGCTGTATCCTGATTTGATTATGTAGGACTGGTTGGACTATATATATGAACCGGATTAAAATTGGCCTAAATTGTTTTAGAATTTTGAAAATTGGGACCGGTCCATATACTAAATAATCGATCTAGCCCCGTAAGCTTTTAACACCATATAACATCCACAAATTAAACAATACAGAGGAGACAATTAGTAAGAAGATATTCACAAGTTACATGACAGCACATTTGTATGACCTACGCCTGACGTTAACGGTCCGAACATATCGTTCATATTCTAAAAGGTATGAGATATTTTGATTCGGTTGGAAGATTTTCACAACACGTTGAGAGCGATATAAAATTTGTAACGATCTCTCTAATAAGAGAGGAGAATCATATAGTTTAACAAATCAACAAATATTATATTTCGAGGATAATATAATAACAAGAAAGAGAAGACTTATATTCAACTATTTTGATGATAGGCATATTGTATATTCAATTAAGGACTAAGGAGACGCCACATAAAGCAGAAGAAACGTTTGTTGACCAATGACTCAGGAGCATGTGAACATAAAAAGAGACGTGTAAGTATCTCATTGGTTGAAGACATTTTCTCTTTGTGCTTCACTGCCTCTTCTTCTATTTAAACAAGTAAACACACCAATGGTCTCGATAAGTGTTTCTTTTGAACTCATTAAGAGAAAATAACTAAAAAAAATTAGTGTCTGGAAATATCTTCAGGATGCCCGGAGGAGGATTTGCGACGGCTCCGGCGAACGGAGTAGTGTTTGAGGCAAAAATAACTCCTATAGTAATCATCTCTTGCATCATGGCTGCTACCGGCGGCCTAATGTTCGGCTACGATGTTGGTGTATCCGGTATGTATACAATATTCCTTTTGATATTATATTATACAAAACGCAGAAGAAAATTTGATTTTAAGGATACATAAAGTTTTGTTATTGCAAGTTTCTCAAATGATTTTTCAATAGAACTTGGTTATGTTCTTACCTACCACAAACAACTTCTTAATTTGGTTGAAACATTTCACCTAAAATGTAGAGGACTAGTAGAAAATACTTTATCATAATGAAATTCACTAACTAGCTAGTTCAGTGTTCATCTATTAGTGGAAGTAACAAAATAATCTAAAATCTTCGCTTATAAAAGTTTGGCAGCTAGGGGTCTAGACCGTCCTTGTTTTTGCTTTTGATGAATGTCAATAGGTTTTAGTTTTTCTTTTTGTTTTACAATAAGTGATTTTTGTTTTTTAACGTCTTCAATATATGCACACTCATAACACATCCGCGGCACTAGTAAATTATATTACGAGTACGTATGAAAACATGAGTATCATATCTTATAAATTCTAATGAGATTAAACGGTGAAAAATAGCAAGGAAAAATAAATGAGTTTCCATCATCGATCTATATGTAGGCGGAGTGACAGCGATGCCGGACTTTCTTAAAAAGTTTTTTCCGGTAGTTCACCGGCGAGTAGAAGCCGGCGGCGACAAAAACAACAACTACTGTAAATACGACAACCAAGGACTACAACTCTTCACATCATCTCTATACTTAGCCGGTCTAACCGCAACGTTCTTCGCTTCATACACGACGAGAACGCTCGGACGGAGGCCAACGATGCTCATAGCCGGCGTTTTCTTCATCATCGGTGTGGCTCTCAATACGGCGGCTCAAGACTTAGCCATGCTTATTGCAGGCCGGATATTGCTTGGTTGTGGCGTTGGCTTCGCTAATCAAGCCGTGCCGTTGTTCTTGTCGGAGATTGCACCTACTAGGATCCGAGGCGGTCTTAATATTCTGTTTCAACTTAACATCACTATTGGTATCCTCTTCGCCAATCTTGTCAACTATGGGACTGCCAAGTAAATATCTCTTTCCTCATATATTTTTTTTTCTTCTTTAAATATGTTTGATAAAATGAAATGAAAATGTGTGGAAATAAACCTATAGGGTTTGAGATATTTTAACCCAAAAAAAAAAATCCAAACAAATATATGGATGATTTTAGAAATTTTTGTGTTTTAAGAGGGAACTATTGAAAGTGTCCACACGAATGCGGAATGTCTCTTCCACACAACCTCTGTTGTAAAAATTTCGTTACATATACTTTCTAAAGTTTTCCAATTTTTTGTTACCCTTTTTGTCAAACTTTTCGCTGTCCGTGTGTAACTTAATATCGTTTTCTTTTTTTAGAGATGTAAAACAAGTTTTCTCCATATTCAATCTAATTACCATTAAAAAATAAAGCATTTTAACTTCTTAGAGTAGATTAATATATAAGGCTTCCGTAATTTCGGCAAATTCTATCCACATGCCTACGTCTTTTAGTAAACGGAACGTAGCACGTTATTTTTCACGTCATGCCCTAACATTTTTTTCTCTGCGTTGACTTTCAATGCCTATGAATCATGATGATGATCTGTCACTGAAGCCGAATTAATGGGCTTAATTAATGTATCAACTTAAGCCCATACAGGAGTTAAATATGGGCCCACTAAATAAATCGAATGTTTTGCAGGATCAAGGGAGGGTGGGGATGGAGGTTGTCGCTAGGTTTGGCCGGAATCCCGGCGCTTCTCCTGACGGTCGGAGCTCTATTGGTGACGGAGACACCCAACAGTCTCGTCGAAAGAGGTCGTCTCGATGAAGGAAAAGCCGTCCTACGTCGGATTCGAGGCACCGATAATGTCGAACCAGAGTTCGCCGATCTCCTCGAAGCTAGCCGTCTTGCCAAAGAAGTCAAACGCCCTTTCAGAAACCTTCTTCAACGCAGGAATCGGCCTCAGCTCGTCATCGCCGTCGCTTTGCAGGTCAGTTCTACCATTTCTCTCTTTACTCAATTCGGTGAATCGGAAAAGTCATCGGAGTTTAATATGTAGTCGATTTGAACGGAAATTGAAGCGAAGCTCTCAATTTGGGATCCAGAAACCCTAAATTTTGAAGCCAAACTACTAAATTTCTGGAAATTTGATTCCGTTGTGTAAAATTTTAAAGCCTACGAAGTAGATTCTGTTGGTTAGATTTCCTAATCCTTGTTTGTGATGATTACATGAAAATTGCAGATCTTTCAGCAATGCACTGGAATCAACGCCATTATGTTCTACGCACCTGTTCTGTTCAGCACTTTAGGCTTTGGCAGTGACGCTGCTCTCTACTCTGCAGTGGTCACTGGCGCAGTCAACGTCCTCTCCACTTTAGTTTCAATCTATTCCGTTGATAAAGTTGGCCGCCGGGTTCTTCTCCTTGAAGCTGGTGTCCAAATGTTCTTCTCTCAGGTTGTAATCGCCATTATCCTCGGCATCAAAGTCACAGACCACTCTAAGACTCTCTCCAAAGGGTTTGCGATTCTAGTCGTGGTCATGATCTGCACGTATGTCGCTGCTTTTGCCTGGTCATGGGGACCGCTCGGGTGGCTAATCCCTAGTGAGACTTTCCCTCTAGAGACCCGTTCAGCGGGGCAGAGTGTAACGGTCTGCGTCAACCTGCTCTTCACTTTCATAATCGCTCAGGCTTTCCTCTCCATGCTGTGCCATTTCAAGTTTGGGATATTCATCTTCTTTTCGGCGTGGGTCTTGATCATGTCTGTGTTTGTGATGTTCCTCCTCCCTGAGACTAAGAACGTGCCTATCGAGGAGATGACAGAGAGAGTGTGGAAGAAGCACTGGTTCTGGGCTAGATTCATGGATGATCACAATGAGCAAGTGTTCGTGAGCGGTGATGGAACAGGCAAGAAGAGTAACGGTAAATCTAACGGCTTTGATCCTTCAACACGGCTCTAAATTGGTTAAAGCCCAAAACCAAAGTAGAAGCATAAGAGAGAGAACAACAGGTGATAAAACACCATATAGATAAAGGCAAATACAGTTTTTATACACTACTTAATTTCATTACTTCAATCTGCGTTTGTGTAGAGGTAAAGTTTCTTCTTCTTTTCCTTCGTTGTGGTTCCCCGACAGCATGTTCTTTCGACGAGTGCTCTTGTTTTTTTTTCTTATTAAAGAATGACAATGTGTATATTTTCAAAGTCCAAATTTGCATTGTTAATTTTTTTTTCTACAAACAGTTAGTTAGCCTATGTTAATGGGCCTAAAATGGGTTTATTAAGGACATTAACTAGATTTTCTTGAAAAGCAGCATCACATCATGCACACAACCCATTAACCCGTTTGTGATAGCAATTTTTAAAACAAATATAGATTTTGCTCAAAAGACCTTATATAGATAGATGAAATAGCTAGAAAGGGAAATAGCTTGTTGGAGTTTTATTGTGCAATAAGAGAAATGAAGAAACTTTAAGTTGTTAACAAGTATGAAATGGTTTTTGATTGATACTCATAAAAGGGAAATAAGAGGCTGCACAATGGCGGCCAAAGTTAAGCTCACAAATTGTCATTACACCAATATATGAAATCTAAAAACCTTAGATATATGGGTATTGAGTTTGATTACAATGTTGGGCTTGTGCTCTCTAGTAGTTTGTTCCCACACGAACAACCCATTGACTCGGAATATAGACTGGTTTTGAAGTTACAGTCAATGCCGAATGCTGCAGGGATCAAATTGCTAACTTGACCAAAAAATGATTTTATCATCAAATTATAATTTAAATTAGTAAGGAAATCCCTCTACCAAGGTGTAGGAGGAAGAGTAACTGCGAAGTATAAATATTAAAGATGATTCAAAATTAGCATACCAACCAACTTGACATTCTTTCCTTACAAGCCTTCCAAACTTTAAACCATCTGAACACTTTACTACTTATAGCTTATATAATTTTTATGGTTATTTTTCATTTTTGATTAGTTTCACTTGAACATGGTTTTTTTTAAAAGAGATGACAAATTTATGAGTTTTCAACTCAAAACCAATTTGTTAATAAATGGATTGACCTTATTTCTTATATATTAGATGAGGTCCCAACATATAATTGATGTGAGATTCCTAACATCTCTTCAAAATAATATTTCTTCTATCTAAGTCATTCATGTCAATAAAATCCCACTATTAAAAAATTAATCTCGGGTCAGATGGATTTCAACTGTCTTTGTTTGTTTGGCCTCTGATTTCAGATGGATTTGGTAATCAGTGGGATTAATCTTACAGTCGTGTGTGTACCACAAAAATAATTTGCGTATATATAGGCTTCCAATTATACAAGTCAGTATTAGAAATTAAATCCAACACTAATAAAAGATAAACAAGTAAAGTAAGCAATCTTTGTCAGTATTTTGCTTTTTAGTTACTCCTTTCTCCAAATTAGCCAGCTAACCAAATAAGAAAAAGTGGCCTCCTCGATCCTCATACATATACACACCACTCACATTCATACCTCCTTATATATATATACATACATAGAAGAAAAAAGGAGAAATTAAAGGAGAAAAACTTGTGGGGCTCTCGACCAAAGAAGAAGAAGAGACAGAGATAGAGAGAGTTGGTCAATGGCGGCGAGGATAGTGGCGGCTTTGGTGTGTATGGTGGTGATGCTACGGCTGAGTGAAGCGGCGGTGTACAAAGTCGGCGACTCAGCAGGCTGGACAACCATAGCCAACGTAGACTACAAGCTATGGGCCTCTACCAAAACTTTCCACATTGGTGATACTGTCTGTGAGTTCCTTAATTTCTTACCATCATTATACATTAAGAACAAGATACAGCAGATTTTGACTGTCTTCGTTTTATTTCTGTCGGAAAGTGGGCCCTCCTCCAGCAATCTTAGTTCTTAAGTGCGTAAGCTGTTGGTGGAAAGTAAAAGTACCACTCACGCCCTAATCATCATGACTTTTAGGTTAAAAATAATAATAAGGATAAATACGGAAAATTTGTTTATATATTTTTTCCCAAATGATTTTATAAGTTTAGAGCTGAATTAACAAAAACAGTGTTCTTAACTTATGATTTGGGAAATAACAAACATGATTTGAGTTTTTAAATATGTACATAAACTGAACCCCTAAAATTTTAGAAAGAAAAAATATTTTACCGCTCCAAATATGTGTTTAAAATATATTATGCACAAAGCATTCAAATATTTAAGGCGGTCCTGGGATTTTTACTGGTCTAGCCGAATTGACATTCTTAAGTGAATATGAGACAGAAAAATAAAAGCACACATCGTTAATAGCACATCGTTAGTTTCATGAAAATGTGAGTAAAAGGGAACTTTGATGCTGACAGTGTTCGAATACAACCCACAATTCCACAACGTGATGAGAGTGACGCACCCAATGTACAGAAGCTGCAACAGCTCAAACCCAATCTCCACATTCACCACCGGGAACGACTCAATCACACTCACCAACCACGGCCACCATTTCTTCTTCTGCGGCGTTCCCGGTCATTGCCTCGCCGGTCAAAAGCTCGACCTCAACGTCATTCACCCCGCCTCCTCTTCGCCACTCTCTGATCCACCGATTTCCTCCTCCTTCTCTTCTCCTCCGTCGACTACTACCATTCCTGCAGCCGGAGTCCCCGGTCCATCTCCTAGCCATGCCGCTTCTCTCCCGAGTCCGGCGGCAGCTGTGGTGGCTCTCCTTGTCTCTTTGGTCTTTGCAAATTTTGCTTCTTAATTAGGATTATATATACATTGGAACTATGGCATATAAGTTTTTTGTTATGTTTTCTTCTTCTACCGTATTTTTCTTTTTCTTCAGTTGATTCAAAATGTAGAGACCCTCCGTCAATAATAAAAGAAATTGAGTGTGTACTAACGATTAATTTTTGTAACGGAAAATTCGTTAAAAATGCTAGTTTTGATTTCGATCTCGTTAAAAACTTAATATATATATTATCATCTATATAACTCAATACGTTTCAAAAAAGAAGAAGCTCAATACGCATATTTTTAAGTTTGAACTCAAGTTAATGATAGAATGACGACACTAGTACTAACCATAAGCAAGCTCCCTAACCCTAACCCTAACCCTATTTTTCGGTTATTCGTTTTTTTAAAAAAAAAAGTGCAATTCATTGATCTAATAACAAACTGTACATACAACTTGTTTTTAGAAAAGTAGGAGAAACAATAGAAAAAAATTATGTGTTAAAACTTAAAACAGAGCATTCCCTTGCTAAAAACAGAGCATTGCCGATTAACCTCTATTTTACAATTATAGGAATTAATATGGAATGAAATCTAGTTTGTGTCATACATGTCTGTTTTTGATAAAATATATATGGGTTGAGTTTATCCATATAATTAAACATTCCAACTTTACCAAACTTTGATCTTTCAAACATATCAAAACCAAGAGAGTTTCATTTTTTTTTTTTTTTAATGATTAGGAGGTTCAGGGCCGTAGGCCGTACATCTCCAAAGCGAATTTCATTTTTATTGATAACAATCAGGGAAAAAAAACTCGAAGAACAGAAATAACGATTACAACACAAGCATCAATGCATCATCAACAACTTCGTCTTATTACAAACCCCATTAAACGTCTCTTTATTCACATAGTTGTTTTATTGATGATAAAGAAGTAGAGATCTTTAAGCGGGAACGATGTTGCTCACAGAGACCTTAACCATTTCAGCTTCAAAGATAATGGCATCATTTACCAAATACCCCTTTCGATGCATCGTTTAAATCCTTAAACAATATGATATTGTTCACTCCCACACCATAACCGCTTCGAATCGGGTACCAAGCTGCAGCTGCATTCATCCCCCCACACAAAAAAAAAAACTAATTTATATCAATTATTATTATTATTATTTTATGTTTTTTAATCGAATGTAAAATTTGCAACTACATATTAATTTATATCAATTATTAATTGTCATTGTTTCTTCTCTTGGTTAGTTTTCTTACAATATATATATTTGTCTGTGGTTGGAGCTTCTTTGATTCTTTAACCGCAGATTAACCGCTCCCCAAGTGTTTGTAGCGACTGCGTTTGGCTTAAAGCCTTGAGCAAATAGGTAGAGTGGAAGTGCATGTGGTCTTCCATCTCCATCCCCTTTCGGGTTAAATCCTGATCTCCTGATTGTAAATTAACCAAAAACCGTCATCCTGACCACTGAGGAATTCACATTACAGTTGCAACCTTTGAGATTAATTTGGATTTCGATCTTAAAGATCCGGTAACCATAATATGCAAATATATCAATGTAATACGATGAGAAAAGTACTAACCCGTATCGGTCTCCAACGAGAAAATCGTTAGAGTAGTAGAACTTATCTTCCAAGGTGGAGAAATGAAGTATCTTCCAGGTGAAACCGTTGTCCCGAGGGTTTGATACAAATGTGACTTTCTCTTGTTGTTCGGCCGGTTTAACGATGAAGATCTCAGCACCAAAAGAACAAGTGTCTTGCACGATGTAACCTTCGTTCGTGTTGTAGAATGTTGAAAGAGGAATCAATTGTCCGACTCCCCACTCTTTTTTGGCGTCGTTGTATCTTTTCACTGTTCCATCTATAATCCAAAATTATGGAAAAATCAGACTAGTATTTGAAATCTACAATATATCTATAAACAATAGAATGGATCTAGTAAAAATTTATATACTTTTTAAAGTACCTGTAACAGTCAAGTATTTCTGTTGCTTCGGATTGTGGACAAAGAGTTTGAGATCAACATTGACTTCCCAACCCTTGGGAAGAGATTCTGTATCTTCGATCCTCACGTAAAGTGATATATGATTATTTCCTCCATCGTTTTTATTACCAGTCACGTACAAAACCAACCTCCTGATTTGGTTCATACAAAAAAAAAAAAACCCATTTTAATAATTTAAAAAAAAATTATAGTAAAAATAAATAGTTAGCATGACTAACCATTTGTAACCAGAAGCCTCAAAAACAGAGGATTCATAAGGTTCAAATCTTTCCTTAATCGCGGAGAAGCTTTCGATTGTCACTATCTTACTCGATGGTCGCTCTTCTCTCAACATTCTTGTCAACGACAATCCACAACAAAACAAAAAAGGGCGTTTCAGCTTTCACCAAAGAAAAACGATTTCAAACAGCAAGCGTACCAAGATTTGCCGATAGATTGTTAGAACTGTTATACATTTCTATAGACAGACACGTTACAAAAGTAAATTACTGATAGTGGGATTCGTCGTGAAATAATAAAAGAAAATAATATATTTTTTTATAACAAGAAAATAATATTTTATTAATACACATTCGTTTATTGTTATTTTTGCTTGTTTGAATATGTAAAGTATCAGCTTCCATTTTACCACAATAAGGCGAATCAATGTACTCAATGTTGAAACTCAGACCGAGTGGCTACCGTAGAGGCTGACCCGAGGTGCTACCAAAGGAGACCGAGTTACAAACCTGATCGGGTGTGACTGACCAGACGAAGACAAACCGGGAATAGGATTCAGTTCAACAAAGGCAGTCGGTTGGATAGTGGTGATCCGGGAGGCAAGCTGAAGTGGTGTCAAATGGAAGAGTATTATCCTCAAATGTGACCAGAAGGTGACCATGATAAGCTAGGCGAGGAGAAGAAGTATCCCGAGGGTACTTGGTCGAGAAACAAGTGGAGGAGTTGCCCAAATGGAGCTTCACCGAGTGGGAGAGCTTGGCTGTGAAAGGTTGGCTTGTGGAGACTTGGTCGAGAGAAGAATGATCGTGGTGAAGGATTGTCAAGACAAGGTGCACGTCCAGGTTGGCCGTGAAGAGTGGCCAAGAGGATGTGCCCGTCAAAGTTTGGCTGAAAGGAGAGGCTGGCCGAGAGCACCAAATCGAGAGAGATGAGTTCTGGTCTTGATAGATTTGGAGCTCTCGGCAATAACATCTCTTCCGGGCTGTTGAGATTGATCGGGCCAGAAATATTGGATCGACCACGACTAATCTAAACAGTGACCTCGGCTAATCCAAACAAAAGCACGGGATGAACAGTAGTCCCATGATGAATAATAACCACGAACAAGAAGCAATCTCGTCTAAGCAAAGTGAAGACTTGTGTGATGAATAGTGTCTCAAGATGAATAGTAGCACAGGAAAATATTTTCCCACTTGCTCCACTTGTGTTTGTCAGTGTGTGGATGAGATTAAAAGTAGAAGATATTTTATGTGTGGTTAAGATTGTTTTAGATTAGATATTTGATGTTTGTGTTTTATATATGTTAGTAATCATAAGTTTAAGATTAATGAAGAAGATAAGTTTTAGAGAAAGAAACGAGTGTGCTTGCTTTGTTCTTCATCTCTCTCTCTCTTTAATCTTCTTCAACCTTCTCACAAAATCCAACAACTCAAATCAAATTGGTTGATACACGTTTTGACGGATTTAACCATGTGATTTAAATATTATAGAAAACATGATTTTTTCGTTGATATATTATTTTTCTATGTTAATATCCAATTTATCATGGTTCAAAAAAAAAAAAATCCAATTTATCAAATGAACGTCTATTGTCTTTGTCGTTATACAATCGTGATATTTTGTTTTTTGTTTTTGTTTTAGATTTGTTTGTGACATAGTATACATACAAATACAATACATGGAACCTTAAAAAATAAGAACTCGACCGAACTTACAGCCTAATGACTTCCTATATCAACATTAAACCTGATTTTCATATGTATCATATATGGTTGAGGTTTAAAAATGGTTCAACAGACTTGAACGAAAATACGCACATGATTTGACTTTAATCTTCAAAAAAATTTCCTAAGATGTTCAGCCTAGATTTTGGTTCGGTTTATTTTTGATTTGATCAAAAAAGTTTAAAACCAAGAAAGTCTCATTTTACTGATAACAAAACAGAAGAAAAAAAAAAGGAAACGCGAAGAACAGAAACGACGATTACATCACAAGCATCAACAACCTTATCCTATTACAAACTCATCAAACGTCTCTTTATTCATAAGGTTGTTTGATCGAGGATAAAGAAGTAGCTAGATCCTTATCTTATTACAAACTCATCAAACGTCTCTTTATTCATAAGGTTATTTGATCGATGATAAAGAAGTAGCTATAGAGATCTTTAAGCGGGAACGATGTTGGTCACAGAGACCTTAACCATTTCAGCTTCAAAGATAATGGCATCATTCACCAAATACCCTTTCGATGCATCGTTTAAATCTGTAAACAATATGATATTGTTCACTCCCACACCATAATCGGGTCGAATCGGGTACCAAGCTGCAGCTGGAGAAAAAAAAAAAAACAATTTATATCAACTATTAATTTCATTCAATGGAGATAAAACATTTTTTTTTTTTTTGGAATTAGTTTTCTTACAATATAGTTGTCTGTGGTTGGAGCTTCGTTGATTCTTTAACCGCAGATTAACCGCTCCCCAAGTGTTTGTAGCGACTGCGTTTGTCCTAAAGCCTGTAGCAAATAGGTAGAGTGGAAGTGCATGTGGTCTTCCTCCTCCATCCCCTTTCGGGTTAAATCCTAATCTCCTGATTGTAAATTAACCAAAAACCGTTAGTGCGCAATTCACATAACAGTTGCAAGCTTTGAGATTAATTTGGACTTCGGTCAATAAGATCCGGTTACCTCAAAAACAAAAAACAAAAAACAAAAAAAGCAAATAAGAAGCAAGTATATAATATGAAGTACTAACCAGTATCGGTCTCCAACGAGAAAATCATCGGAATAGTAAAATTTATCTTCCAAGGTGGAGAAATGAAGTATCTTCCAAGTGAAAACATTGTCTGGAGGATTTGATATGAATGTGACTTTCTCTTGTTGCTCGGCCGGTTTAACGATGAGGATCTCAGCACCAAAAGAACAAGTGTCTTGCACGATGTAACCTTCGTTCGTGTTGTAGAATGTTGAAAGAGGAATCAATTGTCCGAATCCCCACTCTTTTTTGGCGTCGTTGTATCTTTTCACTGTTCCATCTACAATCCACAATAATATTATGCAAAATTAATCTACAATTGCCAAGTAAATTAAGTAGCAGTGGCTGGAATTAATCTAGGCCAATAATGTATCTATAAAAAAAAGAATGGATCTAGTAAAAATCCATTTTGCATTTTAAAAGTACCTGTTACAGTCAAGTACTTGTGTTGCTTCGGATTGTGGACAAAGAGTTTGAGATCAACATTGACTTCCCAACCCTTGGGAAGAGATTCTGTCTCTACGATCCTCGCGTAAAGTGAAATATGATTACTTCCTCCATCGTTTTTATTACCATTCACGTACAAAACCAATCTCCTGATTTTGTTTCATCAATTTAAACTCAATAAATAAATAAAAAGTTATGAAAATAAGTTTAAAATAAAATAAAAAAATGGACAGTCTGAGAGTAGTTGTAAGATCTTCACCATTTGTAACCAGCAGCCTCAAAAACAGAGGATTCGTAGGGTTCGGATCTTTCCTTAATCACGGAGAAGCTTGTTATTGTCACAATCTTACTCGATGGTCGCTCATCTCTTAACACACTTGTCACTCCTGTCAACAAAATTTTCCCAGGAACAATCAAGAAATGGATTTTCAGTCTTTCACCAAGAAAAATCCAAAGAAAAACGATTTCAGACAACAAAAATACCAAGATTCGCCTCGAGACTGTAAGAACTGTTGTACTCTGTTCCTCTGCCCTCTGTGACCTGGATTTGTATTTCGTAGTTAAAAAAAACAGTTACTTATAATAAAAAGCCAATCGATCGAAAAAGTGCTTTAAAAAACAAAAACAAAAAAAAGAAAGAAACAAAACCTGTTGAATGAGGAACTCAGCCGAAGAGGAAGTGATGAAGAGAAAGGCGAGAGATATGAAACCCAAACTCCATTTTTGACCATCCATTTTTTGAGATCTGGGTTTTGGTTTTGCAATGGCTTTACATTTATATAGACAGACGCATTGTTAGGATACTTCTTGAGTTTAGTGACAAATATTATAAAATAATGAAAGTGGATTCGTCGTGGGAAAAAAAATATTATTTTTATACATTATTTTTTTTCTATTTTAGTTGACATAATGAAATAAAATAAAATAAATTAATAACATTATGTTTATGGATTTGTAGGAGATCTCGATGAAGTAATGGGTAGGTTACAATCAGGAAAATGTTCAAAATTTGATTATGCAACACGTTTTACGCGAGGTTACTTAATCAATTGCAATGATCGAGACATCGAGTCAACATTCATATATACTTCCTCCGTTATACATTATAGGTTGTTTTATGATTTATTTTTTTGTTTCAAATTAAATGTCGTTTTTGATTTTTGCAAAATTTTAAATTACTACGACCAATTAAACAAAATTTAAATAGACATAAGATTAATCCCCACTAAAGCATGACAGTCTATATGCTTAATAAAAACGTAATCAGAAGCGTATTTGATGATTCATAACTTAGATTTTAGATTTGGGATTAAATCTTCCAATACAAATCTTATAAAAACCTTAGTTCTATGATGATGGGGATTGCATAGAAATTATATGTTTGGATTGATTTGGGGACTATAACATTCTCTTTATAGACGGTGCCAATCCTAAATTTTCTAAGCCTATATAAAATTTAAAAAGCAAAAGGTACAATTTAAAATTTAAAATATTATTTTATAATAAAGAGACGAGATATACATCGAAGAGAATGAATTTGAAAATGGAAGGAGAGAGAGCAATTGTGTGAAACTCATTCAGGATTACTTCCGTCAAGATTTTAAAAACATTGAATTTCTTGTAACACCCCAAATATTTCCCCAAAAAGGAGTTACTTTATTTATATATATAGCTTCCTTTTGTTTCTTAACACTTGTGATAGATAAATCAATTGACCTGAACTAGCATTGTGGCTCAGTTGCATGCAGCTTCGTTCAAGCACGTGGTTACAACTTACAACGAGCTTCTAGTGGGACCCAATCTGTGTATCTATAAAACGAAGGCTTAGCGAGACAAATTCACTCATATCTTCCTTGAACACTTCTCTTTTCACAAAAATGGAGAGTGGGAGATGGAGTCTGAGAATCGTTTTCATCTGTTTCCTTTTTTTCTTTATCACTTCCTCTTCTGAAGAGTTCCTCATCCGACAGGTCTTCTTATTTTAATTTAATTTAATTTACATATGTATATCTATTTTGCTTATACTAAAGTAACTAAACATAGTTTTTAACGAACAACACAAAAACAGGTCACAGAAAGCAAAATCTCCTCTGTCTCGGAAACAGAGTATAATACTTATCACAATCTCAACACGAATTTGGGTATGCATGTGGTCAAATATCATTTTCTTTGCTTGTTTTCTTTGGATTTTTTGGTTGAAGTATGAAACCCATTTTCTAATTCTTGAGTAAAAATTCGTTGGCAGGAGTGACGAGAGTGTTGAGAGAAGAGCGACCATCGAGTAAAATCGTAACAATAGGAGCCTTCTCTGTGATTAAGCAGAGATCGGAACCCTATGAATCCTCTGTTTTTGAGGCTTCTGGTTACAAATGGTTAGTCATGCTAACTATTTATTTTTACTATAATTTTTTAAAAATTTATTATAATGGATTTGTTTATTTTTGTATGAACCAAATCAGGAGGTTGGTTTTGTACGTGACTGGTAATAAAAACGATGGAGGAAATAATCATATATCACTTTACGTGAGGATCGAAGATACAGAATCTCTTCCCAAGGGTTGGGAAGTCAATGTTGATCTCAAACTCTTTGTCCACAATCCCAAACAGCGCAAGTACTTGACTGTCACTGGTATACATATATTCTCATAATTATGTGTATTTTCTTAAAAAGAAAACTAACTATAGATCTATGTTAATAAGATATAAATTTTGTGTAATTGTGGGTTGCAGATGGATCGGTGAAACGATACAATCAAGCAAAGAAAGAGTGGGGATTTGGACAATTGATTCCTCTTTCAACATTCTACAACACGAACGAAGGTTACATCGTGCAAGACACTTGTTCTTTTGGTGCTGAGATCTTCATCGTTAAACCGGCCGAACAACAAGAGAAAGTCACATTTGTATCAAATCCTCCGGACAACGTTTTCACCTGGAAGATACTTCGTTTCTCCACCTTGGAAGATAAGCTCTATTACTCTGACGATTTTCTTGTAGGAGATCGATACTGGTTAGTACTTTATAACAAATGATACATATTGCAAGTTTTTGGTAACCATGTATCTCCTATACTAATGTCTATATTGAATATTAATTCATCAGAGTCTACAAGTGTGTATATATGGTCAATTCTGTATTGTAGTGATTGGTTTTGGTTAATGTATAATTAATCAGGAGATTAGGGTTTAACCCGAAAGGAGATGGAGGAGGAAGACCCCATGCACTCCCTGTCTTCCTATATGCTCAAGGCTTTAAGCCAAATGCAGTCGCTACAACCACCTGGGGAGCGGTTAATCTGCGGTTAAAGAATCAACGAAGCTCCCAACACAGAAAAGCATATTGTATGGGAGAAATAAATTAATATACAAATTAATATTTTAGGACAAATTTAATCGTAAGATTATGTTTGGACCTAAAAAATCTTCTAAATTGAATAAAATAATTCATGTTGCAGCGGCAGCTTGGTACCCGATTCAACCAGGGTATGGTGTGGGAGTAAACAATATAATCTTGCTTAGAGATCTACAAGATGGATATTTGGTGAATGATGCCATAGTCTTCGAAGCCGAAATGGTTATGGTTTCTGTTACCAACATCGTCCCCACCTGAGAATCTCTACTTGTTTAGTATCGAAGCATGTTATATTATGAATAAGACTATGACTTTTGATGCTTATTATGTCATAGTTCTT
Source organism: Eutrema heterophyllum (assembly GCA_002933915.1). Lineage (NCBI taxonomy): Eukaryota > Viridiplantae > Streptophyta > Magnoliopsida > Brassicales > Brassicaceae > Eutrema > Eutrema heterophyllum. The sequence goes on from PKMM01024129.1 coordinate 675,281, forward strand.
TCATGTGATCAATAAAATGAAACTCTTGTGGGGTTTTGTGAAAGTTTTTTTTTTTTTTTAAAGACCCTCGTTTATAAATGCGATTTGACGTTATTCTATGTTTGGCTAATAAAAAAATACATTCTCATGTAGAAGCATATCTCTATTAATCGAGTAATTTGTGTTTAAAGAAAAAATCATGTCAGTTTTTGAACTATTCGTTTTCTCCTTTTCTCTGCTTTTTGAACTATTTGTTTTGCATGAGATTAGGACTTTCAATTGTTTCAAACGCAATTTTTGTGTTTGTGTTTTCTTTACATATGAAACTGTTTTCTTCCGCAGAATATTTGCGTTTAGCATTTAAGTTTACAAATAAAAGGAATTTTACTATGACCACGTTTTTTTTTTGTGTGTGCTTGCGTTTACATTTCCATATACAATGTAATGATGATTTGGATAGTATATAACATATATGGAAACGCAAACACACCCAAATTTTTTTTTTTAATGATTTTGCTGTAATAAACACAAACGCAAACTACTGTCACTAACTAGAACTAGCAGATCCCACGGGTACGGGTATAAGTAACAAAAAAACAAATTTTATGTTTACTTTATTCTAGTGATGCAGCGCATCTTCATACGATCATGCACGCGGACTCCTTTAATACCGTTCCTTTAGTGTTTGTATTCTAGTGTTTATTGTTGGCTTTGCATCTTAACCAGTCCCGGCTCAACATTATTATGGATTGTAGGGCAAAAAAAAATTTTAGACCCTTTAAATTTATTATTTTTAAAATTTTTTACTAAATTTTTTAAAAACATATTATTTGTTATTAAAAAATACTTATAAAATATTTTAGGGGCTTTTTTCAATCTAATCTTTATTATTATTATTCTTAATAAAAAAAAATATATAAAAAAAAACTGAAGCCCTTAATTATTAGGACACACGGTCGGGCCCCCGGACCGTCACACCGCTCGTCCTCCCCTACTGATCCGGCCCTGATCTTAACTAGAGGTGGGACGGATCGGATATCCGGGAAAATTTTGGGATATCCGGATCCGTATCCGGATTCGCCGGATCCGTATCCGGATTCGCCGGATCCGTATCCGGATTCGCCGGATCCGTATCCGGATTCGCCGGATCCGAGTTTTAATTATCCGGATATGGGGTTTCCGGATATCCGGACTTCGAATATCCGCCTAGATATTAAGATATCCGCGGATATCCGGATCCGTAAAAAATATTAAAATAATGATAAAATTAAATTTTATATAATGTTTTGTAAAAAAACGAACTGTTATTATAAAAAAATATATTTTATTTTTATTTAAATTATTTCTCTATATATATATATAAATCTTAATATATTAAAACTTTTATTAATAAAATATAAATTTTAAATATATTCAAAGAATCCGGATACGGATATTCGGACTTTATAATTTAACTATCCGGATATGGTTTTGACGGATCCAAAATTATACTATCGGATCCAGATCCGACCCTTTTAGATATCTGGATTTTCTAAGCGGATCTCATATCTCAGATATCAGATAATAGTTTCATCCCTAATTCTAACTATGTTAGGATTTTCGTTTAACTCTTCTATTTAAGTTAGCCACTAGGCACGATTGCAAGTTGGATTTTAATTATTGAATAAATTTAGAACTTTTCAATTCATCTTTTCTTTGTTATCTTGTTCTTCGTAAATTAATGATTATCAAAAACTCTCGTTTGAACGGTCAATTTTTGAAATGAATGCTCATTGAGTCTTCATTTAAACAGTTATTCTTCAAAACTAATGATTATCTGTCAAGCTTACGTTGCGCCATCTAATAATACTAGATTTAGGACTTAAATAAAAAAATCTAACAGTCACATTTGCCTCTTTTGAAAAAACGTTTTCTTTTGTTAAAATGCAAAAGACAAGAGGGAAAAAAGGTTATTGGACATATGGCCCAGCCCGTTTCACACTTTTCCTCCAAAATTATTATATTTCACATGCATATCACACCATACGTGTCGGGGCGGTTGAAAAAGTAAAAAATGCGTGTGCATTCATGGTGTTTACATTTACGTCATATGTGTCGACGTAACTTTAATAGGCTGCATCAATTGCTACATCAATGTTACTAAATGAGCCACATGCATTCCTGCAGTGTACCTCTCAACATTTTTTTTTTTTTTTGTGGAAATAAAAAGACAGCTCCAATATTCCACTTATATACCACATGTGGATGATTATCTTTTATATTTGGGATCACTTGATAACGGACACGGATCAAATCGTGGATAATAATGTAACAGTTTCATCTTAATTCTTATATGAACAGTATACACTTGTTCTCGTATCAAGTGGCTTAAAACACATAAAACTATATAATCATGCCAAACCTAAGAAGACAGAGATCAGAAAAAGTTATTGGTACAAGAATCAACAAGACGAGAAGAAGCTGCTCGGTCTGATTCGGAGCAAGGAAGGTATGGGCGCTACTACATTCGAGATGAAAGTAGGGACAAGTATCCAATCCACTCTGATAACTCGAGAAATCGCTTCGCTCAAGAGGAATCATCTCATCAAAGAGGTTCCAAACATGAACAACAAAGGGATCAAACATTTTCTGGCAGTGGAGTTCGAGCCTTGTAAGGAGCTTACAGGTGGGGATTGGTACATTGATGGAGCTCTTGACGTGGCCAAAATTGAAGGTCTTAAAGAAATCTGTGTCAAGATACTGGAGAGGCACAAGCACAGGGTTGTTACTCTTGATGTTATATGTTCATATTTCCAAAAGGCCAGCGACAAGGACAAATTGACCAAAGAGCAGACCAAGGTTTCAATCGCGCTCTCGTATTCATCGATAACAGATTGGAGTCTTTTGAATGCTTGTGTAGCTCTTGCTTGTGCGGCATCAAGTGTGGTTTTTGCCAAGGCTTGAAGATTAGGTGATGCGAATTTCGAATTAAGACAGAAAGATGGGTTTAAAGTTTTGTCACAGATTGTGCTCATCTCTGAACTTGTGATTGCGTAAGAGGAACCGATTAAGAGAAGCAACATGAGAGAAGACAAGAACGCATTGTTCCTTAGATTCGCAGTCATTCTTGTTTTCTCTGTTTTTTCTTTGTTTTTTTTTCTAGTTTATGATAGAAAATAATATTCCAAGGAATGAGTATTTATATAGAGTAATTTACGTACAACGCATTAGTCAAAACAGAATCAAGAATAGAAGTTGATATGAACGATGAAGAAACTTTTTTGCCATTGTTAGAAGAATTGCAGATATAGTAAACAGTTATGCACAAGTTATTTATGACTAATTAGTTGCACAAATAGATTTTTTTTTCAGAAATAAAACGTGTATCTTTTCTAACAAATTAAAATTGTCAATGATATGATCAATTGCCAGTGCTCAATTCATCATGTATGGTGCTAATATTACTAATTTTAGTGTTTACTAATTAATGACTAACTATAAAGCTCATAGAAACAGTGCTTATCAAAAGAAAAGCTTCATACAATCAGAGAACTTAACACAAATTGGTAATGTTACTGTATCGCAGATTATGGCTTTTCTAACTGAGATATGATACGAACACATAAATCACAATCTAAAGACAGGAAATTTTCGGACAGTAATTTACATTTCGTTTCCATGATGGAATTAAGAAGATAGTAAGTGACCAAGGAAATGGGATTATGCCATGAATAATTATCACAAAGACAGTAATTAACTCTACAATTGGAGAAGTTGGAGATTTTCCTCCACTACGGAGGATCCAAAACTGGAGACGTTCATCAGCAATGTCTTCTTCCACACCGTGCAACTTGGCTCTCTCAAACCATAAATTTGGAAACAAGGGTAGATACTTTAAGGATACTAGCTCACTCAAACCCATCTCAACTGAAAGCATACTTTCGATATTTCCTTCTCTAGTTAGATCACTTAGAAATCTATCAGTTTTGCTCTGATCACTCCCACCTGATCAATTCCAAAGATTGGTAAACAAAGATGATGCAAGCAACAGTCTAAATATCAACCCCGACCATTTTAGAGGTATAGCAAATATTTAGACTAACCTTGATCCCGAGACAACTCTTTGGCCTTTTGTGCTGCAGATATGACCAGCTCAAATGGAAGAGGAGCCAAAGCCGACCAGGTTTAATGTCTGGATAGTGCTATATCAGCACATATGCCTACATAAGCCACAACTTCTCCAATCGAGCCCTTGTAACTTCACCAATCGATCATCTATAATCGTTGAACCCAAATCCCGATTCGTCGATTACAAATCCCGAATCTTCAAACACAAATCCCGATTCTTCCAACCCTCACGACGCCAACCCAATACGAGAATCAATAAACACTCACGAACCCATCGACGCCTATCACGAATCGCTCTCGAAAGTTTCTAAAAAAACGTAACTTTTGATTTTTTCCCCAAATCGATTTAGGGTTAGAGAAGAGAAGGAATAAGCGATGTCGTTTTTTGTTTCAAAACAACACATATTTGTTAACCTCGTGCCGTTTTCTATACAGGTGGTGCGTTTCACGTCCCGTCTGTTTTCCAAACGACGTCCATCATTGCCACGTCATCGATACGCCAAAGGTTATATAGCGGGTTGGCACATACTTTATAGGTTTAATTTGCATTTTCTGCGAGTCGAGGATAGATTTGCAGAAACCCCGTATGAAACCGGAAACGAATTTCAAATGCTCACTCTTAATGTAAACAAATCAAATTAGTTAATCTGACTTATCAATTATCCTATATTATTCCATAAAAGATATAGATAAATTTAGGTTTTTCCTATCGACTTGAATAGTATAGGATTGAAATTTGGTGCATTATTGCTATTTGGTAGGGCTTCTCATGTCTAAACACAGACTAATCCCGAAACACAAAAGTTCATAATTTTGTACCTGATTACCAAAGCCAACGCCAAATCCGAGGAGGATTCTGCCGATGATCAACATGAACATGTTAACAGCTCCGGCGGCCAGGCCAACGCCGATCAAGAAGAAGATGGAAGCGAACTGCATTGTGGGTTTCCGGCCGAGCTTAGAGCACGTGGCAGAGGCGAAGAAGCTGGCCACGAGAGCCGCGAGGTAGAGAGAGGAGGTGAAGAGTTGCAAGAACTGGCCGGTTGTCGTACTTGCAGTAGTTGTTCTCGTGCGCATGCTTCTTCCTCTTGTACACAGCTGGAAAAAATTCCTTCAAGAAATCGTCCATCGCCGTTACTCCACCTGTTGTTTTCATATCAGTACCATTAGGCCCGGTGACGCTCCACCATCTACACCGGACCACTGCCGAAGCCAACACGAGCCGAGGCCTCAAGCAAAAACACGAAGCTGCCGCAAATTTTACATAATTTTGAAGCTAATATTATTTGATTCGAAGCACCATTTTCATTGGATCGACCATGAATACCATTTAATCGACACATGAACTAGTTAAGGAACCAAGATTGTATATATATACTATTGTTTAATTCACTATCTATTGTTGATCTCGGGGTTTTGATCTAAGATGCATATCCAAGTGACATTAATATGTTTTGGTTAAGTATATGCACATTTCTTGATCCAAAAGGAACATGACTAAATAAGCCGAATTCAGTTTCTTGATCCATATATAAGTAATTAACGCGAAAAAGAACAAAAGATATTGACAGAGAAGAGAATCGAACCAGATATTCCAATGTCATAACCAAATACCAAACCGCCTACAGCCGCGACAATGACACAGATGTAGACATAAATAGTCATCTTCGCCTCGAAAGCCGGGGAATTGCCGCTAGACGATATAACCACAGCCATAGTTTTACTTCTAAATCTCTCAAAATGTTGTGTGTATGTGTCTTTGCTTCTCTATCTTGTAAAGGAGAGCGAGAGAAACAGAGACAGAGATCTTTACTCTTGAAAATGAGATAAAGAAAGGTTCATATATTTATACAGAGAGGAAGATAAAGAAACCAAAAAGAAGATACAGACGATGTCTTAAAATGGAATACTTGTTGTGAAATGAGTAAGAATATATGTATATATTGATTGGTTGGTCAATATATTTGGATCAATTCTCTTGGTTTTGACTCTTATTTGGGGTTCTTACAGTCAGCATCCGCTGTCATAAATTCAGTCATTCACTTTCGGGTTTTCTTTTTAATCTGTTGCAGGCAAGGTTTTTTATTGTTAACATAATTGTTGCGTATGGATTTGGTTAATCCTTATCCAAAGCACAATCTGCGTGGATATATTGTTTCTTTTTCCTTCTTTATTTCCGGATATATTGTTTCTGTTTACTTGGTAGTATGTAACTGTTTATGAGTTATAAATATACACGAAAAGAAATAAAGAACAATGACTCGTCCCTTATTTTTTTTTTTTTGCCAATTCTACTAAATGCATCCAAAAACTTAAAGCTTACAAATATGACACACAAAGATAAAAGTCACAAAACTAACATTCGTTATAAAATGACTAAACTAGGCCTCCATTATCTAAAATCAATCATCGACAGCATGACAAAAAAAAATAGATTTTCTTCGGAAAAAAAAATGCCAACGCCGACAATAGCCGACGATCCTCTTATTCGCCGGAATCGTTGCCGGAGATTTATCGTCGATGGAGAACACAAACGTCTTCCCCGGGCTGCATGATTTTCTGGAGCGGATGCGTAAACCCTCCGCCGGCGATTTCGTCATTTAAAGGTTTTCTATCCCTCTCTTAGCTGAGGGGGATGTGCATAGTGTTTGTGTTTTCAGGTCTATTTGCGCTCGATAATACATGGGAGCAAGATATTCAAACCCAAATCCAGAAACTTGTGTACTAATCAATTAGCTAAAGAGAGACGACGACGACGATCATGATTCAAACAGTGAATGATTTTTGTCTTGTTGTTGAATCAAATTGTCACAGGAGTGCACCGGAACCTGCATTGCACAGAATTGCGACTGTAAGATTCAGTTTTTCTGCAGTGTCCCTTTGGTTTTTGATGAGTAACTTTTTTTTTTTTTGCGTTTCAGCTACTCACTTATATATATTCCTTTATTTTGTTTGTTTTCAGCTCTTTCTATTCGATATGGGAAGTATTGTGGGATTGGACACTCTGGGTGTCCTGGTGAGGAGCCTTGTGATGATCTTGATGCTTGTTGTATGGTCCATGACAGTTGCGTTGAATCAGTAATCAATCGTTCAAGAATGCTAATCCCTTACTGTTGTATTTGTATTCCCTGCGGATTTAAGATGATGAAAAGGTTAACTACCGCTCTTAGGTGTATCGGGAATTGAGATGTAATTTTGGTATTATCATCTGGAAAATTCAAGAAGGTTTTCCTAAATTTGTAAGAATCCTTCCTAACAATTCAAAACTAACACATCTATATATTTAAGAAATATTCATACAAGTTTTAGTAAGATATTCTTAAGAATTTAGAAGGACTTTTTTTTGTTTTTTCCCTAAATGCTTAAGATGATTTTTTAAAACATTAAAAAACTTTCCTATAAATAAAAAACTTTCCTATAAATCTATGAAGGCTTTTCTAAAAGTTTAGAAAAATTTCCTAAATTTTTATTTGATTAAGCACTAATTAACATATGATTTAGGAGGACTTTTCTAAATTTGTAAAAATCATTCCTAAAGATTCAAGAAGGCTTTCCTAAATTTGTAAGAATTCTTCCGAAAAATTCAAGAAAGCTTCACAAAGCAGTAAATGTGAATGTATTGATGCCCTATTTTCAGGAAGCCCTTCCTAAGACATTAAGAAACTATCCTGAATTTTCCATTCGGGAAGGCGTTCCTAATTTTCAGGAAGGATTCGTAATAGTTTAGGAAAGTCTTCCTGAATCGCTAAGAAACATAGATGACCGATATAGAACAAATAGTTCAAAGTAGTGATTGATATTTTCTTGACGAAATCTTCAGATCTGAGGGGGTTTTTATTTTTTCAGAGTATTTGTTTCATAATATTTCATATTTGTCGAGTTTTTTTGTTCACTTTCGTTTCCTAGATTGATCTTCAAACGCAAATGATTTGGGTGGTGTTTGTTTCTTTCCTTAGCTCTTTAGCTTCTGTTTCTAATCCCAAACATTGTATATCAAGATTCTCCAATATTAAGTACAAAGTCAGTTGTGACACAGGCTGATGAGTGAAGATCAGACAATTGTATGTAAGAGAGGACTCAGTCAAAGGAAAAGAATCACACTTTCAAACACTAACAAACGTGTGAAGCTACGCTCTGCAGAATCAAGATATTATTGTAAAGCTCGTCAATAATGTTTCCCTTTCAAAATTCTTTCCAGATCTTCTGTGATATTCACTACAAGAAAATTGCCTATTTCCAACGAAATTTTACGACGGATTTAAATCGATGTAACATTACATCGAGTTTACGACGATTTTACGACGAAATATGTGTTCGATGTAACTTCCTCGTAAATATATGTCGTCGTATAATCGTCGTACTTTTACGACTATATTACGACGACATGATAAATCGTCGTAAAATCGATGGAAATATTACATCGATTTTACGACGAATATGACTCTCGCATTTACGTTGTAAATTCGATGTAATTTTACATCGAATTTACAACGGTTTATATTACATCGAGTTAACATCGATAGTTTCTAGTTTGGTAGCACACGTTTTTTTATTGATTTACCTAACAAATTTACATCGAATTTACATCGTAAATCCGTTGTAAATCCGTTGTAAATCTGAAAAAATTTCTATAAATACATCCTCGCATCAATTGAAATTTCATATCAAAAAAAAAAACAATAAAAAAAAAAAAAAAAACTATAAAATCTTTTTTATAAAATGTCTATATACGATCTACGAAGATGGATGTATACGCAAAAGGATTCGGAGGGAGCGTTGACGAAAGAATTCAAAGAGGGGCTTGAAATATTCATGTATCAGGCTGGAAATATGCAAACAACCCTGGAAAGCGGTAAACTCTTCTGTCCTTGTCGTAAATGCAAAAATACGAGATATCTTTTTATTGAGACGGTGTGGAAGCATTTACTAAATAGAGGGTTTATGCCGCAATATTATGTTTGGTATCAACATGGAGAGGGTTTTGAAAAGAGTACTACTGATGAAGTTGATTGTAGTAGTAATTATCAAGGTCATGTAGATTTTGATCAGGATAGTAGTTATCATCAGCATGGTCATGAACATCAATTTGATCAGCAGGGTCAAGATCATGATAGGATGCATGAAATGGTCAATGATGCATTTCATGAAACAAATGTTGATAATAGTGTTGAGGAACCCAATGTAGATGCGAAGCGATTTTATAATATGCTAGCCGATGCAAATCAGCCACTCTACGATGGATGTAGAGAAGGTCAGTCTAAATTGTCGTTAGCAGCTAGGATGATGACAATTAAAACTGATCATAACTTAGCTGAGGTTTGCATGGATGATTGGGCTGATCTTATTAAAGAGTATTTGCCAGATGATAATTTGGCTGCCGAAACATACTATGACATACAGAAGTTGGTGTTTAGTCTTGGGTTGCCTTCTGAGATGATAGATGTATGTGTTGACAATTGTATGCTTTTTTGGAAAGATGATGATAAGCTGCAGGAATGTCGATTTTGCCAAAAGCCGAGATTCAAGCCACAAACTTCTGGGCGTAGTAAGATACCGTACCAACGGATGTGGTATCTTCCTATAACTGATAGGTTGAAACGATTGTATCAATCTGAAAGGACAGCTGCATCGATGAGGTGGCATGCAGAACATTCACAGAGAGAAGGAGAAGTGACTCACCCGTCAGATGCAAAAGCTTGGAAACACTTTAACACGGTACACCCGGAATTTGCTAAATTTAAGCGAAATGTGTATCTTGGCCTTTGCACTGATGGATTTAGTCCATTCGGTATGTCTGGTAGGCAATATTCTTTATGGCCAGTAATCCTAACGCCATACAACCTTCCTCCAGATATGTCCATGCAAAGAGAATTTTTATTCTTAAGTATATTAGTACCTGGTCCGAAGCATCCCAAGCGTTCCCTTGATGTGTTTTTGCAGCCTCTCATACATGAGTTGAAACAGTTGTGGTATACAGGAGTTCGTACATATGACTGTTCGAGGAAAAAAAATTTTACGATGCGTGCGGTGCTTATGTGGACAATAAGCGACTTCCCTGCATACGGGATGCTATCAGGTTGGACGACGCATGGGAGGTTATCTTGTCCGTATTGCCTCGATCGGACAAATGCGTTTCAGCTGAAACATGGTCGAAAAACATGCTGGTTTGATTGTCACCGTCGGTTTCTACCAATCAACCATCCATATCGGAGAAATAAGCGATTGTTTAGGAAGAACAAAATCGTGCGTGTCCCCCCACCAGTGTATCTATCTGGGGAAGATCTAGAAGCGCAAATAGATCATTTTGGGGGACTAGAAACTGTGAATCGTGGGGGAAATTGGCACACTCCAGCTAATATGCCTGATGGATACGGGGAGAATCACAATTGGCACAAGAAAAGCATTTTTTGGGAACTTCCGTACTGGAAAGATCATCTTTTGCGACACAATCTTGATGTCATGCACATTGAGAAAAACTTTTTTGATAACATCATGCATACGGTGTTAAACGTGAAAGGAAGAACCAAAGATAGCGGAAAGTCAAGGTTGGACTTGCCCGATATTTGCAACAGAAATGAGTTGCATATTATGAGCAATGGGAAATCACCAGTTCCTATATTTCGGTTGGGTGCAGAACAAAAGGCAGCGTTGTTCAATTGGGTTTCATCTGATGTGAAGTTTCCTGATGGGTACGTATCCAATCTGGCTAAATCTGTTGAGAAAGAACAAAAGTTTTCAGGGATGAAGAGTCATGACTGCCACGTGTTTATGCAACGATTACTTCCTTTCGCATTTGCCGAACTCCTTCCAGAAAATGTTCATGAAGCAATTGGAGGTAAGAGACATCATCATATATATGACATATAATTTGTATATATATATATATATATATTAATGCTCTATATAATTTTGGTGTTGCAGGCATCGGAGCGTTTTTTCGGGATCTTAGTACACGGACGTTGTCAGAAGATGTAATTGCACAGTTGGCTGCTAATATTCCAATATTGTTGTGCAATCTGGAGAAGATATTCCCGCCGGCGTTTTTTGATGTTATGGAACATCTTCCCATTCATCTCCCTTATGAAGCAGAACTAGGCGGGCCTGTTCAGTTTAGGTGGATGTACCCATTCGAGCGCTTCATGAAACATTTAAAGGGAAAGGCTAAAAATCTAGCAAGGGTTGAAGGATCAATTGTTGCGGGAAGTTTGACCGAAGAAACATCACACTTCACTTCGTACTATTTTGCTACAAAAGTCCGCACACGCAAACGGAAACCCCGACGATATGATGATGGTGGTGTGGGAAGAACTTATGCAGTAGAGGGTGTCCCAGACATCTTCTCACCAATCGGTCGTCTTGGTGGAAAAGTGAAGGAAGTTTGGTGGTCTAACGAGAATGACAGGCACAGCGCACATACGTACATCCTCCTAAATTGCGAGGAAGTGGAACCTTTCGAGAGGTAACGTGACAATTTAATTATCCACTACTAATTTATTATATATATAGATAAAGGTGTTAATTTCAATGTATATATATATGTATTTTGCAGTTTATTTGTTAGTCAGGTACGAGAATGCATTGAAGGCGTTTCAGATGATGAAATAAACGATCGTAAAGATCGTCACTTTGCTAAGTGGTTGAAGACGCAAGTAAGTTTACGTAATAAAAAATATCGATGCTCGATCTAACATGCACACTTCTCGATGTGCATTAATATTTTCAATTCATAGGTGGATCATGGCGACCCCGCATATCCAATATGGTTTCATGAGTTACTACAAGGCCCCCTCGGGAAGATAACGACTGCACCCATGTATTTCAGCCGTGGTTATGTGTTTCATACATACAAATACGGTGTTCGGCGGGCAACTACCAACTACGGAGTATGTGTTAGGGGTGAAATAGATTTTTATGGGGTATTGCAGGAAATAATCGAAGTGGAGTACCCCGGCTTGGTTAGTATGAAATGCGTTATCTTCAAATGTGATTGGTTTGATCCAACAGTCGGTCGAGGGGTGCGAATTAACAAATTTGGTGTGGTCGACGTCAACAAAGTACGGCGATACAACAAGTTTGAACCATTTATCCTAGCATCACAAGCAGAACAAGTAACGTTCGTGCCATATCCGCGAGTTCGAACCACTGGGCCCACATGGTTATCGGTTATTAAAATAGCTCCAAGGGGTAAAATTGTTGGTGTTGACGATCTTCCAATGCAACAAGATTCTTGCTGTGACATTACAGAGCCAGAGATTACGGAGAACGTTCTGTTAATTGATCCCCGCAACCGGGAACTTGAATATCTACCTGACGACACTGAAGAAGAAGGCGATTCCGATGAGTTTGAAGAGAGTGACGATGATGATGAACCTGAAGATGATGGACCCAATGAAGATGAGGAACCCGATGAAGATGATGATTAATCTGAGCGGATTTACTTTTTGTAATTGCTTAATTTGTATAATTAAAATACCGAATATGAGATAATCGTCGAAAAATGATCAGAGATAATCGGAGATGGGATCGTAAGGATTTCCAGAGGTCGAATATTACCCAAACCCTGGAATTTTATGGTTTGAATAATATTAGACCTCCGGGAGTCCTTTCGATCCCATCTCCGGTCGTCTCTGATTAAGGTTATTACGACGAATTTACGACGATTTAAGACATGTTCGTCGTAATTTCGTCGTACCATTTAACCGTGTAATTTGAATTTCTGGTTAAGGATATTACGACGAATTTACGACGATTATGTCTTAAATCGTCGTAAAGTCGTCGTAATATCCTTAACCGGGAATTCAAATTACACGGTTAACTGGTACGACGAAATTACGACGAATATGTCTTAAATCGTCGTAAATTCGTCGTAATATCCTTAACCATATAATTTAGGGTTTAGGGTTTAGGGTTTAGGGTTGAAATATGTTGTATAGGTTTGATTTTTCATCGTTTAGCTTGTTTTACATAAGTTCTTTACTCATTGTATAAAAATATTACCCGTATCAGTAAAATCAATTACATTATATACATCATCCATGTTTCGAATAAACTTATAAGAAGGAACGATATACATTATTATGTAAGATAAGGAAATTTTTCATATATTAGATTCAATCATCGTTATTGAATTTATTGTGTACTTTGAGAAGTCTTGGATGCACAAATATACTTCGTTAATACACGAAGGATTTGTAAATTCTAATTTAGGGTTTAGGGTATAGATTTCTATGTAATCGTCGTAATATCGATGGTAAGTTACGACGATTTTACGACGTATCCGTCGTAAAATCGTCGTAACCCAAAGTTGATTTTGCCGCGTAAAGTGAAAGTTTTCCCGCGTTGGGAAATTTTTCTGATTGGTTTACTATTCGGTTTCGTGGTTTACGACGATTTTACGACGGATCGTCGTAAAGTCGTCGTAATTTACCATCGAAATTACGACGGACACAAAATCTATATATACGGGAGCCCAGATTTTTCCCTCACAACTCACAATCTCCTTCTCTCTCTACCTTCCTCCAGAGCTTTCTCTCTCTAAGGTAATTATTTTTTTTTTTTTTATAAGTAAATTATATTAGTATTTATGATTGTTGATAATAGATAGGATTGGAATTATTAGATAGGATTTGAATTAGATAGGATTGGAATTAATATTGGGTTATATTTTTGATAGTCGTTACTTTTTTTTTTAGATATGGGGCCACGTAGGAATCACTATCGCGCATTTATGGTTGGCGAGTCGGGACCGAGTGTTCATTCGGATGGCCCGTCTACGTCTGCCACAACGTCTGCCACACCGTCTGCCACACCGTCTGTGGTTCCGGACTCCGGGCCCGCCCCACAGGCGCCCCCGCCACCGCCAGCTGCTCCTGCACCTCGACCCGCTTTGATATATGCGGGATTGACAGTCGAGGACATTTTGCAGTCGCCGGGCCATGATCGTTTACCACGGTTAGATCCGCTCCGCCCGCCGAATACTTTTTGGTACGTAAGCCTAATTTTTTTTTTTTTTGTCATTAATATCTCCTTTTTACATATAATTTTATTTCTATATTTCAGGTTTAAGGAGGACAACAAAGTCGGGCGAAGTGTGTCTGACACCATCAAAGCCTACTTCGAGGAGCCTCACCGCAATTGGTCTGCTGTTCCGCGCGACGTCGTTGATACGTGGTTCAAATGTTTCGCGGTACGTAATTTAATCGTTTTAATTTTTTTTAATAATAATTATTTAATTTTTTTTAATCGTTTCTAATTGTTTTCTTGTTTTTTTTATAGCAAAAATGGCATTGGGATGTTGCGATCAACGAGACGGTGAAGACGGAGTTTAAGGCGAAGGCAAAGTTTCGGCTCAACAATACCGTCTCCGATTGGAAGCGGAAGTGGGAGGTTGACGGCGATGAGGCGAAGCCCCCGTACATGTCTTCCGAAGTTTGGAACGGCTTGAAGACACACTGGATGGATCCGCATTCGCAGCAAGTGGCTGCTAAGTGTTCGGCTTCTCGGAACACTGTCGGTCCAGACGGTCGTCCGGCGGTGTTGCCACATACTTCGGGTCAAACGTCATTTGCGGGAAGGCGTCTTCAAATGGTATGATTTTTTTCTAATAATTTTTTTTTCCTGCTTTTGTAATTAATTAAATTTAATATTTAACCTTTTATTTTTTTCGGATGTCATTTGTTTAGGCAAACGGAGGCGAACTTCCACCGATGACTCGAGTTTTTGAGGAAACTCACAAAAAGAAAGACGGTTCTTTTGTGGATCCTCGAGCGGAGCAGATGTACAATGACGTGCAGGCACGGATCGAGGAGCGTCAAACTCAGCTCTCTCAGCAGCTATCACCTGGCGGTAGCTCGGTCCAGTCCAATGCGGTTTTGAGCACAGCCCAGATGGACGAAATATATGAAGAGGTAATAATAATCATATTAATTTTTTATGGAATTATTTCGTATTCTATTTATTAATTAGAACGTTTTTTTTAAAGGTTGCCCCGAAGAAAAAGGGCAGAGTTTTAGGGATGGGATCGATTAGAGATAGTTATGTTGCCTCGGCTTCCGCACATCGTCCGACCAACGATGCGGTTGGGTTGAGGAACGAGTTGAACACCGCCCATTCCGAGATCAATACTTTACGGGCGAAGCAAGCGGAATCCGATCAGAAGATCCTTGGATTAGGTAAGACGATCCAAGGATACGATTCTTTGTTCGAGCTTCTTGCTGTGGATAATCCCGCATTGGCGAAGGCCCTGAGAGCGCAGCAAGCATCGACATCGGGACCTAGTGATGAGGATCAGGATCCGGATCTGCTCGCGAGAAAGCGAGCGGAATTGTTGCAGAGAACCGACGAAGAACTTTTTGGAGAATTTGGTATTAATTAGTATATTGTAGTTTGTATTTGGGATTTTAATTTGTATTTTAGAATTATTTATAAAATAATTTTAATATTTAAATTTTAATTTGTATTTTAATTTTAATTATTTAAATTATTATTTATTAATATATATTTAAAATTATTATTTATTAATTAATATAATTCGATATATCGTCGTAAAATCGTCGTAAACAATCCATCGTAAAATCGTCGTACACCATCCGTCGTACATTCGTCGTAAATCTTACGTCGTAAGATCGTCGTAAATCATACGTCGTAACATCGTCGTACCGTATCCGTCGTATAATCGTCGTAAAACCTCAGTGGTATAATCGTCGTAAACTCGTCGTAATATTACGACGAAATTACGACGAATGTTTTACGACGGTTTTACGACGATTTATATACGTCCCAGAATTTACGACGATTTTGCGACGATTAGGGTTTAACGACGAACGGTTTACGACGAATTGGCAATCGTCGCTAAATCGTCCCAAACCCTGTTTTACATCGATTTTACATCGATTCTGTCCGTTGTAAAATGAATGTTTTCTTGTAGTGATTGTGATTGGAGTGTTGTAAATTGATAGACGATTGTCTCCTTTTAATAAATGAGCCTTTTAGTTATGTGATGATGTCAAACAAAAAAAAAGTTATGTGATTTTGTTAGCATAAAACAAGTTAAAAACCAAAAGGGTTTTTCTCGCATGTTCTCTATACGGTATATGCGTAAAAGGGTTGAAAATTTCCAACGAATCAAAATTCCATTAAACAATACAGCATATATACGCTACAAAGAAAACTAATATAGAAAAGACATTTGACTCATAAACAATGTTTTTGAAACCAGTGTATAATGTAGGATTTTTATCTGCACAAACTTGTAACTCAAGTACTTAAAGAACATAACAAACCATATTTTTCCACGTTCATATCATCTCCAATAGTAAGGATGTGATTATTTGGATTAGAGATTTCAATGGTACGGGCGTCTTGTTAAAAGTTGGTTTCTAGGCTCTTCTTGTTAAACATTTTGTTTAATCAGATTTGAAAATCGTAGATTCGAAAACTGTTTTGAAAAATAGAGTTAACATATATAGGAATAGACTTAAGAAACTTTAACCATAGATTTTACACTAATAAGAAAATTATGTGGCTTCATGTCATGATAAATTGTAATGTTTGAATACAACTAATGATGCTTTTAACATGAAACAAAATTGTTTTTAACGATTTATGAAGCTTTTTAAAAAATTCAGGGAGTATATCTAACATTTTAAGAACATCTTCCTGAATCATTAAGAAACCTTAATAATAGACTATGCACTAATAAGAAAGTTACGTGGCTTCATGTCATGATAAATTATAATGTTTGAGTACAAGTAATGATGCTTTTAACATGCAACAAAGTTATTCTTAACGATTTATGAAGTTTTTTTAAAAATTTAGGAAGGATTTCAAATATTTTAGAAAGGATTTCCTGAATCGTTAAGAAACCTTAACCATAGACTTAAGAAACTTTAACCATAGACTTTACACTAATAAGAAAGTTATGTGGCTTCATGTTATGATAAATTGTAATGTTTGAATACAAGTAGTGACATATAAAAATCTAAAAGTTTGAATGCAATTTATAATTGTGACATAAGAATTCAAGATTTCCAAAGATTTTTAGGAAAAAACAGAATTCCAAAAAAATTTAACAAAAGTTGAAGCTTTGACATTTTTATCTTTTTATGTTTCAGATGGACATAGACAATCAAGACAAACAAAACGAAGAGGTATGATATCAAGAGAATCTAACACTATATATTTAGGAAGGGCTTCCTGAATATTTAGGAAAACTTCCTAAAAATCTTTATAGTTTTATGTTCAGATGGACATAGACAATCTTAGAGATGTATCGTCCTCAAACCGCCATCAACCCAATTAAGATAAGCAAAACAAAGAGGTATGATATATAAACAATCTAAGACTATATATTTAAGAAGTGGTTCCTGAATATATAGGAAAGCTTCTTAAAAATCTTTATAGTTTTATGTTCAGATGGACAGAGACAATCTTAGAGATGTATCGTCCTCAAACTGTCATCCACCCAATCAAGACAAGCAAAACGAAGAGGTATGGTATCAATATAATCTAAGACTATATATTTAGGAGAGTTTCCTGAATATATAGGAAAGTTACCACAAATTCTTTATGATTTTACTATTTGTGTTATTTGAAATTGGTTCTTCTTTACAAAATAGCAACTCTAAACTTTGTTTTATACTTTCATTCTTGCAGGTTTATGAAGAAGGCCAAAATTTTGAAGAGTTTTTTTATAATTCTTAGAAAATAATGAGTTGTTTACATTTTAGTTTCTAAAGTCTTAAACTTATAACTTGTTTTTGTGTTGTTAGAAGATGTTTATGTCCTTTTGTTCTTTATAAAACTATTTTTTGAATTTTCAGACATGTGAACCCAATTAATATGACAAGTAAAATTCATTTTTATTTGATCAAATAGTAATTAAAATCTGCTTTCCTAAATTTGTAAGAACTTTACTGAAAATTCAAGAAAGCTTCCTAAATTCCTAAATTTAGGAAGCATTTCTAAAAATTTAGGAAACATTCAAACAAAATTAGGAGGACATTCCTAAATAGTCAAGATACAAGAGAATGAATGTTAAATTTATATTTAGATAATAACTTTTTTTATCTTCGGTTCCTTGTCAATGCTATTATAAAAATATTTGCTTCTTTGAAAGAGGATAAAAAATACATTTTTCGTTTTCATCTAAAACCGGATATGAATAGAACTTTGACTAAGTGTTTCTTTGTATATGAGTACTGAGACTTGAGTTTTCTATAAATTTAAAGTTGTAAATTGCTTGCCATTGAGTCAGACCAAGCGTGCGTGTCGTGTGTACTCTAAGCCTACCATCTCCACTTAAGCTCGGGAGCCTCAGTTTCTCCCATATCAGTTGATGTCTTATATACTTTGTTTTCTTTGCAACTAACTCAATGACAGTTTTGTTTTTATAACATCAGTTTTATACAATTTGCATATCGTATTAAGGAAGGCTTAAATCATATTTAAGAAGACCTTATTGAATTAGTGTATTTTTGTTTGGTGGAATATGGAATCAACAAATTATCATCACTGTAGCACGATAATCAGGTCTCAGTTCTCATGTCAGAAAAGGAGAGGCGATGCAAGAATTACAAATCGCTATTATGCTAGAGATAGAAGCTCTACAAATTACAAATTACAAATTACAAATGTAGCTGGTGTGGTTCACGAAGTTCAAGCCCTTAGGCAAAATGCCACAAAATGTGAAGAAGCTCTGCAAAATCCAAGTTAAATATTGGTAAGACAAAACCTTGAAAACCTGAAGAGAATCACACTCAACAAAATCAAAGAAACTGCTTACAAAAAGGAGCAATCTCTGGTTTTCTTACTCTCATTTATCCAATTTCACTTTGTTTCTTATTCTTCTTGAGATTTCGGAGAAGTTTTATCAAATAAAATCGATATTTATCACAGTAAATAATCATTCCCATGGATATAATTCCAAAAAGATATATGGAAGACAGAGAGATTGAAGATGAAAAGATCTCTTTAGGATCGCAAACAGAGAAAGCTTCAAAATCAGAATCCCAAATAGAAGCTTCGAAATCGAAATCACTATATAACAGAAAAATCATGATCGGAACCACGAATAAAAGCTTCGAGATCAGAACCGTGAACGAGAGCTTCGAGATTCAATATGCTGAACGAGATCGGCAAGAGAGATCTTTGAAAGAGAGAGATTGGCGAAGGAGAATGATCGGCATCGCCAAAAGAGAGATCGGCTGAAAGAAAACGATGAGCGATCGCCGATAGGAAGAGAGAAGAAGATAGCTGAAGATGGAGATTCAATTTTGTTTCACGATCTTTTTTTCATAAATGAATAAGGGCAATAATGTCTTTGTATCCAGAAATAATGCTATATATGGGACTTTTCAAAGAAGGTGCCATAATTGTCCATAAAATTTGATTTAGTGCTATTTTGATCAATTTTTCTATTTTATTTTTGTTGGATAATAGAAAATAAAATCTTGATTGGTCAAAGATAACTATAGTATAAATTTCTTTTTTTTTTGGGTAAAAATTTCTTACGAATATATATTTTCCAGCCATGACGACTATAGTATATTCATTCAACCTTTGCAGAATCTTTGATTTCCGAGTCAACAAAAGGTTCATAGTTTTAGTTCTCTCAGAAAAAAAACAAAAACCTTTGAATCCGACTAGTAACCAAGTTTTGAATGGTGTAATTGGAGAACTTTTTGTTCGGTTAAAGGCAGTTTGCAAACCATTTTTTTCCTGACTCGCTTTAAAGCATTTCTTACCATTTTGTCGAATTGTATATATCATCGAACCGCTTCAATGAACCACCAAAACAAACCGCTTAGTTGATTAGAGACGTTCACAAGTGTATGGAGATCAGATTACCAGTGAGCTCAAAAACAAATACAATTTCTTGGATTTTTATTTCCCGATATGGTTTTAGGTAATAATATATCAAAGGCTAGATTATTTTACAATGACCAAGAAATAATCAGAGATTGCACAATTACAACAATCAAACTCTCTACATATATCTTTCTATTCTCTGTGAACAGCCAACGAGACCGTTCACGAAACGACACAATCCTATCTCAAGAGATGATCATATATCCTTCAGACCGGTTTTGGAGCAAAGCTCCCCAAATTCAAAACGGGGAAAAAGCATGTCGTTTCGTAGTACGGACGAAGAATCGGCCGAGTAAAGATCATAGTTACCAACTGTAACTGCTTGTATATGTTGACTGTTTTTCTAGCCTAAAAGATCGTCTAGAAGCGGACGTGCAGCGTCTGTCCGCGTTAGTGTCTCACTGTACCGACCTCTGCAGGCAAAACAATGGGAATAATAAAGTATTTGCTAAAGGGCAAAGACATTGGTTTACACTTAAAAAACATGGATGAGTCTTATAGGAGGGTTTAGACTAAAGGATCATAACACCAGACTTGAGAGACTCCCAAGGCTTTTGTGATTAGACACAAGAATAGCAAGCTAGAGACCTTACACTAGTTGACTGTTGGAGTTCCACTGCTGATGATTCCCCATTTTCCTGCATAACGGACCAGCAACATCACCGATATTATTCCTATTTCGGATTTTGTTAAGGGAATGTTCTGTATAACTCTCTACTGATGTAAAAGAATGGGTACCTCAATTAGCAAATCCTTTCTTGTGATCAAGCCTATCACACGGGACGGACGGGGAACAACAAATAAATGTCTCAATCCAAGTTGCCGGAAAAGGTTGTATACCTGATTCAAACGGATCAAATTCTCAACCAATGATGATGAATATTGGTGTATCAATAAAACATAACCAGAGCTTTTACTCACCTTGGTCAACGACATGTCTTCAGGAACAACGTATGGAGATGGATTTAAAAACGGAGCAAGATCTATGTACATCTCTAAATCATCTGAAGTTAGGTGTATATCCTCTATGCATAACCCTTTAGATGAGACAGGTTTAGCAAACTCGCTAAAACTGTGCCTGGATATTGCAGAATCAACTTATTTATCAGACAAAATATGCTCCTTCCAAAGAGAGTGAAAAAGAAGAGTGTAGAACATTAGCTACCTGATAGGTCCAGCACTTGGATCACAAGGCAAAGGACTATGTTGAAAATCGACCTTCGATTGAAGGAGAACAAGCAAGTGACTGCATGGTGAACAAATATTCAGAATGATATATTTCTTTTAAAATAACTCCTTTTGCAGTTGATGGACAAATGAACAATCCCGTTACCTCCGCAGAACTAACCCGATGACAAGTGTTTCACCACTTCTCGTGTGGTCGATTACCTGGCACAGTATCAAAAAGTAAAAACATCAGTACAGAGGACTAACCAGTCACGAGTCAAACTTGTGTGGGAAAAGCAATGCTTACCGGAAATCCATTGTGTTTATTGCTGCGCAAAATTGAAGCAACATCTGCAACCCTGATAACTCGAGGTAAAGAGATTACCTTCAAAGACGGAAAAAAAAAAGTTTTGATTAAGCATAATATAAGAAGCTTGTGTCACAAGCTCCATCTTAGTGGTTGGCTGATGGAACATAGCTCTCTGTCTGTACTGAGGGAGAAATGATAACAACCTTCTGACTTTGACATGCTTCCTTTGCAATCATCTGACGCATATGATACTTGGGTCTCGATTCCAGCAATGGAATGCCCTTCAGGCGTGCTTGTACTTCATACAATCCTTCATTGAAAGCATCACCGACGGCCTAAAAACAGAAGAAATTAAGAACAAGCGTACTTCCACAAGAATCAAGATAAATGATAATGGTTGTAACTCGTACCTTTGAAATGAGAAGAACCAACATTATAAGGGGCAGAAGTTTCAGGTTATTTGTGATTTCAACCATGATAACACATAAAGATACAGTCATCCGCATCGAGCCTCCAAGAAACGAAGCAGCTCCCAACAAAGCATAACTAAAGTTCAAAGACTTTTTGTATCAAATGTTGTAAAGCAAAAGAATCCAAAAGTTCACCCAAAAAAACTGAAAAAAGAAGTGGCAAGATCAACAAAGCACTACACAAGGAGACTTACGTTCCCTCCTCAATGTTGAGCTTCTTGTAAAACCTGACAACAAACATGCCTACAAGACGCCCATAAGTTGATCCTATCATTATCCCAGGAACAAACTGCCCAGCGGGAACAGCAGTGCCAAAGGTCACCACTGCTAATGTATAAAACATAGCCTGTACATCATTTAAAAAAAAAAAGACAATGAATCAGAGAAATTACCAAATGGAAAGATATTCCTAGAGGTAAAGAGATGGAACGATGTTAAAAGTCAAATCAGCATGTCCCTTATCCTATTGCTAACATGCATATGATTCAATCAAACTCAAACCTGCCAAGGACTATAGACCAAAATTAAGGACATGTGACCAGGTTGATCTATTTTTTGAACAACAAGAACAAATAAGTAGAAGAATTTCATACCAAAAACGTTAGTAGACTCTGAGCACTGAACTCTCGCATTGTTTTTGCGCTGAACAAATTCCTTATAGCATCATCCTGTTGTCAAAAAGAAAAAGCAAAACAACTGACTGAGACAGTCGGGCTTATAAATAAAGCAACTTTGAAATTGAAAAGAATTATTTTGAAATTATTCTAGAAGAAAAGACCTGAGTATTGAAGAAAATTGTAGCGAGGTCATTGTATTCGTTGTCCGTTTTGCAGTAGAACTGCAATGATTGACGCAAAAAAAAAAAAAAAAAAAAGAATGCAGCAGAAATGTCAGGAAAGTCATAAAGCTCAGCAGAGGTAATGAATGTCATTAGAATTTGGGGACAGATTATTCAGGTTTTTCTAGAAAACACCATCAAAGGAATTCCACATAAGGATGTAACCAGAGTGTTCAAAATGCAGTAGGTATAATTAACAAAATTCATAAGTTCATGGCTGCACATTTTTGCCATCGTAAATACAGTTAAAAGATGGTTAAATATCGGCGTTGTGAAGAATATGCAACAGATCTCAAAGATACACATCTATCTATAACAGTGCCTTACATTTACGTAATTCCCATACATTCCTGGAGGCCGTGGACATTCAATACCAGAATCAGGAACTGATTCAGGGCACGGACTGCATTTCCTTAGGAGTGGCAGCCCAAATGAGATTGCTGAAGTTATACAAGAGATGATGCATGCTTCATATATCTGCAAATTTAAATTTTGTAGCAGTTTTTTAAATCCAGCAACGAGACAATTAATCTTCAAGAAGATAAACATAACCAAATAAATCCTGTAAATCGTCCATCAAAGATTACCTTCACTCGATTTCCTTTCTTGTGTAAAGAATTACGACGCCAAGATGTCATATAGAGTGTAAGTTGGTTAAATAATGCCCCTGGAGGAAAACGTCATGAGAAATGAAACAGTCAGAGATATAAATGGAGCCAAAAGTACAGGAAAAGAAAAATCCTTACCAAGTAGGCCTCCAATAACTCCAATTACAGCCATTGGCAGTAGCTCCTTGAAGTAGTAGTCATCTTGACCACTAAATGAGGGAAAGAAAAGTTTCAAGTCAATTCTAGTACTATTAATTTTGCACAATAGAAGTGAGCACTGAAGCTAGAACCTTACTCTGATACATCCCATATAATGAAACCACCTCCACCAAAGTGTCCACATATTCCACTCTTGCACCATCCCATGGCAGTACGCACCACAACAGCCACAATAGCGGAAGTGAAAAAGACACGCCACATAAGTTGACTTCTCCACCTTCAATAGCACATGCAAAATAAATTAAATGGACTGACGGCATAGCATCCCAGACACACTAGGTAAGACGTCCTAAGGATAAATGCACTGCTGTTAAGTGACACCGGTTACTAAGGAAACAATAGAATAGACAACATAAGTTCCTCAAATGGTTGTTTCTCAGAACAGAATAATTTCAGCAGCTGGACATAGGATGAGGAAAAGAACCTACCATGATGTAACCTCCTCTAATGCAAATAACACTCCGCCAACTGGAGCTCTAAATGCTGCAGCAACTCCAGCTGCACATCCACAAGTGACCTTTCAAGCATCGCAAAAGTGAAGTAATAAGATCTCTCAAGAGTTTTGGACCTAATCTACAACAAAAATAAATCGGATAGCACTCTTCACAAGAAGCATCTAAGGAACTTACAAGATCACGACGATCTCTGTCACTCTTAAATAGTTGCGGCCATCTAGAATTCAAATGATATTTTGTGGATCCACCCTGAAACAACAGAAGCGAAAGGAAAGCATAATATTAGTTGCCTGAGGAATGATGGAGGAGAGAGGTACTAAGAAAAGCAACATTCAGTTTTCATCTCTAAGCCTGAATAACAGGGAACTCAGTTGCTCACCTGACCAAGCAACGAAGCAATGCAGGCACCTGTATGTACTAAGGGACCTTCTTTCCCCAAGGCTAAGCCACCCCCAACAGAACCAATGCTTCCAAATATCTATGAGAGAGCAAACTATAAAAAAAGTGTCTTCAAAATAGAATAAAAAAAAGGAAACTTTCAAGATAACATAACATCCACAAAAGTTAACGGACCTTTCCGATGAGAGTTCTAAAGAGCAAGGTGCCAGGAATATCAATTCCTGTACAGTCCAATGCATGAATATTATAGTCAAATAAGACTGTGGACTACAAACTCTCAGCCAAAAAAAAAAAAAGGAGAGTAAGAAAGTTGGTGTACCATTGAGATAACCCTTAATCTCAGGAATGCCAGAGCCAGCCGCAGCAGGAGCGAATTGGGTAATGATATACGCGGAAGAAAACACTAAGACTAGATTGATGACAAGGTAAACTATAAAACCCGCAAAATAGGACTTCTGAATGATGGCAAAAGTGAGAGCAAATTTCCATCCAGCGAAATTCTCAACAGAGAGATTGATGAAAACAGCAGCCAATCCAGTTCCTAAGAAGAACCAACAAAGAAACAAAATCTAGGGATCTGATTCCGGGAAAGGTATCAATAAGCGAAGAGAGACACACAAAAAAGGGGGGTAAAGAAGTAGTACCGATCCCGATGAGTAAAGAGAAGAACCATTTGACGGCAACGTAGTAGCCGACATAAAGCTTACCACGATGCGCCTGCAGAGAGGAGTCATAATCATCAGAGAGAGGAACAAAAGGAGAAGGGAGGAGATAAGAGCAGTAGCAACCTGTTCTTCTCTGTAAGCGTAATTCTCGATGACCTCATAGTCGAGACTATCAACACCTCCGCCGTCACCGTCACGGGGAGAGCTGAGTATGCCAACGCCGTCGGTGGAAGCATCATCGGAATCAGGGACACGAGACCAGATCAGGTTAGCGGATTCGATCCCGTTCTGTAGATGATTCGACAACATGATGATCGAATCGAAAGCTCCTGGGTTCGATCACAGAGACTGTTCTTCTGTTTATTAGCCAATTTCGTGGGGGCTTATTAGTTTCTGTTCCTCAGGTCTGTTCTTCTGTTTATACGAGTATTTAGCTTTCCTTATCAATTACTTACTAAGAAGATATAAGGGGTGGGTACAAAATTTTACTAATGGGTAAAATGTTTTTGAATAATTAGGAAAATAGCAATGATTTATTATCCGGCAATTAGGAAAATAATAGTAATGATGTCACAAATTTGTTTTCTTAAAAATTGTTTTGAAATTTAAGAAAATTTGTTTTGATATTTTTTTGAATTTTATAATATGTATAACTAATAATTATAGATAAAACTGTCAAACCGAACTAATCTGTTTACTTAACCCATTTTGTCAGTAGACTAAAATATAAACTTAAACTTACACATAATCAAATAAAAATATAACAAATTATAGTTAACTTTCAAAGAAAAAAATCATATCGTTTAGTAAATTGAGTATATTATCTATCTTTAAAATTAAAAATTAATATTTTGACTTGCGATATCCACTTTTGTGGGCATTTGAAAGTTATAATCTTAACTCGTTCCATGGCGGGCTACCCCGCTTACTTAACCTATTTTGCGGTGGACTAAAATATTATTCAAGATAACCCGCAAAAAACTACAATCTTGAAACACTAACTCTAATATGCACTGCTTAATGACTCTAAATTTTGTGGCCAGTTCACAAATTCTTACAAAAACAATTTTCTCGTGTCTAACTCTTTATAAAAATAGTAAAATATTTTTCAACTTTTGTTTTGATATATATTCAAATAAAATAATATAAATTATAGTAAAAAATATTGCAAGATCTCGAATATTTTTTTTCTTTAAATATATGTGGATTGATTATTAATTTGGTAAATACTCTTTTTAATGGAAAACAAATATTTTCCATATTCTCTTTCATAATTTTGAAAGATAGTTATATATTTTCCAATTTCAATTATCATTTCTTATTTGTAATAAGATAGTATGTAATAACTTACGAAATAAATTTCATTTTCCTAAATAACTCCTTAAATAATAATATAGAAATGGTTATAGGAGGTGTGATATTTTTATCTATAACAAATTTTTTTATGTGGACATATAATTTATAAAAAGAGATTTTAAATGGTTTTATTTTTTGTCATTGAGTTGTTGCGAAGGCGGTGATATATATACTTATTGTGAGACATAAGATAATATCACTTCAAAATAATAGATCATCAGTTTAGATGACAAATAGTTATTCACTACAAGAAAACAGGCGGTTTGTAACGTCCATTTTTGTTACAAAATCGTCACAAAAACGGTGTTGCCACAGATTTGCGACGAAATACAAATCGTCGCAAATAGCTGGACGCAATCTGCGATTCGACGCAGATTCGTTGCAATATTTGCAACGAAATAAAGCGACGCTAAATCGTCGCATATTTTGCAACGATTTAGCGACTACAATGCGACGAATTAATTAATTTTATTTATTAATTTTAAAAATGGGAAAAAACAATCGTTGTAAATCCGTCTCAAATTAAATATTTGTATTTATTAATTTTAAAAATCGGAAAAATAAATCGTTGCAAATCCGTCCCAAATTAGCGACAGATTTGCGACGATTTTTTAAAATAAAATAAAAATAAAATAGAAATAGAATTAGAATTAGAATTAATATTAATACTAAAATTAATATTAAAATTAATATTAATACTGAAACTAAAACTAAAACTAAAACTAAAACTAAAACTAAAACTAAAAATAAAACTAAAACTAAAACTAAATCTAATTTAAAATTTAACATTTTGGCTAGAGAGAGAGTGTGGAAACTTAGGAGAGATTTTGAAGAGAGATAAGTTGTGGGAAATGAGTGAGTTGGGAGAGGGTGGATCTGCGGCTATATATAGGGAATATGGAATTGGGGTCGTCCCAAAATCGTCGCAATTTCGTGGCAGCCAAAATTTTTGAAATTGTTTTTGCCGTAAAAATAAATCTAAATTTTTAAAATTGCGACGAATTTGGGAAGAATCAAATTAATTCGATGCAACATGGTCGCAAATCAGTTATAAATTGTAAAATTATAAAAGTGGTTTTTGCATGCCTAAAACACACAAGTAAATGCTTCTAAGTTGCTATTAATCAATAAAAACATTACATTATGAGTTTTGAAAAATATAGTTTTTCAAACCTTTAGATTATATAGTATAAGTGTATGTTATAAGGTGTGAAATGTTGTAAGTGTACATGATATATAAAATATGTTTGATTTTTAAAAACTTATGTTTAACTCATTCCTTGCAATCATACTATCATGTTTAAGGCAAAAAGAATGAAAGTTAGATTGTTTTGCATGTTTAAAATCCACATTTAAAAATCCAAAAACAACTTTTACTACCGATTTGCGACTGACTTGCAACGAATGATTAGCATTCGTCGCAATTGCGTTGCTAATCAGTCTTTACTGATCCTTTGAGGTTTTGATAAAATCTTCAATATAGCGACGAAATTGCGTCGAATTTGCGACGATGTTTTAAATTATCAATATTAAAATCGGAAAAAAAAAACAATCGTTGTAAATCCGTCTCAAATTAGTGATGGATTTGCGACGATAATTTAATATTTAAATATTTACTAATTATTGTAGTCGTGTACAAAAATATGTACGAATAGTGTTGTGATGAAACTGCGACGAATCGTTGCTAATTCGTTGTAACCTTGGAACGATATTTGAGTTAAGGTTTAGGGTCTTGAAATCAATCTCGAAGATTTGCAACGAATTTGCAATGAATCGTTGCAAATTCATTGCAAAATCGTTGCAAACCTTAAAAAAATTGTCTTCAAAAATGTGTTTTACTTGTTTAAAACACACATAATATGATTCTTTTTGTCATACTCATCAAAATACAATAGTATGTAATAAGTTTTGAAAAATATGTAATTTTAGAAACAATTTGTTTTACATAGTCTTATATACCATATGTTATAATGTTTTATGTGAAGTAAGGTAAAGTAAAAAAAAAATTGATTTGTCAAAACTCATTATATACAATCATATTATTATGGTTTTGGCAAAAAGAATCATAATAAATGTGTTTTACACATCTAAACGCACATTTTTGAAGATAAAAATATTTAACATAAACGAATTTGCGACAATCTTGAAACAATCTTACAGTCTTGCAACAGATTTGCAACGAATCGTTGCTAATCCGTTACAAACCTTACGATTTTCTAAACCTCGGATCAACAGTGTCTAAATTAGCGACAAATTTGCGTCAATCTTCATCATGGTCGTTAATTCGATGCTAAATCGTCGCTAATCTACGTCGAATTTGTAACGAAATATAAGTAGCAACGATTTTGCAACGATTTTTAATTTCATCCCAAATTCGTTGCAATTTCGTCGCAAATATTACAACGAAATATTTCGTTGCAAAATCCTTGTTTTTTTGTAGTGATTGGACAAATCCACATATATAAATAACATTACACATGAAAACATCACGCGTTTTGCTGTAACAGTTAAACATGAAAACTACAATCACCTAGAAATATGTATCCGTTTATAATTAAACGAATGGTAAAATCCTTACAAAATTATAGTATGTTAAAAATCATTGCCACCTGATTAGTTAACTAAATGTTGTTTCTTATTTTCTTATCATTTCAAAAGTATATATATCAACATTCACGACTGAAATGCTATTTTTTTTCTTTTTGATAGTGACGCAAACGCTATTCTTAGCCTTAAATATACAAATCTATGACTCGCAACTTAAAAGTGAAAAACAACCAAAAAAAACAGAAAAATAATTTGTCTATCTAGCTTCTCAAATAGGAGAATAGTAACGGTTGTGAATTTTGTGTATGTAGTTTTATACTCAAGCTAATGTAAGAGAAGAAATAGAAAATGAAATGTGTGGGGATAATATCATATATCGAAAAGAAAAGAAAGAACATGTCACATGATTCATGTGGCAAACTATTTTGCCTATTTATAATCCATGAACTAACATTAACAAAGCACCTCTATTATTCTTCAATAAAATTCCAAAAAAGAGAGTACAATTTGGAATGGACTTTGTGACCTTAGACTTAAAGTACCTCCTTCGCCTTCATGCTTTTATTAATTCCGCATATACAATTTCACAAAACTTTTTTGGGAGTGGAATCAAACGCATCAAGCTCCAGTGCACACATTTGCTATTGCTTCTTTAAAGTATCCCTTTGCGTGTGGTCTTTTTATCTCTAATATTCATCCACAACTTTTTCTACCTAAGATCCCTTTCATAATGGTCTTTGAGCTTAACTTATACTAAGACCATACCAATCCTAGCTATGAACAGAAACTTGACCTCAAAAAGCTACTTTGTAAGATGTTGCTATCAACTTTTAACCATACTATAGTACGCATCAACGTAACCTTTACAAGTTATGTTGATTTGCACGCAAAGTTTCGGAAGAAGTAATCTTGTACTTACCTTAAATATCGGAGTCATTAGCTCATTCCCCAGCAAAAATGGTTCTTACACCAATCTTACCGCCTTTGCAAACTCAAAGTCTCTCAACTCAATCAAGGTATGTTTCTATAAATTAAGTTAGTGTTTGCACATATGAGAGTATGGAGTTTGATGAAGAAGGTACTTCTGAAGTTTAATTGTCTACCTTATATAAAATTAGGCCACAAATTTGCATTTGGCGTACGTAGAATTTTTCAATTTTCTTTGGAGTCGTTCTCTTCTTGTGCCAGTTTAAAGATTTTATTCTTCCTCATAAAAGAACGAGATGTATTGGGAATAAGTACATATCTAATATAATTAAGGATGAGAACCCTAATGTAATAAGATTAGTTCCTACTTTATATGAGTATCATCATGTGTATTTAGAGTCGAAACCCTCTTGTTTGTAAATCAATAAAGTAGTCAAGTCAGCTCGATATCTAAAACCTACAAGAAGTATGTAAAAGTTTCCCACAAGTACTATAGAAATGACCACGTTATGCTAAATACATAGTTGTTGACTAATCCACCATAACATATATGGAAATGGAGTTTTTTTTTTTTTTTGAACCTTAGAAATGGAGTTTTAGGAATAACGAATTGCGCCGTTCAGAAAAAAAAAAAAAAAAAAAAAAGGCTATAGAAAATGTATCAACTGACATAGAGGGCCCGGCGATCGATCGAGCAATGCACTTACATATATGGAGAGGAAAAAATCTCGTAATAATACTAGACCCAGCAAATTGGCGTTTTAAATTGCATGGGTTAGTACATCCCCATTTGACAAATTTTATTCATAAGAAGAGGAAACCATGACAAACAAAAAAAACAAGACCGAGTGGTATTTGGAAGTTGGAACGGGACCATATAACATGTTATAGTTCCGGGTATGTACATGTTTCGGCCCAAAATCTTTATTAAAAATAAAGAAAAAAAAACTGATGTAAAAATCTGCACTATGGTATCCCATTGGGTTTTTTTGGTATAACATATGGTAGTAGCAACATCTTGGTGGGAAAAAAAATGGCCTAGGGTTACCACGACCATAAACACAAAATTGGTGTCTTCAGAAAATTATGAAACTGAAACTAACAAGCTGCTACCAATCAATCAGTTGTGGTATCGTTTAGCAAGATACCAAATTGGCATTTGTATTTTCTCGACTGCGAATCTATGGTAACTCGCTAAGGAAGAAAAAAACTGCGAATAATGGACTTTGAAACTGGAATAACCTGATCAAAGGAAGCCACAAAATGACAACAATGGATCAGATATATGTCAATTGCGAATAATGGACTTTCAAACTAATATTACGGTGGAGCATATTAATCGAAGACCAGGTAATTAGCGGTTGGTAAATGGCTCCAACACCACCATGACTTGTGATATTATAATCAAGTTGTAGTTGCTTTACAAATAAGAAAATGATTCGACCAGCAAAATAAACGACGTAATTATGAATTGATTGAGAATATAATAATACGAAACTGATAGAGAATCTATTAGTAATATCAAAGAACGGAGATGGGACGAGCAATCGCCCACCCATGGCGTTAGCGTCACGTGATAGAATCATTCCTAAACTTTCTCCGCTGTATTTTCCCGACAATACGCGACGAAAATGTTTTCATATTTTATATAAATGTATTATGTATATAGTTTGTATCACCGTACTTTATTTCACCATTTCCACTCCTACCAAATTACATTATACTGATCCAAATCAAAGTGAAGTTAACTCCAATGTTCTAAAAAGTATTATTAGTAATTACTCTGTACACAAGCTAGTTTGTTCTGTTTCACAACAAAATGCATGTTGTAAAAAAAAAAAAATTACTGATAATGTTTAAAATTTCATTACTCTGATGTTCAATTTGGAATTCCGTACTGCCTAAATATAATTAATTAATTAAAATTATAAAGCATGCATATAATCGTTTTATCTATGCGCGTCTGATGATTCGTTTATCGACCATTTAGCATAAATGACAACAAAATTAGGTGACGACTTAAATGTCTTGGACCTCGACCCAGTATACTAATCTGATCTGAGATATATATATATATATATATATATTTTTTTTTTTTCTTTTCTATTAAGCATTGTCTTTAGCTCAAGATTTATTTCTAAGTAAACCTTTTTTCTCTTTGATTTATACGAAAAAGGTATTGTGTTCCCCTCTCTCTCATTGAAAAATAGTGAGTAAAAATATTAGAATAGGCCGCATATCTTCATCTTTTAGATTCAGCATAACTTTTTTTTTTTTTTTTTGGATTCAGCATAACTTCACCATATTGTTCTTCCTCTTCGACAAAATCTTATGGTTTGAATACTGAAATAAATGTCGGAGAGTTCTTGAAAAACACTATACTGTTTTCTAAAACTACCATAAGTCTTTTTTTTTTTTTTTTGCAAAAGATTAGCCTCTAATGGACGGACCCATTCACAATATTTCTCAAAAGCATTATTCAAACCACTTCTAACCAATCATATTCATTTTTTCATTTAAAAAAAAACAAAATTGTAGACAGCCAAAATATCAAAGGCTAAGAAAAAAAAAAGATAGCTAGTACGACTTTGTTAGACTGGATTTATGGTTATTGTATTAAAATTTATAATATCTTTTAGAAAAGGGAAAAAAAAAAATTAAAACTAGAGATACCAAGTCAGTAAAATCCAACCTGTGGAGACCATAATTTCCGGGAAGGAGAGAGTCGGAGCACAGGTCACACAACTAGGTTTGCTCACTCCTCACTCCTACAAACCCAATATTATAATTAATTAACGTCATTAAACCAACTTTCTAATCCTACGCTCCATTTAACACTATTTAATTGCATTGCATGTGACTACAGCTTCAATCTGGCGATCATCGTGGGCTTTTCTCATGATTTCGACTGCAACTGCAGTATCCTCTTCAATATTAAATTTTTAAAAAAACATTGCATTCTATTATTTACATAGAAGCCAAAACTAAAGACAAAGCAGAGAGACTCATACAAAAGAGAGAGAGAAAGATAAGAAACGCGATGAGACGTCAACCACGTCCACGTCACTCCCCACCGCAATCTCACTCATCTCCGTCGTCATCTTCATCGGAATTCGAATTCAACATCTCCATTTCGCCGCGAAAAGCCTCTTCTTCGCTTTGTCCGGCCGACGAGCTCTTCTACAAAGGCCAGCTTCTCCCTCTTCAGCTCTCCCCTCGCCTCTCTCTCGTCCGTACACTCTGTTCTTCTTCTTCTTCCTCCGACTACACTTCTTCTTCCTCCGCAACCTCCGCCGCGCGTGACTCCACCGAATCTTCCTCCTCCACTGATTCCACCGCCTCTTTCCCTCTCCTCCACCCCCCGCCGCTCGATTGCTGTGACTCTTCCCGTCCTAGCTCCGTAACCGACGAAGAGGATTTCTTCTTCAAACCTCCAAAGAAGAATCCTAATTACAAATCTTCCGGTGGTGGTTTCTCACTCTCTAGATTCTCCTCTGTTTTCAAGAAAGATCCCAAAACCGTCGCCGCCGCAGCAACCGCCGCTCCGTCGTCGGTAAGGAGAATGAGCTCCACAGCGAAAGAGGTTATTCGCAAATACATGAAAAAAGTCAAACCTTTATACGACAAGTTATCTCAGAAACAGAGCACCACCGTCGCTGCTTTGAAAACAGAGCCATCTCTCAAAGATTCCGGCAACATCTGTGGAACCGCTTCCGCCTCCTCCTCCACCGCCACCGCCATTCCAACCGCTGTCTCCGGCGGCGGGATATCGATCTCTTTCTCAGGAAACCTAATGAGATACACAAAACGAGGACGATGCGCGGCGAGCTGTCCGTCGTCGATGAGGTCATCTCCGAGTCATTCCGGCGTATTGACACGTGGCGGCTTTCCGGGTCAAGGAGGAGGTAGCTGCAGCAGCAACAACAGTGTGTCTTCTTCAATGGAAGAGTTGCAGAGTGCTATTCAAGGAGCTATTGCTCATTGCAAGAACTCAATGTTGCAGAAGAATTTGGTTAGTAGTCTCGAGATCTAGCAATATATCTTTGGATCCATCCATATAAATTTTATGTTTTTTTTTTTGTCTTTCTAGTCATTTTAAAGTTTGATCTAAATCTTGATCTACTCTTTTGTCTTAGAATTGCCAGTGTGATCCAAACATCCAATCTTATTAACGATGTTATTGGTTATTTTAATCGGACCTTAAATAAGTAGAACTCTGTTTAATTAACTTAACTCAGAATAAGACATTGTAGTAGGTTGATCATTTGAAGATTCATCTTGATTTCAATTCCTTTCTTTTTACATTCCGAGTTTAATGGAGCAAAACTCATACTTTTGATCAACATAACAAAACCAATGAATTACTTATATATATAAAAGTTATATTCAGCGATAAAAACCAAAATCCAAACAGAATTTCCTTACTAGTTTATTAAGGACTTGTATAAATTCCATGGTAGCTAACAAAATGCATCCGACGAACGTCGTTTTCTTTGTTTCGATCTTGTGATTTTGTTTGATATGATTAATATAGATAAATAAATTAGAGTATATAGACGTTGTGAAATAATTGAGGGAAACAAGAAAACGACGGTGGGGTTTATATTTTCAAAAATAATTGAAGAATTGGATTATTGAGTACTCTTCTGCGAACTGGTTTACTTCTTCGTACCTTATCGCCTCTCTCTCTCTCTCTCTCTATTATTATTTTCGGTGTTCTCCGTTAAATGATAAATAATGTTCGTTCTCCATTTTAATATCTACATCCAGGTTCTTTTTTTTTTTTTTTTAACATATCCAACTATTATTGTGATTTTGGGTGGACAATGTCTCTCTAATTATATATTTTTGTGTTTAAAACAAAACAAACATCATCTCAGCCAAATATAATTTGGTGGACAATCAAATGTTACGAGTTGATACAAATGTTTGATGACATCTGCATGCCAAAAAAAAAAAATTTAGTCATTGCTCTAAGAATGGTTTAGACATGATGTAACCTAAACGCTAAAAGTCATTCAAAGTAATGTTACTTATTGGGTGCACATAACGTACTTTTTCATGTATATTACGAAAATAACACTTAGCTCGAATTGATTGATTGAAAATATGAAATATCTAAAAAGCGATCGAAATAGGTACGAAGTTTCTATCTTTAGTTTATAATTTTTTTTTTTTTGCTATGATCTTTAGTTTATAATTAGAATTTTCAAATGAGGAAAATCACCAAGCAGATAACCACTGTTTCAAGTGGTGACAACAAAACAAGTTATATGTAATGGCAGAATGATCAATGTAAATGTAATATAAGTAAAATAGGTGAAAAGAGCCGGAAAAAAAGAGCAATAGTGAACTCTTTTTTTCTCGTTTTGAAAAATGGTGATTTGAAAATGGTATGATAACTAAAAACTTAACCAATTTATAGTGATATCTCCACTGCGGCGTCCGAGTAGTAAAACGATTCATATGTGGATCCAGGCCATAATTTGAAACCCATCAACTATAAACATTTAAATGGTAAGAATATTTAGCTTTCCATATGTCATATAGGTTAGTTTGGATTTCTATTCAGAAGTGTTATAAAATATATTTTCTTCCCTGAGTGATTCTTTCTTATTCCTTCCCCAAAAGGGGCATCGTTTAAAAGAATCGTTTTTGTTTTGTAAAATCGTTTTTTTATATAAAAGATTTTTTTTTATAGTGCAAATACACATGTTTCAAAAGATTTTGTTAGGGTATTTTGAAAAGATATCATGATGGTAGTACAATTAATCGTATACGTGGAGTAGAAGCTCAAGAACATTAATCACATATGCATATGTTTGGTTCTAAGTGGATGGATGCATGTGCTTCTTTGCATTGAGAAGCGTTGGGTACGTAATAAAGATTCTAATGTGGTCAAAGTCAAAGCTCCTCTAGCTACACTTGTTTATCTTATACTTGCACTACAAACTAAAATATTTACTTTTATCTTTTTAATCATATCCAATAATGTCTTCATTGAATGATGGGGGCTCTTCATTTTTTCTTGACCATCTTGATGCTAATAATATAAATACAAGCACAGTGAAATTCAATTATTATTTATGGGGACCTCTTCATCATTATTAATTATAATTTTTCTCTTCAACATATCTTGAGGCTTATTTCTTATATATGTATAAATTTTAAATTCAAATTTAACTAAAAACAAATTATATCATGGTTAATTATTGATCAAATTTAAGTCAAGATCATTGATGGGGGTAATTCAAGGCCGTCGATAATTGATATTTTACCATGCATATAGTTAAATATTTTATATCCAAGGAATCATCAGTTTCTGTTCATAGTTTATGTAAATTGATTTAATAATATATGAATAGTTTCTATAAAACGTTTATACTCCGTAAACATATTATTGTGAAATTGTATTCAACATCATTTTTTCGATGATCTATTCAATTGTAATATGACTTGAAACTTTATTTTAATAAACCAAAAGTGGATACTAAAATGAAAATAAATAAATGAAGTTACACGTTCTCATTTCAATATAACTGTACTTTTAGATGTTTCACGTATTAAAAATTAGTAGGCTTTCTATTATATAATTATTTAAATTTAAAATTTAAAATTTGAAATATAAGCCTTAATTATTGTGAAACAGGAATACATGATATGAATATTTATATTCTTCTGCTTTAATAAAAAAATATTTATTTTCTTATGTGTTTTTTTTTTTCGACAGCATAATATCTAGACGGTTTGGAAATCCAAATCAGAGATACCGAATTTACATAAATAATATTATGCGGATAGATTCAAACACTTCGTGCTAATTTCTCCGCCTTGTGTGTTTTTTTTTATTATTGTTTTGATTGTTTGTGTGAAATAAAATTGATATAGTGTTGACGAGTTAATATATAGGTAGTGTGATAATTTAATGATTAGTCGAAACAAGCAGTAAAAAAACAAAAGGGTAGGTTGGAAATTTGTCTTGCGTTGCATGGAAATGGAGAGTTAATGATAAATAGTGACATGTGTTTAGTAAGATCTTTGGTAGCATCGCTGTCCTCTCTCTCACTCCTATCAACGACAATATTTAATACTTGCACCGTCGCAGAGAAAAAATTAAAGAGGACTATATATGGCGAGACCTAATTAGGTGAATGATTACAGATCTTTTTATCTGTAAAAAATACTACAAAAATGAAAGTTATTCTTCTAAATGACATGGTTTTTATAATAAAAAGCACCATATTTTACTCTAAATAACATGGTAATTTAAAAAATAGCATGTTATTTAAAGCACTGTACTCAAGTCCTACTATTTTTACAGTTATTTACTTAGTTAACTTTCTTTCGTACAATTATCTATCAAACTCACCCAAAATTAATGGATGAAAATTTATCAAAAGAAGCAGATTGTACTTATAACGTGGATGTAGTTAATTTTAGTATTTACTTAGGCAATGATAATAATTACAGCGATCTGCGCCATAACCAAAACGAGTGGTCCAACACCAAGAAACTCTCAGCTCAACGTGCCTCCAAGCTAATATTGAGTCATCGCCCATCGTGGGTTGTTTTGTTAATGGTTGTAGAAAGCTACACAACTAAAACTTTTCCAAAAGCCCCACCAAAATTTAACCAATCAAGCTTTGTTTTTTCTATAAAAAATCACTTATAATTCTTTTTTCTTATTTTTGCTATAGAGACAATTTGTTCCACAGATTGGAAAGCTCCCAATATACACTATTCACTCTCCCCACGTACGTGTGTATTCTTACATGAAACGAACATTTTGATTTTAATTTAGATTTTGATTTTACCAGTAGCATTTTTGTTATTTTTATTTTTCAAAAGGATAATCGAAAATATTTCATTCTGAAGAAAAATTGATTTGTTCACTTTTATATGGTAGGTCTAGAATAATAATATTTTTTTTCTGTTTACCGTCCCGTTCCTAGCCAATACTATTACATTAAATCTCTTGAATAATTATCGGATGCTTGTCCACCATCTAATACTTTTCTTAAGTAACTTCAATTCTACCACTGATTTTGGCAAAGCAACAAACTTTTCAGCCATTAAAAACGGCATAAGCCATCCTGTACAAAATTTGAGATAATAGTATCATAGGAGGTGAAAAGTAAAGACTGTTTGGCCATTCGACATGCGACCTGATTTGCTTGGCGGGAACTAAGAGATAGATAAATTAGGTCGGACTTCTCTTGAATCTTTCTGAATTATCTATTAAGATATCATTCTTAAGGAGGTCCTACTATTATCCCCCATAAGGTCCGGAACAAAATCCTCGCAATCAGATATAAATTCAATCTTTGTAAAGCCCAACTTGCATATAGAAGATGCAACACAACACCGAACAAACTTTTGAACTGTGGTCTGTTTTTGACAAATATACCCTTGTGTTAGCATTTAAGATGACAACATTTTGACTTTTTTCTTACAAAAAAGAAACATCCCGAGCAGAAAATACAAAAAGAAATTGCACATACAGTATAAGATTTTTTTTATCTTAAAAAAGTCGTGGGCTTGGGCTATGCTGGACCAATGCATTTCTGTCCGTATTTGCTAAGAGTCATAAAAAGGTGTCTAGATTCAATGTATCTAAAGAGAAGAAAAAAACGCTAGAATTAGGATCGGCTTTAAATGCGGAGATGTACGGAAAAGGAATAAACCTTAAAAGCCGTCTAAATTCAATCATAATCCCAAGCATCTCGGGATTCTCTTCCCACAACCATAACGCTTGTCTCTCTCTACACTTCCTCTGTATTAATACACGATTCTCTCTTCCATAAAATTAGTATCACACCTTGATTTTTTCTTCTTCTTCTTCTTTCTAAAAGAGAAGGAGAAAATTCAAGATGGTTTTGTGGGTATTCGGATATGGATCTCTGATCTGGAACCCAGGTTTCCAATTTGACGATAAACTCATTGGCTATATCAAAGACTACAAACGCGTCTTCGATCTTGGTATAATTCAACCACATTCTTGTCCTTTTTTTATTTATTTTTGAAATCTCCACAAGAAAATCTGATTCAATCAATGTTGCTGATTTTTCTGCAGCGTGTTTCGATCATAGAGGCACGCCTGAACATCCTGCTCGAACTTGCACTTTGGAGCAATCCACCGGAGCTATATGCGTAAGAAAGTTCATCTTTATAAGACCAAAAAATGAAATTTGAAATTCCGATGTTGAAATCGTTGATATTTTGGGCAGTGGGGTGCTGCTTATTGTGTTCGTGGAGGACCCGAGAAGGAGAAGCTAGCAATGGAGGTTAAAGAAGATTCCTATTATTGATTTTACACAGATTTTTTTTTGTTGGATCTGATTATTGATGGCTCATGTTTCTTTTGGCAGTATTTGGAACGGAGAGAGTGTGAATACGACTCAAAAACCCTTGGGGAGTTTTACACTGTAAGAATCTTGTTATTGTTTGCTGTTGTTGTATTTTCCAAATTTAGAAAGTTTTATTTATTTAGTTTCTATTGGATGCAGGAAACTGACACCTCAAAGCCAATCTTGACCGGAGTTATAGTGTACGTTTGGATAACAACAAAAAAAAAAATCTCCCTTTTGTCTCTCGATGGTTTTAATTTGGAAGATTCAATGTTAAAATCAGTTTGGTGTGTTTTGTGTAGCTTCACTTCAACTCCAGACAAAGTGTCGAACAAATACTATTTGGGCCCTGCTCCATTGGAGGAAATGGCGACGCAAATCGCCACAGCTTCTGGACCTTGTGGGAACAACCGAGAGTATCTTTTCAAGCTGGAGAAAGCAATGCACGACATTGGTGAGATATCGATAGAGAGAAACATAGCTTCTTCTTAATGAATTTATCATATTAAAGGAACACTTTTGGCATGAATTTTGATGTTGATGAATGTTGTGAAAACAGAGCACGAGGAAGAGTATGTGATCGAATTGGCGAACGAGGTGAGGAAACAACTCGACTTACCAAAGGAAGTGAAGGCATTGTTGAAGCCTGCGGTTTCTCATGTACCCATCAAATCTCAGTCTCAAGCTCATGTTTCCACTCTTCCACGGGTCTTTGCATCATGAGAGACAAGCAAAGTCATCGAGCTAACTAACAAAAATTGTTGTTATGAAGAATTTACCGATGCAACTCTATCTTTCAACTTATATTTGATATTACTTCTTTAACTTTCAAAATGTTTTTCGTTTCCTCTGTATTCAGTGAGAAATTTTTAACACCATGACATATGGAGATTCAGGGGTTGCTTGCTAAGGATTTTGACCCTGAGTATTTGGGTGTAGAAACTTATGCTGTTAAAATGTGACTGTTACTTTTAAACATGTAGAATTTTTTTTTATTGAAATATAATATTTGTTCAATTTAGAAATATTAAGTGAAACTTTGAAAAAAATAAAAAATGGATCTCAAAATAACAAAAAAAAGGATAATTCTTAATTTTGGAGAAGAAGAAAAAGAAAAAAAAAGTAAATTTATTTATTTCCTTTAGTTTTTTTAGAGAAAAGTCTCTCTTACGTAGATTTTTCAAAACAAGACAAAAATGATAAAATTTGGCGGTAGAAACTTTAGACTTAACAAAAATAAAAAATAGTTTTGAGAACCGTTAAATACCTTAAAAGTCATCAAAACTTAACGCCAAGCAGCCCCTCAGTTTATGAGAATAACAACAAATCTTTAGCTCTCATCTCAGTCATCTGTGTGTTTTCTAGACATTTAATCACAAAATTACAACCCTCTAGCAAAAAAAAAATTCACAAAATTACCACCTATAATACACCTAAAAGGTAAAAACCTGAAAACTTTAGTTATTTTAAAGGAGCAAACTTCTTTAAAATGCATAATTACATTACTGCAAAGTGCAAACCGATAAATATGATTTCACATTACTGGCAAGATCCCCTCTATGAAACAACATTGGGGGAGGAAAATGGATTTCCCGGAGATGATTTTGGGAAGAAGTTTCAGCGATAAAGAGGCATGGTGTTTCTAAGACTCTTCGACTCGAGTGACGATGAAACTTTTAACTTTCGTTGTGGGTGATGATCATTCAGATAGATTCCCGTTTGGTAATAAAACTACTGATGATCATTAGGGAATGATCATGGCTCAACTAGTTTAACCGCAATAGGTGCAAGTATAATTTTTATTTATTTATTATTATTATTAATTTTTTTTTTTGAACTTTAGGTGCAAGTTATTGAGCAATATAG
Source organism: Eutrema heterophyllum (assembly GCA_002933915.1). NCBI lineage: Eukaryota > Viridiplantae > Streptophyta > Magnoliopsida > Brassicales > Brassicaceae > Eutrema > Eutrema heterophyllum. Next base: position 716,408 of record PKMM01024129.1, read on the forward strand.
ACACATTAATTGGTATAGCGACTAGAAATGGATGCGTTTACGATTCATTTTTGGCTTGTCAACTGCATATGCGGTAGTAGCTGAGCTAAAATTACTAGAAAAAATACAATATATTAAAGTTAAGTTAATCTTTTTTTTTTTTACATCAGTTAAGTTAATCACAAGATCATTCATATAACCAAATATACATATGATTTAGTACCATTATTGTATAACAGAATCAAAACTATGGAAGCTAGTAATTTATTATATATATAATTTGGTATTTTTTTTACCTTTTATGAATAATTTTTTAAAAGTTGAAAAAGAACTTATGTATATCATATTTATATAAGAAATTTATGTTATTTTTTTCCCTTTTGTTTCTTGTAGCTATATTTTCTATTTTACTTATCAATTATTAGATGCAAGTATGGTAAGTGATTTTTTTTGTCAATAATATGGAAATAATCTATATATTTTAATTACGTAATAAAAAAAGAAAAAAGAATTTAATTCTTTTTAGTTTTAGCAAAAGGAAAGATATATTTTATTTAGAGGTAACAAAAAATATAAATTCAAATAGTTAACACAAGTGTATCAAAATCTAATTGATTAATTGTCAATAATATGGAAAGATTTGTTTCTATATGTTAAATAGGAAAATAACAAAGAAAAACAGAATTTTTTTATTTACAAAAAGGAAATTTATATTTTATTTAAATGTAACAGAAAAACGTAAATTTAAATGATTAACACATGTTAATAATAATTGATTTACATATAATATATATATGAAAAAGAAATGCCCATAAAAGATTTGAACCCACCACCGTTTTTCATTTTTCGAAGTCTTTACCAATATAATTATTGAAACCTTTACTAAATAATGGCTTCTTAAATTAAACACATTAAAGGTCACAAGCCCATGCTTGCCCAACTTGTCGTGAAGGCCGGCTCCGATCTTTAGTGTATAATAACTAATAGTCATAGCAACATTCCAAATATTATATCACGATCCATCAAGTTGTATCTGAATGATTGCTAGAAGAAAAGAGGACAAATCCAGGAACACGAGCTAAGCTACCAAATGTAATGATCTTCGAAAAAATTTCCGAAATTGAATACATCGTATATATGAAGAAAAGAGAGCGGAAACAAAGAATAAAAGTTGAAAATAAAGAGTAGAAAATAATCTAGTGTTTTTTTCTCATACCGTATTATCAATAAAAACAGAGTGTTTACAACCGTCTATACTTTACTTAACCTAACATACAAATTGCTAAGTTCAGTCTAACAGACTCTTAAGACCGGTATAATATATAATAAAGACACCTCTAATTAATAAGAAGACCAAAGAGTCGTTTTGAAACATATGTCAAAGATCGTGTATAAATTTAATTTAATTTTATGTTTAGTAAAATACCGAATTGGAGTGTTGAGTCTGTTGACTCATTTCATATTATAAAGAATGTAAATTGTCAATATCATAAAAAAAAATAATCATTTTCCATTTTGATCTATGAAATGAGTCAACATTCCAAATACTATAGTTCTACCCATCAAAATGAATAGATATGGTTGATAGACCTACCTAGATGATTGCTACTATGCATGAAAGGAGAATTACATGACTTAAGAACCCAAATGTCGCATATCGATATGATCTTCACATTTTTTCAATCGAAACCATCTGAAATTGAGAAAATAGATCAAAAATAAAAAAGATCAAGAATTAAAAAACCAAAGAGGCAATCAAGCGTATTGCTTTGATACTATAGCGAAAAAGGGTTCGTTTAGCGAAAAACATGAACTCTAGTGATTTTTCCTTTTTTTTTTTTTTTCTGATTTTTCCATTTATCCAAAATAGAGCATTGTCATGATATCATATTACTAAAGAAAATTTGGCACAAAAGAACATAAAATGTTAGTATAATTAATGTTTCGAAAGTTTCTCCAAACCATAATGATTGATGAGATTTGCATAACCTATTTTGGTCACAATTGACACCATTATAGCCGAAGAAAAGAAATTGAAAAGAGATCGAGAACGATGAAACTAAAGAAGCAGTCGTATTGTTATGATATCATTTCATTAAAATAAAATTTGGTGCGAAAGACCAAAAAAATTTGGTAAAAAAATTTCCAAAATTTTTCATTAATAAAAAAAGACTATTTACTAATTTGTAAAAAATTATCAAAAGTTTAAGGAAAAATCAAAGAAACAGACGAAGAGAATATGGCGCGAAAGAACATAAAATTTTGCTTCCTGAAATTTCTCATTAATAAAAAACAAAGTATTTACTACTCTGTTGGAAGAAAAGAGAGGTTGAAAATAAAAAGAAAAAAACAGTCAAACGTATTGTTCCGATACTATATTAACAAAGAGACTTTACCGCGAAAAACAGAGGATTTTGGTAAAATAATTCTAAGATTTCACAATAATCAAAAACATGGTATTTACAACTCTTTTGAAGAAAAAAACGATACAAAATAACGAACAAAACAAAAAACGATCGGATGTATTGCTCTGATACCATAATATGAGAAAAAAATTTGGCGCGAAAAAACAAAGGATTTCGTTATTCCGGTAAAACATCTCAAACATAAAAGATAAAACACAAAACAACTTAGTACCAAAAGGCTTTCTACTCGAATAACATAAAAGAGAATGTTCTCATATCAGAGCAATACAAAGAATGCATTGTTCTGATATCATTTCATTAAAAGAGAATTTGGCGCGAAAGACCAAAATAATTTGGTAAAAAAAATTTCCAAAATTTCTCATTAATAAAAAAGACTATTTACTAATTTGTAAAAAAATATCAAAAGTTTAAAGAAAAATCAAAGAAACAGACAAAGAAAATATGGCGCGAAAGAACATAAAATTTTGCTTCCTGAAATTTCTCATTAATAAAAAACAAAGTATTTACTACTCTGTTAGAAGAAAAGAGAGGTTGAAAATAAAAAGAAAAAAGCAGTCAAACGTATTGTTCCGATACTATATTAACAAAGAGACTTTACCGCGAAAAACAGAGGATTTTGGTAAAATAATTCTAAGATTTCACAATAATCAAAACATGGTATTTACAACTTTTTTGAAAAAAAAAACGATCAAAAATAACGAACAAACAAAAAAAACGATCGGATGTATTGTTCTGATACCATAATATGAGAAAAAAATTGGTGCGAAAAAACAGAAGATTTCTATTCCGGTAAAACATCTCAAACACAAAAGATAAAACACAAAACAACTTAGTACCAAAAGGCTTTCTACTCGGATAACATAACCAGGAGGTGCCGGTGTCATCGCCGGCGGTCAGGTAACGACTAAACCATCCAAAATAGACACGCGTCAAGGTATTAGAGGTTTGTGGGGTAACGCTTATCGTGGTCGCTTCCCCATCTGATTCTCTCAATTGCGGACTCTTCCTCATCTTATTAAATCCGCTTAATTGTTTTTGGGTCCGCCCTTTTTTCACATTTCTCTCGCACACAATTTTCAGGGGCAAGTCAAATACTCTTCTCTTCTTCTGTGTCTGTGTCTGTGTCTCGGTGAAGAAGCTGTTCTGTAAGATTATGGACGGAGGTGGCGCGTACAACCCACGCACCGTGGAGGAGGTTTTTAAGGATTTTAAGGGCCGTAGGGCTGGCATGATTAAGGCTTTAACCACCGGTAATATTGGTTTCAATATTTCCTTGTTTTTTTTAAATTTATTTGATTTGATTTTCCTCCCATTTCCACCGGAAATTCAACTTTTAGATTTCCCTTTTCGCAGATGTTCAGGAGTTTTACCGACTTTGCGATCCCGGTGAGTGTTCCTTCAGAGATTTGTTTGTGGGCTTGATTTCCGCCGACGAAAGTCACTGTATTTTTTTTGAATTATCATCGTTGTGCTTTGTTTCAAGCTGAGTTTTGAGTGAAGCATTAGGGTTCATGGTTTCTCTTATCTGTTTGTAAATCTGTTAAAATTTCTCTGATTTCTGCGTTCCAGATTTTTAGCGAATGGGGCGCGATAGCGGAGTTAAGTGTTGATTTTTGTTTGACTTGGTTCAAGTTAATTTTTGAATACTGGTTTTCAAAAAAAAAAAACTTGTTCATTTTGTATGAATTCTTTCTGTGATTTCACGATACCTTCAATTTTCCTGGGTTCTGCATTGTGCTTGTGATGGGCTCTAGATTGTGAGATGTTTGAATTGTATAAATACAGGGGAGGGAGAACAGATAAGGGGCTCTGGGTACTAAAATCTTTGGGAGCCTAAGGGATTTGGAGAGTTGAAAGTGCTCTTTGTTTCACTTTCGCCTTTGTTCTTGGTTGTCTTCTTAGTTTGTGTCATTGATTTTCATTTTAATCCTTGTTTTAAACTCAACGAGGAAACAGTTTTGATTCTGTTTATCATAATTCAGGGGAGGGAGAAGAGATTAGGGGCTTTGGGAGAAATGAAAGTACTCTTTGATTAACTTTCGGGTTTGTTTCTGTGTGTTCTTAGTGTTGGTCTTTGATTTTCATTTTAATCGGTGATTTAAAGTCAGCAAGGAAACAGTTTTGATTTATATTCCTCACAATTCAGAGTCTCTGAACCTATCAGCTTGACCCTGTAATTAAATTCCGGTCGTGTTGCTTTCCTTGCCTAGCTGTATTGATGAATCCCGTTGTTTCAGATGTTAAATTAGTCATAAAATCATTGTCTCTTTGCTTTTTGTATGTCATTGGTCTTTGGTGCTGTTTCCATTAAGAGATTTTTAATTTGTGACATCATGGATGTTTAAAAAAATGACAACTTGGTTCTCTGTTGATTTTCTAGACGTTGTATGTTTAGACATGCTATCGCTTACTTACGGAATGATCTTTTCCAATTATGTTTATATCTTAATAGGGACTGTTGGACTATTTTCCCATAATTGGTTGTTTGTTCCTTGAAATTTATGAACAGGGAATCATTTCTGATTCTTTTGGTTTGAAGATTTGTGTAATGAGAATTCGAGATGCTATTTCCTAATGTCCTCATTGTTTTTCATTTTGTGATTATAGAAAAGGAGAACCTATGCCTTTATGGGCACCCGAACGAGCACTGGGAAGTGAATTTACCAGCTGAAGAGGTTCCCCCGGAGCTCCCAGAGCCCGTCTTGGGTATCAACTTTGCCAGAGACGGGATGCTGGAAAAGGATTGGTTGTCCCTTGTTGCTGTCCACAGTGATGCATGGCTTCTTGCAGTTGCTTTCTTTTTCGGAGCCAGGTTTGGATTTGACAAAGCTGATAGGTATGTATGCTCAGTGTTCTTGTCAAACTACAAGCTTTTTTTTTTTTATGACTAGAGCTCCTTTTTAGTCTTATCTTCTTGTTTCTATGTTCGTTGGTGGTATATGCTGTTTTTAATCTTGCATGATACCACTCGCTCTTGTCGAGCCTCACATTGTTCTACTCCTTCACAGTTTATTTGGTTTGTTACTTGCTGATATTTAAGGACGTAGGTTCAAGGTTTTATGCAGCTCTCTGTGATTGATGATGTTCTTCCACCTTTTGTTGCAGGAAACGGCTTTTTAATATGGTGAATGACCTCCCAACAATATTTGAGGTTGTGGCTGGCACTGCAAAGAAACAATCAAAGGACAAATCCTCTGTTTCCAACAATAGCAGCAACAGATCCAAATCAAACTCCAAGGTAAACATGGGTGATTTTCTTTCTGCTGTTTTTCTTCTGTACCAAATGGTATGTTAATTGAGTCGGCAAATTTGCTAACGTCTTCTGAGTAAGCTGCGTCTCATTTGCTGTTTGTCTTGGCATAAAGTTTAGTGTTCTTTTATGGCATGAGCACTTAAGTGCACTGTTTTTTTTGTCCATTTAACGAAATCCTTTGTCCTATTTCTGGTTCCTTCTCAAATTACAGCGAGGATCAGAACCGCGGCCCAAATTCTCAAAGGCAGAGCCCAAAGATGAAGAGGAAGAGGAAGGTGTGGAAGAGGGTGTGGAAGAGGAAGATGAGGATGAGCAAGGGGAAACACAGTGTGGGGCGTGTGGTGAGAGCTATGCCACTGATGAGTTCTGGATCTGCTGTGACCTCTGTGAAAACTGGTTCCATGGGAAGTGTGTGAAGATAACACCAGCCAGGGCTGAACACATCAAGCAGTATAAGTGCCCATCTTGCAGCAACAAGAGGGCCCGGTCCTAAATTCATCTTAATTGCCGCCTCTGTGTATTTGCTTTGCATATGATGAACAGCTTAATTGTTTGGTTAGATCAGATTTGTCGGTAAGACTGCATGTTGATTTGGTAATCATAGGCGCAAGTTAGCCTCTTCTTTTCGCCGGCTTAGGAAGACATTTAGGTATCATTGTTACAAATGGCGATTGAGGGAAACAACTCTGTGTTTAGGGTTTGATCCTTGCCCTGTTTTATGTTTGTTTATTAGAGAGGAAAACATTCTTAAACTCAATTAAAGTGTCCGGTTAGATCTGCCATTACGTTTCTTCATCTTAACTCAAGAAACGGGGAAATTGAGACTATGAATGATTTATCATATGTCATTTCTGCTTCTTTGTGGCCAGGCGCTTCAAGAATTCGTAGGTTGTGATCATTGTGGTTGCGGACATCGACATTGAAACCCACCTCGGTCCTAACCCTCTGTAACAAGCCCCAAATCCTCCTTCCCTCATCAAGCTCTTCACTGTCTGCATCACTGTCATTGCTTGTCTCCTCCCGTTCTCTTCTGCATCTAAGACCTGCAACCGCGTCTTGATTGTGTCTACCGGCATAGTTATTAAAGCCGAGCAACCGCTTGCTGTTGCTGCGCTCAGCGCTTGAACCACCATTGAGCCACCTGCATTATCCTTGCGGCCATATGTATGCTTGAATCGAGACCAAATGGATTTTTGAGCCAAAGAATAGGACGCCCACCATACAGCGTTTGAAGGTGCGTAAGTCAAGATCGAGAGCCCAAATCCTCTGTAGAACCCTCTTGGTCCATCTGTGTAAAGAATCTTTCTAAAAGCATCGAACCCATTTGTGTATCTGTAAGAATTGATCACTCCAGGAAGATGCTTATTCAAGGACAGATCGCCTTGAACCATAAGCCGTTGGCTCACGACATCAATCGGGGTCCAGACAATCTGAGCAGCCATGGCGGAGGTCAAACCGGCCGCACCATTGGCAACAGCCATAGCTGTTGTATCCGACAATCCTAACCTAGCAGTTGCTTGGCCTACACCACTCTTGGTTATCTCTAGTGCTGTCATATAGAGAGCACGAGCCGGGATGGTTCCAAGCAAAGATGTCCCAAAGCCCTTGTAAAACCCTCTTAGACCCTCGAGTCTAGCGATCGCCAGAGAAATGTTGGCGCAGGAGACACGGGTCGGTGAGACTTGTTGCCTTGTTTTGAGGACTACGATAGGGTAAAGAGCGGTGGATACACCGGAGAAGAGAGCAGCACCGAGGAAGAAAAACCTTGATTTATCAAGCATTTGCCAGTCTATATCCCTGGGCATATGTACCTGAGAAGATGATGTTGTTGCTCTTTTCTCCTCTCTCATCAAAGCACCTAAACTCATTTTCAGCTAATCTTTCCTTAAACCAATCAAGATTCCAGCTTGAACTTCTGTTATCAAAATGCTCAAAAGCGACCTTAAAAGAGGTTGACCTCAAAATAGTAAGTGAAGATCACTGAGAGCTAAGAAAGATGAATGGGAGTATAATTGAGTTGATCAAGAAAGAGAGATGGGCGAAAACATGATAGCTTTCTTCATTCACTAGTGTTAATGAAATATCTTGTGGAGAAGAAGAGTAGATATATAAACCAGCAGAAGAAGAAAATCTCTGTGGATTTATTAGCTTTTAAAACTATGAACTCGATAGAGAATATATATTAGAAAAATATATGTACATTGAAATAGAGAGAGCCAAAACGATGGGTCGTACTATGGATAACACAAAAAGGAGTGGCCTTTAACGGACTCAAACAAAAGGGTGCGAGACAGAGAGAGATATGGGAAGGAGTATGATTGGACACGTGGCAAACGTTGGTTGGTTTACGTTCGAGAAACTCGCCGCTTTTAAGGTTACATCACGCCTGAGCGGAGTTGGCTTCTGTCGGATCGCCCACTTGTTTCATCATTCTATGGGTCAAATTTTTTTTTCTTTTCTTTTTTCTTTTTGGGATTCAAAGTCACATCACTTTTTGTTTTTCTTTGTTGCCGCTTCATGTGGGTTTCTCATTTAATGTTCGATAAACATTTCTGTTAAACTTTATCGACAATTTGATGTAATCTATAAAGGATAAGATACACAAATCTCGAAAATAGAGACATGTAACTTCAGTAGAATACTAGAATCTCTTATAAGTATATTATTTGATTGACGACTTTCGTTCTAAAAAAAATTGTTTCTGAAGTAAAATTATATATGGTGTACAAAACTAAATATGCTGTCAAAAAAGTCCACAAAATAGTCTAGATTGCAAGTTGAAAGTTTAGTGATTTTAGATGATAAGTAAAATGGAGAGGAATAGTCTGAATCCTTATTATATTGAGAAAATTTCATAAAAATACTCCAACTTTATTCTGATAAGTTTCTTAATACCCAACTATTTTTGAATCTAATAAAATACCTAAACTATTTTTTTGCCCATTTTAAATATTCAAATGGAAACTGTGTGTTCATTTTACAACATCTCGTTAACAGATGTATACAGAACTATACACGGTTTGAAATAATGTTTATATTTAATAATAAAATATCAATAAATAAATAAAATATTATATTAAATTTTCAAAAAATTTAAAAAATCAATAAAAATTGAAAAAATTTTAAGTTAAGAAACAATAGTTTAAATTTTATATAAAATATATTATATTTTAATTTTGAATAAAAAATTTCTAAAAACTAAAAAATACAAAAATCCAAATAAATTCTCAAAAATTTCTAAAAACTCAAAAAATAAAAAAAATCCATGAATAACACAATACGGATAAAAGAAAATTAAAAATTCATGAACACAAATTTCTTAAGTGTTTTACCTACGCTACAAAGAAGTGTTTTATAATATTATTTAAACCTGTCTTTTGTCTTATTTTAATTATCTTTATGGGTTTGATACAATTATTGGTCTTCGTTAGTTTATACAAATAAATATTATTGGTTATCATTATTTTTGGTTGATCTTATGTTTTACATTGTTGTTATATTTGTGTTCAGATTATTATCGATAACAAATTTAATAATCTAACTAATATGATTATTTGATGAAATCTCTTGTGTGGACTAAACACCTAGTATATATATATATATAAAAGAAAAGGTTAGACTCTCCACTTTGGTGTTGTGTGATTTTTTTTTAACTGTGTTGGATTTTTGAATTTTTATAATTTTTTGAGAATTTGTTTGGATTTTTGTACTTTTTAAGTTTTTAGAAAATTTTAGTTCAAAAATTCAAAATCTAAAATATAATATATTTAAAATTTAAAATTATTGTTTCTTAACTTTAGTTTTTTGGAATTCTTTCGGAATTTGTTTTCAAATTTTTGGGGGATTTTTTGAATATTTAATTTAATTTTTTATTTATTTATTAATATAAACACTGTTTCAAACCGTGTATAGTTCCGTATATATCTGTTAACGAGATGTTGTAAAATGAACACACGGTTCATAGTTGGAGATTTAAAATGGCAAAAAAATAGTTTAGGTATTTTACTGGGTACAAAAATAGTTCGGGTATTAAAAAGTTTATCGGAATAAAGTTGGGTTTCTGCTGACAGTCTTTTTTTTTTTTTTTTTTTTTTTAAGTCTTTATTAGATTAATCGAAAGAGTTTACAAAGTCAGAATGTAAGAAACTAAGAAATGAGAAATTACATGGGGAACAAAATGGTAAAAATAGAACGAAGTATTTCCTGGTATTTCAGCTTTGGCTAAGGTGTCAGCCGATTGGTTTAGTATTCGTGGAACTGAATCTCATCAAATTTGGTTCGCCAATGCCATATATCCCAAAGCCCATTTATTACTCCAAAGTTAAGGGATTCCCGATTAATCAGGCTCGTTACTTCCTTGCAATCTCCATCAAAAACAATCATGCGATATCCTTTAGCCCAACAATTTTGCATTGCTATTAACAAAGCCTGTAATTCAGCTTCAAGAGGACATGTAGCATATGTACTTTCAGCTTGACCTGATCCCCTATAAAAACCATCTTCATCACGAATAATCCATCCCGATTTTGAAGCTCTTCTTGTCTGAACATAGGATCTATCATAGATACATTTGAACCATCCTCTTCTCGGTTTTTTCCACCTTTGATTTCGGAACTGCATAGGACTTGCTGTCATTACTCTGTTCTATGTATTGTTGAGCATCTAACCATTCTTTTGCAACATGACGTGCTTCTCTTAGCGTTTGTCTCCAACTGTTTTGTTTACGTTGATGAACCATTAGATTCCGACTTTTCCATAGACGACATAGGATCCATAAAGCAACTTGGTGTACTTGTCGAGGCATCAAACTGTTGTTTGAGAAGATGGCTTGATCATTCAAGGTCGCCTGAGTATTAAGAACAAGAGGGTTTGGATAGCATGATGCTAGTATGACGCTTCCATAAAACTACTAAACCATTAAGTCCTATTGGCGGAACTGTTACACAGATAAGAAAACCCATTTTACAACCCAAATCTCTAATGTAGTCATCTTGTTGCTTGGTTTCGGAAAGGCATATTATGTCCAGAAGACACTTCCGATTTATCTCTTTTAGACGTCGAACTGTCAAGTCATTGCTCGGACTTTGACAGTTCCTGCAGGCTGTCCTCATGGTGGAAGAGGTGGTTCAGGCCCACCTGATCACGTATCTCTTTTTCTGTGTGTTTTCGGTTTTAATGTAAACTGAATGTAATATTGTGTATTTCAATGTGAATAAAAGTTTAAGAGGTTTCTGTTTTTACCCTTTCCGATGTTTCTTTCATGCCTTTGTTGCAAAATTTTCAATGACAACATGAAGATCAAAGGCAGAAACAAAATTTGACAACTATTACAGGAGAATAGGAACCTGGTCTTCTGAGTTGGTACTTAATACGGGTTTCCTCCTGCGCCCGTGCAAGCTCCCATTCCAAGCTCTGAACAACACTTTGGGCCAAAGAAACGGATGAGATTGTTTGGTTCTTTGTTTGCGTCTTCTTCTACACTCTCTTTCGGGAAGTTCAGACGATTTTGGGTTACCGAGTTTGTTTGTCTTGGTGAACAAAGCGATGAAGAACCCTTCTTTGTCCTCGACCGGATCCATCCTGAGTAAATGTTCAGCTGCAAACCAAAGCCAATATGATCAAGTAGTTAGAAACAGTCGATCAGGTGAAACCAGATGGTAAGGGCGATACTTACATCCTGCAAATACAGGGAGGCCACGACGCTGCCACTGAGGAAAAGGGGTAGCAAGTTTAAAGCCAAAGGATGAAGCCAGAGGTAAAACAGATGAGACCACATCTTCGTTTTCTATCTGATGGATGGAGCATGTGCTGTATACTACTCTCTCAACCTGTGGAACTACAGTGTATAGGCATAGGTTGAGTACTGATTGAACATACAATTTTATAGTTTATGCAGTCACGGAGGGAAATTAAACATGGATCAATATGTTTGGGAGATTCGTCAAAAGCTTAGTAAAACCCACATAAAGATTAGCTGGTTGAGTAGCAACGAAATCTTAAGTCAGCTCATGCTTTCATTTGAGATTCACAAGGAAAATAATGTATGGCATTGAAAAAGAGAGACCATCCGTGACACATAAATGTCTATGCTAGAGAAAATTTATGGACCATGGATATATATTGCTTTAACCAACATGAGAAAAGTATGTAGACTCACAGGAGAGCGCATGGGCAAGAGCCTTCTTCTGGAAAACAGCGAGCTTGTGCAGTCTCATGGAGTCATAGTTCATGTTATTGTTATCTACATGGAAAAGTGTCTTAAAGGTTCAGTTACTACGTAACATAACACACACACACACAGAAGAATCAGTTAATACCTGCTGAATGAGAAGGAAGGAGATGGTCCAAACGATCTGTAATTGTTCCAGAGCCAGAGCAAGAAGGATCCAACAATATAGCCCGAACCTGCAATAATCAGCCACACGCAAGCATGCAGAACAATGGCTCAAATGACTACATCTGCTTTTGCTACCGAACACTAGACAATTATATCAGATGGTTACTATTATTCATTTCAGAGAGTGACTCTTCACGGTAGACTATCTAAACAAAAGAAAATGAAGGACTCGGACAATATACATCCTAATTGCAGCTACCTAAAGAAGATCTAAAATCAAGAAATGATCCTAAAGACATTGGTATGCGAACATTTCATGGAACTACAAGAAAAATAGAGCCATACCACAGACTACATTGTGCTTACCTTTGCAAAAGAAGGATCTTTCGGATTTAGGCCCAAAAAATCACCATGAAAGACTTCAATATCTACACAACTTGGGGTTAAGAAAAGCAATCATGGACAGACATGACATGAGATCCAATCAAATTTGTTCTTCAATTCGATGTAATTCCACTCATTTGGGACAAAACTATCAAACAGAAGCTAAAAGGGTTATACGCGAAAGAAGGCAATAGAAGGATACTAGTAGCACCAGACAGCTTTATAGTCTGTTCCAAACGCTTTACTCGTTCTTCATTTAGCTCGCATGCTATGATTTTTCCTTGTCCTTTCATAAGAGCAGCAAGATGAACAGTTTTGTTTCCTGGAGCTGAACAGGCATCAAGAACCTTCACAAAAGAGGCAAAAATAAGCATGGTAACTAAGCAGACAGGATACATTAAGTATATTCCACAATCACCATGACAAGCACCAAATGCAAAATTCTATTGTCATGTGTGTTTCTCCAAATGGAAAAATGTGGGTGAGAATTGTGGCCTACCTCCCATCCTGCTTCTGGCTGCAGTGCTGCTGCTACCATTGAACTTGCCTTCCCCTATCATTCAAGGAATAATTATCAGTAAAATTAACTATATATCAAACAGAATTTACAAAGAGCATTCACCGTTTACCTGCAAAAATATACGCCCATTCATAACCAAATGATGAGCATGCAAATCGCTGCCAGGGGGCATCACCAACAAGTCAGGAACTGTCTCATCTTTCTGCACCTGTTTTTATAAACAAAGAGCAGATTGTGACATCATAGAAAGAACAGTTCACACATAGTACACACATCCAAGATTTTAACTTCACTAATTAAACGAGGATGGGAGAAAATTCCCCTGGTGAATGACTGGAATTTAAATTTATCCTGTAACAGCTGATCTAGCACACTAGTATTCTTTAAAGTTTATTAAAAGCTTGGAATGTACCTTATACTGTTTCTCCAGCTCCTGCACTGCCGAATCTACATCCATCTTGAGTGTATTTACACGAACATAACGTGGTTTTAAATGACCTGCATCCAATTTTGAAATCAAGATATAGAGAACTCAAAAGAAAAAAAATAGGTAACAAGTTTATTATGGGGGTATCAAATACCATTAAGCTGAGAAAGACCCAACAACTCATCTACGCTTTCAACTTTCTTTCTCACTAGAAGCGTGGCTAGACCTGACAGTAGAGCATCTTTATGGCGCATGAGAAACTTCTCAGCATCACCAACTGATGGAGTATCCTGCAATTACAAGTTCCCTTGAGAAAACCAAAACATACGAGAAACAGCATAGCCTTCAACATCATTTTTCGATGGAATGATGTGCTATGTCGTTGAGTTATCTCTTCTTTAAACATCTAAAGATAAGAAGCTACCATTTCGGGCATTGCACAGGATTGAGTTGAGCTATTTACCTTGCCGAAAAGGATATCGTAGCAAATAATGTAGATCAATGGCTCTTGCCTCTACAAACAAAAGAAGGAAACCAAAAAGAAAACTAAGCATTGAAGGTAAGTGAAAACAGTATTTATAGCGATTACGATGAACACATACATACCTTCCATTTGCTATTCAATATGTTAGCGATTTCCAGAACATCCTTTATCACATTAAGATCTGCATACGGACAAAACTATTTCAAATACGAAGAACGAAGCTCAAAGCTCAAAATCAATTCTAGCGAGGAAGCATGATTCTCTCTTAGGAACGAAGCAGATATTGAAGAAAAAGAAGATGTTGACATACGCTTGAGCGTCTCGCAAACGAGAGCGAAGGTGGCGCGTTTGTTGCGGACGGAAGGGCTGAAGACGAGTGACTTAATGGAAGCGACGGCTCGGCGCTCGGCGTCACCTCTGAGAACGGTCCGGAGCACATTAGCGGCCTCCCTTCTGGCGAACAAAGCTGATCTCTCGGCGCCGGAAAACTGTTGCTTGCCCGGCTGCCGTGTGACTCCCGGTGGCGCGTTTGCTTTGTGACGCGCCATGATACACTCAAGAGTCCCCTCACAAAACTAAACCCCCTTCTGACCTTTCTTCGTCTTAGCTCTTTAAGCGCACCGGTTTAAGTCTTAGCTCTTTAAACGCAGCGTTTCATGTCCTAGCTCCTTTAAACGCAGCGTTTCATTGCAAACACACCGTCGTTTAAACGCGCGGCATTGTTTAATCACCAATACTACTTACTAGGTCTAGGGAGAACGGAGAAAATACATAGGGTCAGATTGGTGATTAAACAATGCGGTTAAAAGAATTTGAGCAGTTGTAGATAAGAGGGGTTAGAAAAANACCTCTGAGAACGGTCCGGAGCACATTAGCGGCCTCCCTTCTGGCGAACAAAGCTGATCTCTCGGCGCCGGAAAACTGTTGCTTGCCCGGCTGCCGTGTGACTCCCGGTGGCGCGTTTGCTTTGTGACGCGCCATGATACACTCAAGAGTCCCCTCACAAAACGAAACCCCCTTCTGACCTTTCTTCGTCTTAGCTCTTTAAGCGCACCGTTTTAAGTCTTAGCTCTTTAAACGCAGCGTTTCATGTCCTAGCTCTTTTAAACGCAGCGTTTCATTGCAAACACACCGTCGTTTAAACGCGCGGCATTGTTTAATCACCAATACTACTTCCTAGGTCTAGGGAGAACGGAGAAAATACATA
Organism: Eutrema heterophyllum; assembly: GCA_002933915.1. Taxonomy (NCBI): domain Eukaryota; kingdom Viridiplantae; phylum Streptophyta; class Magnoliopsida; order Brassicales; family Brassicaceae; genus Eutrema; species Eutrema heterophyllum. The sequence goes on from PKMM01024129.1 coordinate 731,425, forward strand.
GGGTCAGATTGGTGATTAAACAATGCGGTTAAAAGAATTTGAGCAGTTGTAGATAAGAGGGGTTAGAAAAAAGGATTTTTTTTCTTGAATAGCACTCTGAGATTTTAATCTCAAATCTCTATATATGTAAATTTATTTAACATTATTTTTAAATAAAAAAATGAGTAAGTTACCAAAAAACCAGACCAAAATCATGATATTTATATTCTCTATCTGGTGTGGCCCGAGAGACGCGGATTTGACCCGATTACACCCGAGAATCTCGGTTTTTTGTTTTCAAAATTCCTAAATTGAATCCGTTTGTCGAGTGATTTCCCAAAACCGCAAAACTCGGGAAAACTGAGGAATTCTCCCCAAATTCCCCTCCCCGCATTCCCCTCCTTCACTCGACAATGGTGGTTCAAACACGACGGTACAAGAGTAGAAATCCTAATAGCGGTGCAAAGGAGGCGAAAGTGACGGAGAATCCGAAGAAGGACAAGAATCCGGCGAAAGTGAAGGTTTGTGCGAAGAAGAAGAAGAATCCCGGTGAAGAAAAGAGGGCGGCAAAGAAGATGAAGATCGGCCCAAAAGAAGTAGGACATTCGCAGGCGGCGGAGACGGTGGTTCCGACGGCGGTGGAAGGTTCATCTTCGGTTCCGGAGACGGTGGTCGAAGCTTTTACTCCGGTGATTCCTTCGGTTCCTCCGGTGGTGAATGCTTCATCTTCGCTTCCTCTGGTGGGCGTTGCGAGTGGTGGTACGAATCAGGATGAAGAAGAGAAGGAGTCTGAAGAAGAAGAAGAAGAGAGCGGTGAAGAAGACGAAGAAGAAGGAGAGGCAGCAGCCAAGGGCAAGGAGATAGCCAATGACTCGAGTGGAGAATCAACTGAAGCAACCGACTCCGAATATGAATCGGAGAGTGAGGTAAGAAGCAATAGGGAAAACTAGTAGAAATAGGGAATAATGTGTAGGGAAAACTAGTAATACTGGGAGGAATAAGACAACTAGGGAATACTTGGTAACTCTACTTGGTATATTCGTGATACTTGTGATAAATAGGATAAATGGGGAATACTTAGTAAAACTATAGTAGTATAACTTTGGAAAACTTGGTAAAACTGTAGCTGTAGAACTTGGTAAAACTATAGTANGCAAGGAGATAGCCAATGACTCGAGTGGAGAATCAACTGAAGCAACCGAATCCGAATATGAATCGGAGAGTGAGGTAAGAAGCAATAGGGAAAACTAGTAGAAATAGGGAATAATGTGTAGGGAAAACTAGTAATACTGGGAGGAATAAGACAACTAGGGAATACTTGGTAACTCTACTTGGTATATTCGTGATACTTGTGATAAATAGGATAAATGGGGAATACTTAGTAAAACTATAGTAGTATAACTTTGGAAAACTTGGTAAAAATGTACAGCTGTAGAACTTGGTAAAACTATAGTAGTACAACTAGGAAAACTGCTGTATGACATAATTCTTGTATAACTGAGTGAAGTTGATTGTTATTTTGTAGATTGAGCAGAGGTTCATGGCACTAAAACCAAAGAGTTTGTACCTCCCTACTAGCAGCTATCAGAATCATGTGAAGGTAGGGACACGGTACTATCTCAAAGACGTGTTCAAAACGTTTGACGGCCTGAACCCGCCCCTGACCGATGCTGAGAGGGAATAGTTTGTCTCGCATCCTCAGTTCAAACACCTGTTCCACATGCCTAAGGACCATAACCACAAGGTTCAGGGCATGTGGATGCTCGTGTTACGAACAGCCGAGATCCTGAAGAGGAAGGAAGTTTGGTTCGTTGTAAATGGAGTTCTTGTGCGTTATGGCCTCAGGGAACACGCGTTGATCTCGGGTTTGAACTGCCGAAACTATCCTCTTGGATATAAGGAAAAGGGTAATATGGATTTCATCACGCGTCATTTCGGTATGGGAACGGTGAGGCAGGAAGATGTGAAAGCAAAGCTTGAAGAAATAAGAGCTGATAATGACAGATTGAAGATGGTTGTCTTGTTCTTCCTTTCGAGTATAGTTTGTGCACAAACGAAGACTGGAGATGGTGCACCCGACGTTTTGGAAGTGTTTAAAAGGGCTGTGGATGATCTTGACTATTGTAGGACATTTCCTTGGGGGAGTTTTTCTTACGACTTCATGGTGAAGGAGATCATGCACACGTTGGAACATTTTCAAGCCAAAGGGGGGAGGTGAAGGCAGGGACACTGTGGCCCATTCCTGGATTCTGTATTCCTTTGGAGGTAAGTACAATGATTATGAGAATGTTGATGTTTCTTTAATTGAAAGTAAGTCTTACAACTCAGAATTGTTTTGTAGCTACTAGCGTTTGAGGCAATTCCTCAATTGGGAAAGCGATTTAGGGAGAGTGTCCCAGGAGCAGACTTGATGTGTCCGAGGATGTGCAAGTCGAAGTTCAAGAAAGGAGATATGAAAGGCTTTCCGATTGAGGCAATCAATGAAGAATTTAGTACAACTCAGGTAAGTTGTACCTTGCATCTAAACTTGGTAAATGGTTATATGTTGTGGTATTTTTAAGTTGGTAACATTTATTTGATTCTGTCACAGCAAGACATTGACAGCCTCGTTTTAATCAGTCTGAAAGAGGAAAAGAATCTATTGGCTCAAATCTTAGAGGAAGACGACGATCGTGATGAAGATGATCTCGTGGTTGATAGTTGGACCAAGCGTCTGGCCAAAGGTTACACTATCTTCTTTGAAGACCTGTTTGATCAAGACGTTGCTGCGCGTGCCAAAAAGGATAAGGAGATGGAACGAATAGAGGCTCCACCGGTGCAAACACCTCCAACCGAATTGGCCGAGATCTTGAAGAGCATAAAAGAGATTCAGGAGAAGGTGAATGGATTTGATGCAAGATTGGCTG
>PKMM01024129.1:736140-754236 GCA_002933915.1 Eutrema heterophyllum
GGCGGTTAGAGAATGCGGTTTGGTAACAGAGGGCGATTCAATATTAAGTTTGATTGGTAACATTACATGGTTTGAATAGTGTAATTATATAAAATTATTAAGTATAATTTTGTTTAGATAATTATTTATAAAATGATGCAATAATATATAATTTAAAATTCATAAATTTGAATAAACGTAGATTACAATTCTTATTTTTGAAATAATATTTGCATAATCCTAAATAACTACTATTCTAAATGTGATAATAATTTGCATAATTCATCTATGAAATGTGTATAAAATTATAAAAAGATAAAAACAAAACACACACATATCAAACGAAGAGAAAAAAAAAAAATTATGTGCAACACTACAATTCTACAAAAAGACAACAATACAAAACCACAATATCATAAAAAAAAAAAAACCATGTCGACAACCGTTTAATGATCTAAACGTTCAGTGGCTTTGGTGTTTGCAAACGACCAAAACAATCTGTTGCAAACATCTATCTCAAACACCAATACAAACGACCCTATTGCAAACACTTGCTTGATTGGTAGCATTCGAAACGGTTCGTCTCCAAACGTCACGTTTGGTGCTACCAATCAAAGCCATAAACAAAGTCCGCTTGACCAGGAAGATTGATGTTTTAAACTTCTACCTTACCTATGAAATTCGAAGTGTTCTAAACTTCTAACTTACCTATGAAAGATAAAGGCAACCAAAAGTTAGAAATAAATTCAACAGACTAATCTATAGATAATTTATTATCTTGCTTGAAAAAAAAAAATTGGTGTTTTTCTCAGTGATAGTTATTTGTGGTAGCGTAACTTAAGCCTTAAGTCCTTGCACGACAAGACTTACGAAAAAGACTTTGGAAAAAGAAAAAAAAATAGTCGTGGACCAAGACACAAGTCAACCACAAGTCGTTGTAAAAGGAAAATGACCAAAGAGCATCCATCTTCCTATGTAAGTTTCCTTATGAAATTGTACCCACAAGTACACATTTTTACAAATTATATACTGTATTTAACACTTACCTTGAAGCTTCCTTTCGAAAGTTAGTCCTCAAACCCAGAAAAAGGGAAGATTTATTGAAACATATAGGCACTCACACATTCTTTATATGCATAAATAGTATTGAGTTATGAATGATGCAGAGACAAACTTGGCGAGGAGTTTCAGCGATGATACTCACTCAGCGTTCGACCTTCCGGAGCTACACTTGTCAGATGAATGGATGGACGATGATCTTGTGTCTGCGGTTACCGGGATGAATCATTCTTATGGTTATCAGACCAGTGATGATGCTGCTGCCTTCTTCTCCGGTTCCTCTAGCTGTTTCAGTCATCCCGAATCTCCAAGTACCAACGCTTCTCCTACCGCTGCTTCTGCCGGTAAGTTTCTTTCGTTCTGTGGAAACCATAAAAGAAAGGATCATCCCCAATGAAAATGGAATCATGATTCATATGAATCTTTGGTTGTGATCCAAAGATCTGTCACATATATACACTCCCCTAGACATGTGTCCTTGAGGATTTCATCAACCTTATGCGTTAGAAAACCAGACATAAAGCCCCTGATTATAGCGTCTGCTGATCTTAGACATAAGGACTTGAACCTAAGACTTTTTAGGTGAATCAAAATGGAGTTTACATGTCATTCTATGCTGAATCTGTTTTTTTCTTCTTCTTCCTATTTCCTTGTGCAAGAAAACCAAATTAAGAAAGAAAAGAAGAAAGTTAAAGAGAGAGTTGCATTCAAGACACGGTCTGAGGTGGAAGTGCTAGATGACGGGTTCAAGTGGAGAAAGTATGGGAAGAAGATGGTAAAGAACAGCCCAAATCCCAGGTAGGGAACACATTTTCTCAATTCTTAATTACATCTTTCAAAAATAACATTTTCATATTCTTGTGACCAAAAACACACACAGAAAGATCAGCCAGTTCCCGTGATTCTAAATTACTCAAATATTAAAGAAGCATACCAAATGTGAGAAAACAGAAGCAAAAAAAATGGCATGCCTGTTAGAGTTGAGCTGTTTTTGACATCGCAATCCGCCCTTATGACCTGAAATCAAATACATCAAAAGCATCACTGGCTAATTGTAATGATTTCCATGTAATTTGCAGAAACTACTACAAATGTTCAGTTGATGGCTGTCCCGTGAAGAAAAGGGTTGAAAGAGATAGAGATGATCCGAGCTTTGTGATAACAACTTACGAGGGCTCGCACAATCACTCAAGCATGAACTAAGGTTCTTAAGAGTTTATCAACTTTTTCGGTTTTCCCTAAATTTATGGCTGCCAAATGCAAGAATACGTACTCTGAGAAAAGATAGTGAAACCATGCTATGAATTTGTTCTTGAGACTGATTTTCTATGGTTATTATACTTATACTGCTTCTAGTTCCTTACATTCAATGTAAACTGGTTGACAGGTTCACAAATTTTGAGAAATTTATGATATTCTGAATCTGTAGTACTTCTATAGCATCTTATTTTGTGACGAGAGAATCAGTGGAAATATAATCCCAAGAACCTCATATCATTCATAAATTAGCAATCTTGGAACATCAATGCAAATATAAGCAGAAAGTAACCAGACCAACTCCCAAACCACTGATGAGCACAATGGCTTCTTACCAGCTGTGCATCTGCATAGGGAATCAAGAGAAAATAATGAAGAACGCACAATGAACAGAGAGAGCACCACAATTAATTCAAATACCCAAAAACGAGCTATTACTGAGAATTATAGAGCGGCCACTTACAGCATACCTTGAATTCAGCCTTGACCTTCCTGGAGTGAGATGGAGACCAAGCGACATGTTTCTCCTATGACGTCGAGTCTGCTCATCACAGTGATTCCTAAAGCCAGTATTTACACTCAAGACGGAAAATCATATATTTTGAGTAACTGGAAAAATATCAACTTTTTTAAAAGAAACCAGCATAGATGAAAGAGAAGACCTTGATTTATCAAATGGAGTATATTTACCAAACAAAATATTTCTCATACACATTACTGATGACATCTGAATCTACTTCTTTCAACTAGGAAAAGGGGAGATGGCAAAGCATTTTCCATCATGACCGGAACTGCTTTCGCATCAAAATGACTGGTTCTTAAGCAGAGAGTGGAAACAAAGTATAAAATAATATGCCGATGGAAATGCTACTATCACAATCTTTTTGTTATTTCATTTGAAAATATCACGTCTGAATTTCTTGTAAATGGAACAAAGGCAGCAGAGCTACTCAAATCACCTTCTTGATTGTGTCTATCGGTCGTTATACTCCACAATGTATCCAAGTTCTTTCTGGTTGCTTGTGGGTTTGATACAATGATCGCCTTTGACTTCGAAGCTTGACACTTGATGGTTTTACCAGTACCACTGGCAAGTAACCAGCGGGATCCAGACTCTTGCTGGGTTTTCGTACACCACTGATGGTCTATACCAGGCTCAGTTTTCAAACCCGCAAGACTAATGTCAGTGATTCTCCACAAATGTGTATCATATTCAAAGGATTCCTTAATTCTTTCTTCTTGAGCCAAACCACACACAGATGGATTTGAGGAAACCAAAGACCTTTCAACTTGGATCAGAGCAAGCATAGATGCACCAACAGGTTCATTATTTCGGAATGGATCTCTAAGTAACACTCGAAGAGCAAGTGTCAACTTGTTCCCGAAGGTATGACCCTTTCCACTAGAAGCTAGATCTTGATAGGCAAGGTGGTTGCTGGTTTGATATTCGGTGTCTGACGTGCCATGGTCAAGCCTTAACCACTCATCCAACGTTAAGGAAAAACTAAGTAACTCTAAAGCCTCAGACTGATCCATGGGTTTTGGTGCAATGACTGATGGTGGATCTTGGTCTGACATGCTGCATTGAATCTTTAATCCTTCTATCGAGAGAAGTTCTATCCCATCGATAGCTAAGCAAGCAAGAGCTTCAAGAGGTATATAGCCTGAACACATATTGGATCCAAAGCCCCCAACTTTTTCTTTTGAAGGAATCAAATCCAGCTGTCCTGATGGTTTCTGAACCGTTGCACCTTTACTCTTATCAGAACAATCATGTACACTTCTGCAATTCATGAAACAAAAAAAAAAAAACATGACAACTATATCTTTTTAGAATGAACTTGGAAAGTAGAAATATAATGCATAATGTATCAACATGGTGGAAAGCATCTAAACCTCTCAAATCTTGCGCCCTCGATAACTTCATGTATTGTCTTCCCCATAATATCTTCCAAAGGCATTAATGCATTAACTTCAGAGCAAAGCCCTTCAAATCCAGAAGCTGCCAAACTTTGGAGTATTTCAGGGATATCAGAACCTAATTCTGGTACTAGTACCACCGGAATTGAAACTTGCATGATCAGATGTGATGCATCCTTACACTTTCTGAACAGTAATGGATTCATGGACCGGATACACCCTCCCCCTTTTGTCCAAACAAAAGGACCAATATTATCTCCAAGTGACGACAAATCTAATCCCTCGTCAACCGGAAGCTCTATTGGACTCCCAAACCCATCAGAGCAAACACATAGAGAGTTGTTAAAACTGCTGTCATTTAAATCCCACTCTCGCATTGAAGTTTCAGTTTCCAAGTCTTCAAGTACCTTGGCATTCCTTCTGTTTATTAACAGCTGAGGTTTTCCCTCACGCTTGTTTTCCCCAACACCCAAAGAACTTGAAGAGAACGAGAAATCATTTGATTCCTCATCAATATCAGACACATATTCTGCTCCTCCATCTAAATCTAAGAGAAAGTTTCCAGAAGCCAGAGCCTCCTTCTCAAACTCTCGAAGCAGATCTTCACGAGGAGATGTCGGTTCACCATCTGAGGTATAAACATAAGAACATTCCTCAAGTCCAAGCATGTTTAGAAAATCATTAGCTACAGATTCAGTAATGTCATCCAAGCTTAGTGACTTTGCTGATATTTTTGCAGCTTTGTAGCCAGATTTAACTTCCAAAAAACTATCTTTCTCAGTAGAATCATCCATGGCCGGTGAAGATTTAATCTCAAATGACTCAGAAATCACCTGGCTACTGAAAGCAGACTTGGGTCCTCCGAAAACTGAAAGTTTTGGCAAGAAATTACTTGCTCCACTTTTTAGCTCGGCCACTGATAACTGATCAATAAAATGGGTTTCCTCGAAAAAGGCTGCATCTTCATCTTTAAGTAACTCATGGACATCAATAATTTCAATTTCCGAGGACTCCGTTTTTGGATCAGTGCTTTCTTTCAGCCTGGATCTTTCTTGCTGAAATATCTCTACTCTTTTTCCAGTGAAAGCAAATTCAGTGTCGTCAGAGTCATCTGCTTGCTTATCAGTCTCCAAACCTAGGTCTTCCTTAGTTTTCGCCAGATGCTCATACTTGATATCAATTCCTGTTGAACTTTGTGGGTTTTGTTCGGTAAGTTTTTCGTAGAGAAAATCTATTGACTGGGAAAGATCCAGACTCCGATTCGACGAGAGTTGATGGGAGACCTTTCCATCATCTAGCGCTGAAGATCTATGGTCCATACTTGGAACACTACCAACCCGCTTCAGCATCACATTTCTACTAGCTGAATCACAGACTGAACTGGTGACAACCGAGTAATCAAAACTAAGATTCAACACTGCAGAATCTGCCAGGCCAGATAGCTTGAAGCTCGTGTTCCACTTTGTTGTGCTTCTTGCACCTTCCAGCTCCTCTAGAGACAATGGTAAGATCCTGGTGAGATCAATCCAATGCTTCCCTAGAGTAAGCCAGGGAGCATCAACAGGAGAGGCAGAGACCAGGAAAAGCTTCACTTCATATTTTACAGAACGATGAGGCCCATGTTTGCTACCGTATACTGAACATCTGTGCATTAAGGTCTCTTCAAACTCGGCAGTTCCTTGCAAAACCTTGGAAGGTTGAGTGGACATCACTTCATCTTTCCTCTTCCACTGCACAACTAACTTAGTACCATCCAAATTTGAAGGTAGTCCTTCAATGGAATGAACATGGAGGCGAAAACACACATCAAACCTACGCTGCCCAAAATGAGCTATGGCTTTCAAAGGTTTCTTCCAATCCCATGCTACCAAGAATTTCTTCTTCTTATTTGGCAATAACAACCCAATGTCTGTGGTTCCCTGACCGGAACTTAGCGTACTAACCGAGGCACGAGTTCTGGAAACAGATTTAGATCGGACAGGGGGCAACGAAAGCACTGGTCTTTGAGGTGCATTGTTCAAGTAAAGAGCTCTACTTACCTCCTTAATGTCCCTCAACAGCTGCCCATTGTAGGAATCTGCCGATGAATCCTCTCTATCCTTAGAGGACATTGCTTACACTCTTTGATCAAGTCATAAATTCTCAAACCGGAACCAAAAATCGAGCAATGCTGAAAAATTCAATAAAACAAATTTAGAATCAAAGTTCGTAAATACTAAATAGGAATGGAAACAATCATTTCTCCAGAAACCACAAGTCTACGAATCCTAAATACACGAATCTAACATGAGGACAGTATCCTTTAACCCGGAACGCAATACGAAAACTTGAAACGGGTTTAGTATCAAATGAATTTGCTTGCAGATTCAAACGAAGAGCATATAATCCAAGGAGATTTCAACTGTTTAATTGCTTTGTGCTACTACTAGAAGCAAAGAATCTAACCCAGAAGCAGATAAATCTCTCGTTATCCTTACCAGTTTCCAAGGATTTTGGAAGAGAGCGGAAACGAAACAATCAGAGATCTTCTCGGGATTCTAAAAATAGAAAATTTTGAAGAACTTCACGAGAGAAGCGTGAGTAAATTTAATGCTTGATTTCGCCGGTAGGGCTTCTCCACATGATTTGGTGGGTCCAAAAAAGAGTATTGTTGTTGGTGATGCAGTGACGTGACCATGGAGGAAGAGCAGAGAAAGATGAAGCTAAGCGAGACCAATGTGTGTTGTTTTTCTGTTCTGCGGTCGCACAAAAACGGCAAGACGACCACTTTTATTAATAGAATATCCAACAAGACGGCATGCATTTTTTGTATTTATACAATTCAGAGACAGCACGCAGTTGCCATCCATTTTTGTAAGGAAACCTTTTTTCTGCATATAGAATGTTTTTTGTTTTGAACCATTTTTGCATATATTTAAATTTTTTGGGTTTTTTTTTTTTTTTACAATAATAGTAAACCGGATATTAAACCTAACCATAATAATCTAGATGGGCTTGGTTAGGAATTATATGTTTTTTTTTGTTGCATATAGAATGTTTTTAGAGCTAATGAGTAAATGAGTTACATACCAATCGATCTGAAACTAATTAAGAAAGTATCAAGTTGAAATCATTCATAAGAAAAATAAATTGTCAAGAAATACTAAAGTAACTGTAAAGAGATCAATTAAAATAAAATAAAAACAGATTGTGTAATCGGTTCAATAAATCTAAAATAAAGCGTGACTATATTCATTTAACATGCAATTTTATTTAATAAATAGAATGTTACGTTGAAAATTAGACTGCTTTAAATAATAAAACTAATGAGGATTTTGAAATACAGCTAGTAATATAATGATGTAACAAATATATGTTTGTGACTTGTGAGAATATGCATGTTATTTTATTAAAATGTAAATTATGAGTCATTTAATTTACTCAGTAACCAATTCGACAAATGTCAGTTAATATAAAATTTTCAACTTTTTAAGCAAATAATTTAAATCTTAAAATTAAATGTTAAATTAACAAATTTCGCTCTAAAAAACTACTCTGTGATAAAAAGTTTTGGGAAAAAAGTGTTCTGCAGAAGTGGTGATCTCTCCTTTATACACAACAATATATTCCGTTTTAACCAAGTGGTGGTAGTAGGGTGGTTCATTTCTGTGGTGAGAATCGCCATGTTGGTCTAGGCCAGGGATCGACTCACCGTGGGAACGGAATTGCAACATTTAATCCATTTGGCCACTGGGGTTTTCACATGGTTTTTCCGGACACCATGACTAGTCGGTGTTGGGGATGATGCGCGGATCCTCGGTGCAATAGGACTTGCCATCCTGCATCGGTCGGAGTCGGCGGTCTTTTAATTCAGCCAAATCACGTGAGTTATCAAAAAAAAAATATATATATATTCCGTTTTAAAACTGCTTGAATTTTTAGTTGTTTGAAAGTGAAACTCGAATCTCATGTGATGTAAATTTTCTAGTAGATATATTATTAACAATACGTATCTAAAAATACTTTTTTCATTTCTTTTTGACCGGAAGAAAAGGAGATACAAATCAATGGTTGATGTCTCGTCCTTTACTCAGCTAAGTTTTAGGATAGTTGGTTATTCGTAATCCCACCAGCCGTTGAATTTGAGAGGAGAGACTTAAACCACAAGCAAGAACCCTTTCTCTTCTCTTGACCCCGAAAATAATTCTGCCTTGCGTTGTACTCCATCGATGATGACTCCACCGTACTCCTCAGACGATAGCCATTCTCCGGTAAACTCGACAGTGATTGCCATCGACAAAGAGAAGCATAGTCATTACGCGGTTCGTTGGGCGGTCGACCATCTCTTTACTGCGATTCATAATCCATTCATTATTCTGCTTCATGTTCGTCTCAAAAACTCATATCGTAGGTACCTTATACTCGTTTTCCTATAAATCTTGAATTTTTCTTGGAATCAGTAGAATCATGTGTTTCAATGTCGAAGATTTTTGAGTAAATTGCAGATGGAGGTAATGGAGCCAACTTTAATAATGATGATCTACATCAGCTTTTTGTTCCATATCGAGGATATTGTGCGCGAAAAGGGGTATAATCATTGTTCCATCTCATTAATTTGAGCATTTTTTTCAAGCACAAACGAATATGTTTTGACGCACTCTTAGTAGATTTCTATGACGGAGGTTATTTTAGAGGATTCGGACGTGGCAAAAGCAATCTTGGATTATGTTAATAACAACCTGGTTAACAATCTTGTGTTGGGATCATCCTCGAAGAACACATTTGCTAGGACTCTTATGTTTAGCAAACCCCATGAGGTGCAAGCTAGCATACTGAAGTCGACGCCTGAGTTTTGTTCGGTCTACGTAATTTCTAAAGGGAAAGTTCTGTCATCTCGACCAGCTCAAAGACCTATCACCAATACGCTTGCCCCGCCTCGTGTTCCATCGTCTGGCTTTCTAATCCAATCTTTATCAGATAGCGAGCAAGATCTTGTACCTAGGTAAACCAACCTTTGGTTTCTTTTATTGGATAACCAACAATTGTGACCTGTTCGAATGCTCCACGTGCACGTGCTAATAACGATTTCTTCATACATTTTAGGGGCCAACGTAGCGCAAGGAGAAAACCTACAGAGATGTATCCGCACAATCGTGCCTTCAACACAACGCAAGAAAGGCACAAAAACCCTAGAAATGAGTCGATCGATTTCAAGAACGGCTTTACCCAAGTTGCGTTCCAAAGGAATCCCACAATACAAAGTTCATTTTCCGATGAATCTGAAGTCGGGTTAGGCATGATGGGTTCCATTGATCTCTCTGCTCATAATTTAGATTTTTATGGTGCATCGAGTTCTTCAGACGAGTCAATTCCTCAAGCAACTGTACGTTTTCTTGAATGATTTTCTTTCTGAGTTTGAGAATTAAGATTAGAAGCTCTAAGTCCATGATTGTTGCTCTTTATTCGCAGAAAGATATTGAAGCTGAAATGAGAAGGCTAAAGATTGAACTCAAACAAACTATGGACATGTACAGCTCAGCTTGTAAAGAAGCACTTACAGCAAAAAGAAAGGTGCTTCCTTAATTCTTTTTTTATAATTAAGATGTTTTGGCTACAACTACAACGATTAAGAAATTATACAAATTATATTATTTTTCCGTTTTTATAATCATAAAAAAAACACTTCATAATACAATTGATCAATTATATTTAAATTTGGTTTGTACCCCTGTGGGTTGTGTTGTAACTTTGATGGATTTATTTTCTGAAGTAATACAACGAATTAGTTGAGAAAAAGATAAAATAAATTTTGCTTGAAATTGAAAATCTTAAATAAAGTAAAACAAAAAAATTCTAAAACATCTTATAAAAAAAGTAATGGAGAAAGTAAGTAGTTTAATTTGAGTAAAGTTTCTAGGTACTCATAGCCATTTGTTTCCTTTCTAGGCAAACGAGCTAAATCAATGGAAAATAGAAGAAGCGCGTAAATTCGAGAAAGCCAGGCTTTCTGAAGAAGCAGCATTGGCAGTTGCAGAAATGGAGAAGGCAAAGTGCAGAACAGCCTTAGAAGCAGCCGAGAAAGCGCAAAGAATGGCAGAGCTAGAAGGACAAAGAAGGAAGCAAGTAGAGATGAAAGCGAGAAGTGAAGCAGAGGACAAAGACCGCGCAATGAGTGCTTTGGCCCATAACGATGTTCGTTACAGAAGATATACGATAGAAGAGATCGAAGACGCCACAGAGAATTTTGGAAATCATAGGAAAATTGGAGAAGGAGGATATGGACCTGTGTACAAAGGCGAACTTGACCACACTCCTGTTGCCATTAAAGTCTTGAGACCTGATGCTGCTCAAGGAAGAAAGCAATTTAAACAAGAAGTAAGGATTCTTTTTTTTTTTTTGTTGGTTATCCGAGATTGCTTAGTTTAATCTCATGATTTGTATACTCTCATTTTACAGGTTGAGGTTCTTAGTTGCATAAGGCATCCTAACATGGTCCTCCTCCTTGGTGCATGTCCAGAATATGGATGCTTGGTTTATGAGTTTATGGAAAATGGGAGCTTAGAGGACAGACTCCTTTGCAGAGGGAATTCTCAACCGCTTTCGTGGAGGAAACGTTTCGAAATAGCGGCAGAGATTGCTACTGCCCTCTCATTCCTTCATCAAGCTAAGCCAGAGCCTCTAGTTCACCGCGACCTCAAACCGGCCAATATACTCTTAGACAAAAACTACGTGAGTAAGATCAGCGATGTTGGTTTAGCGCGGTTAGTCCCCGCCTCAGTAGCTAATAGCGTCACGCAATACCACATGACATCTGCAGCAGGAACATTCTGTTACATAGACCCTGAATACCAGCAAACAGGAATGTTATCCACCAAATCAGACATATACTCATTGGGGATATTGCTCCTCCAGATCATAACCGCAAAACCTCCCATGGGGCTGGCTCACCATGTCTCGAGGGCAATCAGTAGAGGAACTTTCAAGGAAATGCTTGATCCAGCCGTGCCCGATTGGCCTATACAAGAGGCTCAATCTTTTGCTACTTTATCGTTGAAATGCGCGGAGCTAAGAAAAAGAGATAGACCGGACCTTGGGAAGGATGTTGTCCCACAACTTATTCGATTAAAAAAATTAGGGAATGGCGCTGATTTTAGTTGATGACAGAACTAGCGTATGGATATGACAAAGGTCTTTGTTCAATCAAACATATGGTTTGACATATTCTCAAAATATGAAGTATTGACTTCATATACAATCCATATATATATACAATGGCTCAGGTTATAGAATTCGAACTGAGTCTCTCTCATATTCCTCATCATAAAGTTTTTTTTCTTTTAAAAACAGTGGCTTTGGTCGCTGTTGTAATCGCTTTTATTAATAATAAGAATATATATCCGTTAAAAAAAAAAGTTTTTTTTCTTTCTTTTCACAACTTACCCTTTCAAAATGCAAGATCATATTGATGTTGAGGTTGGTTTTCCGGTGGAGACAGGTATTGAGACAATAGCGTTAGATAATGAACCCATAAAAACATGCAAAATGTAAGAGATTATACCATTAAATTTAACCGATACAAGGCTAACCTTTTTTTTTTTGATTGTACAAGGCTAAACCTTCTTCTTATTAAATATATACCTAAATGATTTACATCTACTTAATGATTCCACTAAACCTAGGTTCAAATCTCCAATTGACACCTTAGTTTTATATTTATGTCTTTTTCCAATATTATCTCTAAAGTCACCATTTTTTTGTTTTTTTTACATAGACTCATAGTATACCTCCACTTTATTTTTATTGATTATGGTAAATATGTTAATCGTAAATAACTTCTATTTATTTTCCGTTTGTTCATATTATTAAGAGATACTTTTTTTCTTTTTCTTTATCTTACTTATATTACCGTATTCGAATCCGGATTATGGTAATGGCAACAAAATGTGATTATCATAAATAATCTGTATTTTCTCAGCAAAAAAAAAAACAACTAATAATCTGCATATGCCCCGTTAAAAAAATATATTATGCCCGTTAAAATATAGAATTCATAGGTCCACCATTGGGACTCATTACTATTTGACGGATTCAATGCTGTCGCTTTGCTTAATGATAAAGACACATGTGGAAAAGTCAAAGAGTGGACAACAGTTGGCGATAGGGAAAAGGAATCGGGGGAAAATCTAGGGTTTTTGACAACTTGAAGTATTTGATTTTTTTTTTCAAGTCTAAATCCACAAACTCTGCAAATTGAAAAAACAAACAAAGTCTCACAAAAAGAATGAGGCAAGGCCTAGGGAGAAGGAGATACTCAACAAATATTGGGTATGTTCGTTTGACAGTCGCAGGAGGCTGCGGCCAAGCGATGTTCGTTTAGCAGACGCAGTCTCCTGCGGCCAAACGCAGCGATTGGACGCTGTGATCTACGGTCGGAATTTTACACCGTTAAAGAAATCCAGCGTTGCGTTGCGATCAGAGTTGCGACTAGAATCGTAAAAGACTAAAATACCCTTGTTATTACTCTGAATTACAAAATACCATTTACCCTAAAATAGATAAAGTCTCGATCTTTCTCTTCTATGTGCCGAAACTCCATCGTCACCTTTCATCTCCAACTCCATTTTCCTCAATTCGAAACTCTGTGTGTTGCAGGAGCAGAAGCTGCTTCAAACCCATCTCCCAAACTACTCCATTCATCGTCTTTCGATTTGGGTACTGTCTTAAACCGATCAATAATTCAAAGTTCCTAGTTTCAGTTGTGTTGTGTTTTTATTTGTTCCTAGCAATTGAGTTGTTTCTTTTTGCAGGTTGTTTTTAGGATTGCTCCTCAAGATTTTAAGCAAGGATAAAAGATATGGCTATTGATGTAAGTAATTTGTGGGTTATTTATTAGCTGATATTGTGACTGATTTTATGAATTGTTTTTTAGAATTGGTCCGATGAGGAATGTCGGTATTTTTTCATCTCTATGCGGATGAGAAAAAAAGGAAACAAAACAAAGTTTGGAATGAATCAAACTGGGAAAGACTTCATTATAAAGAAGTTTGAAGAGAAATTTGGGAGGGGATTCTTCCAATGGAAAAAATTTAAAAACAAGTATGATTCTAGTAGAAAAGCATGGGTCAAATTCAACAAGTTAACTCATAATATAACCGGACTTGGATATGATGATATGGGAAGATTAGACATGTCTAATGATTGGTAGGATCAACGAGTAGCGGTAATTAACATTTCCTTTCTCATATACATGTTTGATCTCTTTTTGTTCCTCTGGTTTCTGAAATTGGCAAAAGAATCTTAATATGTCTTGCTTTTTAATGTGTTGGAAACTGAAATCTCTATAAATGAGTTTAGTCGTTTAGAATTTTTGATTTGTTTAGGACAGAAATTGGTTTGTTCAGTGTTAGCATAGCAGCTACTTTGCATCAATAGCCTTTGGGCTAATACTTCTTGTTTATTTTTGTTATATATAGGAATGAGACGATGCTAGAAAATACAGAGAGAAACCGCTTCCTAATATGAATTTGTTTGAAGAGGAATTTGGTGGTATTACTGTGACTGGAGCAGAAGGATGGAGTGCTCAACAAGGAGAAGCTAGTTTAAATTCTAGCGTGAATGGAGATAATGAGGATGAAGTTGATTCTGTTGATATAGACATGCAAGTGCCAGAGATACAAACCCAAGCTGTAGGGAAACAAACCCAAGCTGCAAGTTCAAGAACAAAAAGAAGGCGTAAAGAGAAAGATGTAGTTATAGAGACTTCTGTTGCACGCAATACAACTCTTGCGCAGAAAAATAAAATAGCGGAACAGATGTTGGAGCGTGAATATGCTTCTAGTGTTAAGCGTGTACTAGAAGTACTTAATGAATTGCCTGGAGTGAGGAAGTAGTCTCCATTTCACCGAGCATCGGTTGATCATCTTCTAGCTGATGCAGCGAACCGCCAGGGTTTTGTAGCGTTTTCTAGTGTTGAATACAAGATTAGCTATTTGGAGCATAGGACCGGAACAAAACTCTATGATTGATTTTTGTTTATGCTTTTTGTTTATGATCTAGTAATTTTGTTTACAACTACTGATGATGACTTTTTAGTATTTTGGATAATGATTTCAGCTTTATTATTTCATATATAATTTTGGTTTATAACTTCGTTTATGTCTTTTGGTTTACAATTATGTTTTTAGTCTTATATAAGTTTTTGAATTTTTCAATATGGTTTTGCAGATGGTTAGAAGATGGATATTGGATGATGATGATGATGATGATGAGCTTGGTTTGTTTGATTTGCTTACTGCTGAGAGATTGAGTCATAGAACAGATCGAGGAGCAGGATGGCATCATGTTCAATAGCTTATGCATGGATCAAATCAGCAATGCTATGATATTCTTCGAATGAAGCAAAGAACTTTTGAAGATTTATGTAAGATGCTAGCTAGGCGATATGGGTTAAGGGAGTTTGAAAATGTCTACGTTGAAGAATCCGTTGCCATGTTTCTTGAGTTGGTTGGTCAAGATATGACTATGCGGGTTATAGCTGAAATATATCAACGGTCATTGGATACAATGAAAAGGAAACTTGATGACGTTTTGAGTGTTCTCCTCAAGTTTGCAGCAGATACACTAAAACCAGAAGAAGACGAGTTTACAAGAGTACACTCTGTTTTGACGAATGGGGATCGATACCGACCATTAATTAAAGATTATATTGGAACACTTGATGGAACTCATGTCGTAGTTCGTCCTCCTAGTCGAAGTGCATAAGCATATAGAGGTAGAAAGCGGGATCCTACCATGAATTTCCTTGCTATATGTAACTTTGATATGAAGTTCATATACGCATATGTCGGTGTACCAGGTAGAGCACATAATTCAAAGGTTTTGACTCATTGTGCGAGGTATGAATCTTCTTTTCCACATCCGCCTAATGGAAAGTACTATCTAGTTGACTCCGGATATTCCACCAGGATAGGGTATCTTGGTCCGCATCGTAAGATGCGATATCATCTTGAGCAATTTGCTAGAGGAGGACCACCTACAAACACACGAGAGTTGTTCAACCGAAAGCATTCGGGTTTGCGATCATTTATTGAACGAACATTTGGAGTATGGAAAACAAAATGGAGGATTTTGGATCGTAAGCATCCATAAGTATGGTTTGACTAAGTGGATTAAGCTTGCAACAACGACGATGACACTACACAACTTCATACGTGATACAGATCGGGAAGATTATGATTTTGTACGTTGACAAAACAGAGAAGATTATCATGTTCATGGTGATGAAGAAGGAGCAGGAGAAGAAGAAGTTTATGATAGTAGTAGTGATGATGATCATGGTGGACATATTTCATATGAGCCGACTGCGATGGAAGCTTTGCGTGATACCATCACAAATGAATATGGTAGAGGACGTCGATTACTTTATTAGACATTTTAGTTTATGATTTGTTTTTTAAGTTTATTTAAGACTTGGTGTATTACTTTTGCTTTGTTATACTTTATGATCTGATGTATTACTTTTGTTTTATGTTAGTTAAATGATTTAGTTAAATATGATTGTTTTAATTTAGTTTATGATTTTTTATCACAAAAATTATAATGTTCTAATTATATTTAATTATAAAATTATTAATATGATTGTTAACTAATAAAAAATTATTATGGATACAAAATTTAAACTATATTGTTTATCAAAAATATAAATGTATAAAATTCATTAAAAAAAAAATTTGAATTAAGTGAAAATGGCTAGCATATTTTACAAAACAAAAAAAAAACTATCGTTAGCGTCATGCAAACGAACAGACTTGCGTCCAAACGCGCGGCTATCAAATAAACAAACCTGCAACCAGTCGCAGAGACCAACTTGCGTCCAAACGCACGGCTATTTCCCGAATTTAGGTTACTTTTTCAAATTCGGGTTTCGGAAAATTTGAAATTTTGGGGAAATTTCGGGTTTCGGGTTTCGGGAAATTTGAAATTTCAAATTTGGAATTTCCCGAAACCCGAATTTGAAAACGTAACCGAAATTCGGGAAATTTGAAATTTCCCGAAATTTCTCGAAACTCGAAACCCGAATTTCCCGAAACCCGAAATTTCAAATTTTCCATCCGGACATATTCTTTCATATTTCAAATTTCCCGAAACCCTAATTTCCTGAAACAAACCCGAACCGTTTAACCGAACGTCCATCCCTACTCTATAAAAGAAATTTTGTTAGACATACCTTTGAAAGTGTCAGTGGTTCAATGACAAAACACCCCATTATGCGGTCCAGAGGTCCCGAGTTTGAATCTAGAAGAGTGCAAATTTTACAAAATTAAGCGAAACGACATCGTTTTGGGTCATTTTCGCAAATCTCAAAACGAGATGAAACGACGGTGTGCTTAATTGGCGGGTCAACAAAAACATTGGTAATTAATTGGTAAATCAACCAAAGTTTAATGTTTTTTTGGTCGTTCTAAAAAATTGGGTCTTTTTTAACTAAATTGACAAAGTTGGATATTTGTTTGGCAGATTTCCCGTATATCATATGAAAGGAGAGATAATGGAAGCGAAAAGATAATAATAATAATAATATTTGATATAGATAATATGAAAGCAGAGATAATGGAGTATTTGATATTAATATTGATAACCCAATTGATTGCTTTGTATAGTAGCCGCCGACGGAATGCAGTCAACATTTCAAGATGTTTAGCCAGATGTACTGAATTATTCCGTTTCCATCTTTTCCCTGGAATTTTAATAAATAGTTACTAATGAATAAGAGTTTCGTTTTATGTAATTTGGTATTTTATTATTATTTCAATATTATGTTCCATTTTATTTGTATATTAGTCGGTTTACCCATCAGAAAATTCAGAGATCATTTTACTAGAGATCATTTTGATCATATTTTTGTGACATAATTAAATGCGATATTTGGACGATGGCTGAATGAACAAGTCGTTTTCCATGTCAAACGAAGAGACTAGCTCGGTTCGATCTCCAGTAGCTGAATATGTTCGCCGGCAACCTAACATCACTAATGTTTACCTACCGCGAACAAATTCAACAATCGGGTAATTTCTAAAAATATATCCGAACCTATATGCGGTGATAAAGATTTTTTGCATGATTTATGAAAAAGTTATGGAAGATTCAAATATCAAGATCTATACAAATTACCTAGGTAATTCTTAAAAGTTTATTTGTTTTATAAAATTTGTAATTTAATGAAGAAACAAAAAACATCAAAATTCGCTCTTCTTGCCACACATAAACAAACAAACTTTTATGCTTTTCAATGGAATTTACTCCTTGTAGAATTCGAATTTGCCCTTTCGTATGATATATTTCTTTTGTAACACGTGTGTAATTGTTAGAATAGACGTTGACAAAAACAAAACGAAAGTGCTCTTAAGCTTTATAATTCAGAAAAAAATTCCGTCGAGTTGAAAATTACTATTTACCTAATTTGTTTTCCTCCAGAAGATTTTATAATTATATCCGCCAATGCATAGTTTTTTTAATATAGTAAATTCGTCTATATAAGCAACAGAAATTTAAATAGAATTTTCTAAAATATCGAGGTGTAGCAAGTCGTGGGTCCAGTCACGATTCAATAGATATGCTCATATGCATGTTATCTTGAGACTAGAGGAATTATTCTTTTCTTTTTTTTTTCTTTTACTTTTGCTTTAGTATGTAATTTAGAAACGATGCCCCAACATACATATATAAATATCAGATAATAACTAGAATAATTTTTAAAAGTTATCGTTTTACTAGAATAACTCTATTTCAAAATACTAACTTTCAAAAATTGGTAAAAAATATTCAAAGACATGTTTTCGTTTTAATAACCAAAATGCAATTTTGTTTTTTGTTTTTACAAAAAAAAATAATTAAAATAAAATT
>PKMM01024129.1:757406-838428 GCA_002933915.1 Eutrema heterophyllum
TTTTTATCATATTTTTATAATTTTTATCATTATTTTTAATTTTAAATTTTTAAATTTTTTTTATTTATTTATCCGCGGATATCCTGATATCTGGGAGGATATCCGAAGTCCGGATATCCGAGCGCCCCGGATCCGGATAAAAATATCGAAAAAACCCCGGATATCCGTTCCCAGGCCTACTCGAAACTGATGTGGTTTTCAGATTTGAAGACAAAACATTAAATTCGTCTTATAGTTTATATGTAATTCATATATGCGACTAACATACACCTTAAAATTGTAGGTGATGTAGAAAATAATGACCACGATGGAAACAAAATTGAAAAATGTGAAAAAGATGTCCCGTAACTAGAGAATTGGTGATTAGAGCATATGAATATGATGTTTATGATCCGTTTTGTGGTTATTGTAATATAATTGTGAAATCCTGTGAGGTTTTGTGTACAACTTTTTATAAAAACAAGACCCATGAAACCGTTTGTAGTGTTACATTTTAGACAAAATTTTGTCAATGAAACTACTTCTTCAAGTCTTTTTCATTGACTTAAGTAAATGTGACAAACGGCTTCATTTAATTCTACATTAGTTCAAGAACAATGGATTCACATGTCATAATTTACATGCCATGATTGAAATTAAATCAAGAGCTTAATTATCTGATGGTTTCATTACATACCATGATTGAAAAAAGGAGTTTACAAAGAAGTTAATAATTGGATTCATATACTAAATATATAAAAATAATTCAGTAATAAAAGCTAACTAGTCTAGTGGTTTGTGTTATTATTGTTGCGTTTAATAAAATGAATTATTATTTTTTAATAAAAGTTAATCAATTATTAAGTCCGCAAGACTTTGAATTGTTTTTTTAATAATTGATTAACTTTTATTAAAAAATAATAATTCATTTTACAGAAAAACAAAAAAAACCATCGGTTGACTGCAAATTGGGCTACAGAAATACAGAGCCGGACTGAATTTAAAATTTCCAAACCCAGACTTTGTAGAACCCCATCAAATTTAAAATGTTTCATATTTTAATGTTAGTGGCCTGAAAATAGACCGATTACTTCCAAGACCGGTTTGTGAAATATGATTCCAAATTCTTTTTAAGTGTTTGGTTCTATTTATTAAAGTATGAAACATTTTCACTAAAAACTAAAATACTCTAAAAAAATGGGGAATCATATTTTAATTTTTTTTAATGTGTTCATATTTTAAGTCCGATTGCATCCAAGACCGGTTTGTGATTGGAGAAATGATCCAAAGGAGGTCGGTTAAAAAAAAAAGGCCGGTTTATAAAAGGTAAAAAAGATAAGTGAAACAAATAGTCCTGTTCTGTTCTATAAAAGCTATGTCTTGTAGAGTTGTAGGGAATATAAACTTCTGAACATTGCAAAGTATTTCAAGAATCAAGATCATCACCATCCATTACTTGAACCTGTTATTTGGTTTTACTTTTTAAGATTAATGTGAAGACAGAAAAGGGTATTATATCTTTTGCAAAGAGGTAAATAGGAGACGATGAAGGAGGGCCCTCATAAGTCCATAGCCAGAGTTGCTTTCAGAAGAGACAGTTTCTAATTGTTTCCATGTGAGTTAAGCTGTCGCTATTAAAGCTTAGAATATGTCACAATTTTATCTCCAAAAGAAATGACAGTTCATTCTGATTGATTCAAAAAAGAAGAAGAAGACATCTGTATGATCCAAATCTGAATGATAATGGCCTTAACCATACACCAAAAGCTTTTTACTGTTAACTGCAAACACATGCTGTTTCAAATCAAAGAGATTGTTTCGTATGCACAAAAGCACGAGTGATTCACCAATGTCAAGAATCTCCAGCCAGTTGTTCAACTTTCCAGCTTTGGTGAGAAGCAATGTGCTTGTGTGAAGGAGTATATAGCTGCCAAGAAGTACACAAACTGAAAAAAAAAAAAACCACTCGAAAAGAAAATGTAATCTAAAGTGTTGTAGGTACCTCCATCTTCTCCATAAGTTCTTTGGCGGATGGGGCAGAAACAACGATATTACGAGCTCCTGGCTTAATAAATCCTTCTTCAACTCCAGTGTCAAATAAAGCAAGCAAATTGTTATAGTAACCATCAACATTCAAAAGACCAACCTGCAGAAATAATACAATCCCACATCATCAACATATTAGTATCTGTCTTCTCACCGCTTTTTCGTTTTAAAGCAAAAGGGGAAATGGTGTCAAATACCGTCTTCTTATGGATACCAAGCTGTGCCCATGTTATCATCTCCAGCAGTTCCTCCATAGTTCCATAACCTCCTGATTAAACAAGAAGCCAAATCATCTTTCAATAAATGAAAAACTTATATAAACTTGCTAGAATTTTCGAAATTAGAAAAACTCGCCAGGGAGCGCAATGAAGGCCTCAGCTTCTTGAGCCATCGCAGCCTTGCGCTCGTGCATGTCTTCAACAATTCTTACATCTCCAACAGTCTCACCAGATATCTGCTAAACCCCATCCGACCCAGAAATAAGTGACAAAAACAAAATGAAGACACCTAATCCAAAATTCAACCCTCAAACTTTTTCATTAGAGCTTTGGGAATAGTTTAGAAGATGACAAGGTTTCAAGAGTAAACATACCTCAACAGGCATCAGAGCTTTTGGAATGATCCTACATTTACAGAAAATGCATAGAAAAAGCTCTTAGATGCATGGAAATTTTAAACCGCATCTAATGGAAACGAAGGAAAGTGGAAGAGACTCTCAAACTAACCCGAGCACATGACAACCACCTTCTGAGACTCTCCTAGATATCAGACCCATCAGCCCAACACTTCCTCCGCCATAAACCAAATCTATCTTTCTCTTCACCTACAATTCACACCAATCTTTAGAGAAACATAAAAAATCTATTCATACATTTATTCACAACAACACATGTTTCAGCGCCACAAACAGAATCACTAACTATCGACAAAATTGCATTCAGACATTCTCAAGTAAATTTTTTCAAATAACAAAACTTTATTCAGAGAGTAACAAACTAGGAATAAAGTATAAAGGATAAACACCAAATCTAAACATTGTCCACTATAAAGCAAATACAAGAACGCTTCGTAAGTTCTGTCTGAAATCAATCACCAGAACAAGCAAATGTTTTTAAAAAGTTTGTATTTTTGGCTGTCAAAACACCAGAAAAGTTCTGATTTTTCCGTTCCTTTTGCCAGAAAAGTTCATATCTTTATCACCAGAACAGCGATATTTGATTAGAAATTAAAAAGAAAGAAGAGCAAACCAGTTCATTGCCAAGTTCGATTGCAGCATCGCTGAAAACTTCTCTGTGACCAGAGTGACTTCCGCAAAAAACACAAATTTTCCTGAATTTGCTTCTCTGATTTTCCTCCATTAGTGATCTGCAAAATACAACTTTTCCAGAAGCCGTTATAAAAGCAAATTGGGGAAAAGGAAGCAGAGACCAGAGTGAACAAAGCGACAAAATAAAACCTCTCTTAGATAGTACTATTTTTGGACGCAATACCCAAATAATTTTGAAATGAATATAATAAGATTGACGACAAAGAAAAGGGAAATTAGCAAAATATATTACAGCAATATGGTTCCCAAATAGTGTCAAATTTGTTTTGTAGACGGTGATTATCTTTATATTTTTTTCTAAGAAAAAAAAATCTGAATTGTGGGTATCGTATTGCTACACAAAAAATCTGGATTTTGAGTGGTGGAGAAAAAAATAAACAATGGTAAATTTAATACGTTGGATCTAAACTGTTCTAAATAACTTACATCTATACTATTAAAAAGGGGACATAATTGTGTCCAAATATGAAAAAATTCATTTTAAACTATTATATTCCTGAATAACTATTATTTCTTTCATTTTATTCCTGTTGCCAAATAGAATATTATTTTAAAATTAAAAAATATTTATATTTGGTTTTTCATCTTCCTTTCCAATTTTTCCTTTAATTACATCTTCTTTTCTCGATTCCATTAAATCTTCATTTCTCGACTAAATAACCCGTCAGCCTTTGATGTTTTATTTTCAGTGAGGCTTTAGCTATTATTCAGTGGATTGATGGGGAAGAAAGAGAGCGAGATGTCAGCAATGGAGATCGACGATCCGAAATCCGACAGCTCTGAACAGATCTTTCATGAGGTTCTCGATGAATGGTTAGTTTTCTTTTCAGGGAATGCGAATTTACCTATGGCTTCTGTTAATAGTTTTTGAGGATAATTGGTATTGAGTTTAAAACAAAAGATATGATGACAATATACATGAATAAGTAGTATTTGCATGTTCGGGAATTTTGGTTACGGGAATCTCAAATTTGGTCATTGGTTGCTTCCTACGTTTGTGAAGGCTTTACCGTGAATTTTATATCAACTACAAGTCTTCTACATTTTTTTTTTATCTATGCAACACTGCATTTGGGTTTAAATTTTTTTTTTTAATTTAAAAATTAATTATATTTGGTTCTTCATCTTTTTCCGGTTTTTCCTCTTCAACAATTTCTATCCTATCGTATATGATGCACTCAATATCATTTAACTAAATATTCCATTGTTTCCTAATTTTCAGCCTAAAACAACTCCTTAATCGATATAGTTATGATTTAAAATTATACATAGCAATTAACATTTAGCTCACCAAATAAGGAATTTGAATATATAAATTTTTTATTTAGCCTAATATTTCGGAACACACAAAAAAGTAATTCCATGATTAGAATTTTTTATTATTAGCATTTATTTCAAAATTTAATCAAATTTGGTTAGTTATGATTACTACCTAAACAAATGGACGCACATTGTTTTACAAAAATTATTGGCGGGCCAAGAATAAAATAAATCCTTATTAAACTATTTTGTTTCCTAATTCGTTGCCATTAATTTTGTTGTTACTAATTTTGAATATTTAGAAATATTTGAACAATAAATTCGTAATAGTAATTTGGATATAAAATCTGCATTTAATCAATTAAGATATTGATTTTATTTTTAGAATAGATAAATCTAATTTTTTTCATATACGCTTCCCTACTTATAATTATATACATTGCACCAATGTTAATCTCACATTTCTTTCTTCATTTTGAAACTAGCATTCTGATTTTTTTAGATGAATCAAGTTTTGTCTGTGGATGTTCTCTTCTTCTGCAAAAGTTGATTATTTGTTTTTGATCGTCTCTTTAGCTATTTGGTTCTGGTCGTTCATCGGCTTTGAGAGTTTCAATGGGAGGTTTTGGCTGTTTGGATTGTTTGTAAAATTTCACAGTAGTTCTAATGTTTTTCGAGATTTTAAAAAGTATTTGATTGGTTTATTTAGTGATCAATCATGTTTCCTCATACTAAATTTCCATCAAGGCAAAATTATATTAATCTCTCATTGATTATTAATAATATAATGTTTCTCCTTTTTGATAGGTGGCCAAGATTGAGACTATTCTTATTCAAATGAATGGAATTGAATTGAAGAAATGAAAACAAATTTTTGCATACAAAGACAACATATAAGATAATCTATGAGAGAGTCTCATTTCTTCGGATACTATCACAAAAATTTCTTAACCAAATTACTCTATATGGTTGCATAATACATTGTTTATTATCGGTGTGAATTAAGATTTTTTTAATTGACATGAATACATGTACGAAAGAAAATGAAGTTTGTCTACTGTTATGAACAACGTTGGAGTTCTCCTCAACAGTATGAACTCCCGTTTATATCTAAACACAAAATAAATATGTGTCGTATATTACAAAAATTAAATGTACAAAAACAAATTATATCTAAACACAAAATAAATTTGTGTCTCATATTACGAAAATTAAATTTACAAAACAAATTATATCTAAACATAAAATAAATATGTGTCTTATATTACAAAAATTAAATCTACAAAAACAAATTATATCTAAACACAAAATAAAACAAAAATTATATTACAAAGTTTCATAAAAAAAAAAAAAAATTATCATGCGGGATGTACCTATTAAATTTAATAGTCTGAATTGTATACCGAAAAGCTAAAAAGTCTGGTAAAGAATAATTTGGGATGTATTAAATGTTGTCGATTGTAATGAGGACCAGTGAAAGATATTATTATTATTATTATTATTATTTTCAAAATGTAGCAAATGTAGCAAATTTATCTAGACATAAGTAACAAATGTAACCAGTTAAAAACTAAAATTGTTGAAATTTCGACCAAAAAAAAGGAAAACAAAATTTGTTGAAATAAACGACATCCACTTTATTTACGGATGCGAAAACGGCAAGGTGTGTTAACGTGGTGTAACTCATAATAATAGCAAATAAACCACAAAAAAACCCAAAAAATAAATAAAAGTAAATAAAGCACAAGTCCGGAACATTCCGAGTTCTCTCCCTGAGCTCAGGCCATGGCGTTTCGTCTCGCGAGGTCATTGGCGGCGTCATCACCGTCACGTCTGTCGTTTTTCTACATCGGAAAACGCTGGTTGGCGTCAGATATCGCTTCCCCTGCGATCAACGACCGCGAGTTTTCTAATTTCGGTCGGGCTTTCGCCTTTTATTCGTCTTCATCCTCTTGGTGGTCGTCTCCCGAGGATTTGACGGCGGGGTCGAAGAGGCGGGAGAAGAAGACTACAGACCGTTTCTCAGCCGTGATTGACGCAGTCCATGACCGGAAACTCCCACCGGAGCTTCGTGGGCGGCGCGATTTCGTAAGGTATAATCCTTTACAAGCTATACTTTGAATGTGTTGGACTTTGGAATCGATATGGTATATTCTTAGGCTTCGTTGAGAATTTAGTGTCGTTGCAGATTATTAGATTAATCCAAATACCAAATGCTGAATTCATCTCTCTGGGGCGTTTTCTTACCTTGTTTTAGCGTTTTCTTCTCCGCATTTCAATTTCAAGGTCCAAGCGCAATTCCAATTCACTGTTTCCTTGGTTTTGCGGTAGAGTTTTCGCAAGGCAATTCAGCTCCGAGACTAAGCGAGTTAACACCAAAGTCAATTTCTCTCGTCTGATGGTGACTCAGATGAGGAAACGCCGGTTACTGAAGATCCTGGCAAGCCGGAGCTCCCGCCTCCTTATGAACCTTTCAGTAAGAAACCTATGATTGAGGAACCAGAGGATCCTAAGAATCTCCAAGCAATATTCCACAAGATGAAAACAGAAGGTCTTACGGATGAAGCTGTCAAAATGTTTGACGCGTTATCCAAAGACGGCCTCACACATGAGGCGCTCGAGCTCTTCTCTCAGATCAAAGATAAACAGCACATGCCAGATGTGGTGGCCCATACTGCTATTGTTGAGGCCTATGCTAAGGCAGGCCAACCCAAGCAGGCTCTCAAGGTTTTCCTGCGTATGCTCGCTTGTGGCGTTTCGCCTAATGCCTAGACATATACAGTTTTGATCAAAGGGCTTAGAAATGATGGGAGATGGCATGAGCCCTAATGCTGCCACTTACACAGCTGCATTTGAAGCTTTTGTAAGAGAGGGAAAAGAGGAGTCAGCTAGAGAACTGTTGCAAGAAATGAAGGAAAAGGGTTTTGTCCCTGATGAGAAAGCTGTGAAAGAAGCTCTTCAATCTTAAAGAGGCCAAGTCTTTAGCACTGTCATCAACCTTTTATTTGATAAATAGTAGTAGTAGCAGTTAGTGTTAGGTGCTCTTTCAATAGAAGAACTGGCTTTTATCCGATGCATCTGAGTATGTTGCCGAGTCTTTTGTTTGTTTGGATGTTGTCACAATTGCGCAGTAGCTTTCCTATTTTGCTGTGGATGATATGACATTTATTTTGTCAGAGAAAGCATATGCTTGTTGCTTTGTTTCTTGCATTGTGGTTCTTTATTAATATCCGAGATGAGATTATTCTTCTTGTGAAACATGTTATTGCTTTGACATTCTTGTAATGGATGCTAACATGAGATCATGTTGCAGGTCAGAGACTGACATAATCGACGTGGTCGAGCAAAGGATATGGCATTCAATGGAAGAAGGCCATTTTGAAAATTTACCCGGTAAAGGCAAACCCTTGAACCTTCACACAAATCCTCATGCAGACCCAGCGGAAGATACATTGTATCGGATTCTTAACAAGAACGGGTTTGCTCCTGAATGGGTGGAGCTCAACAAAGAGATAAGAAGCAAAGCAAAAGAATGGAGAGTTTCACTGAAAAAAGCATGGACTATGAAACTTGAGGAAGACCAGTCGGGTTGGGAAGAGAGATCAGATTTGCTGAAAACGCAACTGAAACAAATCAACAACATGGCAAGTCTTCAACTACAAATCGAGATCATGTTGTGATATTTATAATGATTTTCTTATGTGCTCTCTTGTTTCTTTGCAGGTTTTTAGGTACAATCTGATTGTTCCTTTTGGCCGTCAAATGTTTGGATTGAAATGGGAGAAAGAGATTGATCGCTTGAAAGAATAACATCTTCAAACACCAAAAGGTTGGTCACACTTCTATGAACTACTCTGTTCTTGAGTTTTTACTTTTTAGTATATTTATAGTATACGAGTCAATGTGGCTCTTGGTTCTTAGGTAAAAGAAGAATAAGAAACAACTGCTTGAATTGTTTTCAGACTATGTCATGTATGTTGTATCCTTCACATCTTCTTAAGAAGAAACAAGTGAAAGAAAATTATAGGTTAGGAAGTAGTCTGTAGGGGTTAATTCTTTATCAAAAAAAAAAAAATTATGTTCTTTAATTGAGTTTAAGAAAGTCAACGAATCGAGTAACATGAAATGAGAATCTTTTTACGTTTGAAAAAAGAAAGAAATAGAATCTTTTTAGTTTTTATGTATTAAAAGGAAAGGAAAATGAGATGTGAGAGCGACAAAACATCCACTAACACATACACATGGTTCATCTCCAACCACATGTTACTTAAGAGGACTTAAACAGAACACCAAACTCAACACAACGCACAATCTCCATCTCACAATTCAATTTTTCTCTCTCTTCTGGGTGAGAGAGAAGACTCAATGGTCTCCAATTGCTTTAGCCTTGGTCTCCATCTCCATCCTCATCCCCACAACCACAATCATCATTCACTTTCTTCCTTAAGATCCCATAGAAAAGCTAAACTCTATCACCATGTCTCATTTACAGCTTCAAGCCATAAGAGATTCTACACTTCTTCTGGGTCTCCGTCTGACCCACAACATAAAAGTCTCAAACACTGTGGATGGAGCGATCACAGCTTGACTTCGAGCCCGTCCGGTGACAACTTGGGTTTGAGCCGATCCGGTGTCATCCGCCCAAGATTCTCGGCGATGACAGGGTCAGAATTCGATGACTTCGGGTACGACGAATCCCAATTCGACCCGACCCTCACGAATGATGACTTGAAACCGACGAAACCAAGCCAAAGAACGTTTTCGTGGTTGGATATGTCGAGTTTATGGATCGGTCTAGTGGTTGGTGTGCCTACTTACTACCTCGCCGGAAGCTTAGTGGACTTGGGCATGGCGTGGTGGCAAGGGATAGCCACAGTGGTTGCAGCCAACCTAATACTGCTCGTGCCGCTTGTTCTCACCGCTCAGCCTGGTACGATGTACGGAATCTCCTTCCCTGTCCTCGCTAGATCATCGTTCGGCATCCGTGGAGCCCACATCCCGACCCTACTCAGAGCATTAGTGGGTTGCGGATGGTACGGTATCGAGACGTGGATCGGAGGAGAAGCTATCTTCTTGCTCTTACCGGGTCACGTTAAGAATTCCGCTTTGTCTCATACACTACCTTGGCTCGGCACTTCTCCGCTTGAGTTCTCTTGTTTCATCGTCTTCTGGCTGGCTCAGCTTTGTATTGTCTGGAGAGGAATGGACGGAATCAGAAAGCTCGAGAAGTACTCAGCTCCAGTTCTGATCACTCTCACTTCTTGTCTCCTTGTCTGGTCCTATCTCAAAGCTGGTGGGTTCGGTCACATGCTTTCCTTGTCATCCAAGCTAACCTCTGCTCAGTTCTGGTCTCTCTTTTTCCCATCTCTAACCGCAAACATAAGCTTCTGGGCAACTCTTGCTTTAAACATCCCTGATTTCTCCCGGTTTGCAAAATCCCAAACCGATCAAATAATTGGTCAAGCCGGTCTTCCCATTTTCATGGGTTTGTTCACGTTCGTTGGCTTAGCTGTTACGTCCTCCACAAGTATCATCTTTGGAAGAGTCATCTCCAATCCGATTCAGCTTCTCGGGCAAATCGGAGGCCTCGCCACAACTCTGCTTGCTATCCTTGGGATCTCCCTCGCCACAATTACCACAAACATAGCTGCAAACGTGGTGGCGCCAGCTAACGCGCTTGTGAATCTAAACCCTAAGGTTTTCACATTTGGAAGAGGAGCGTTCTTGACCGCGATTCTTGGAATCGTGTGTCAGCCGTGGAGATTGCTCAAATCGAGTGAGAGCTTTGTGTACACATGGCTCATTGGATACTCGGCGCTTCTTGGTCCGATCGGCGGCATAGTTCTCGCCGATTATTACCTGATCAAGAAGATGAAACTGAACATTGGAGATTT
This sequence comes from Eutrema heterophyllum, assembly GCA_002933915.1. Lineage (NCBI taxonomy): Eukaryota > Viridiplantae > Streptophyta > Magnoliopsida > Brassicales > Brassicaceae > Eutrema > Eutrema heterophyllum. Next base: position 767,913 of record PKMM01024129.1, read on the forward strand.
GTACTCTTTGAGTACCTACGGGGAATATTATTTTTCCAAGGGATATAATATCGCCGCCATCGTCGCTTTGGTCGCCGGAATTATCCCAGTCGTGCCTGGTTTTCTACACAAGATCGGGGCTTTGTCGAAGATCTCAAATGGGTTCGTCGTTGTTTACGACAACGCATTGTTTTTCAGCTTCTTCATCGCAGGATTTGTCTACTGGATCATAATGTCTTGTCTGAGAAGGAAACAGAGGTCGTTGTCTTCTTCTTCACAGACGCTTTTGTAAATCTTAGCATTCAATTGGTTTCGTAAGTATTTAAATCTAAATTCTCAGATGTAAAATGAAACAGAAAAACAAAAGGAAGGATTGATTGATATTTTTTTTTTTCATTACGGTTTTTAGTTCATATATACGATGATGCTTTTCGTTTTTCATATACTTTAGGCTTTAGCTGAATAATAAGTTAGCTAATAATGAGCATATTGGGGTCTTAACTTGTTATTATAGCTTACGGGTTGTGGGCTTGCTACAGCCCGTAAGAAACTTTCACAATTTTTTTTTTTGTTTCTCTTAACAACAAGACTCGGATCATATTTGAAATAACCTGATGTTGAAAAAACAAATAGTTTGCCCACAAAAAAAAAAAAAAAACACCCCTCACAGCCCCCAAGAAACAAATGTAAGAGAAAAAAAGATTAAATGATTTTTATATATTAAAAAAGGACGGTCTAGAAAGTAGAAATGATAAAACTACACTCAGTGGTTATTTAAAAAAGAATTAAAAAACTAAAGACTTCAATTCGAAAACAAGACTTAATGACACAAGACTGTATCGACACGTGAAAACATTGAACGTAGTAACTAATGATGGTTATTTATTTTTTATAATATAAACAGGCTGTCACGAAACGAACTGTGTAGATCTATTCTAGATCAAGATCTGAAAACATTTATGTATTAATATTTTTCTATATTATCATAATTAGAAGACAACCATGTGCATAGAGACGCTGAGTTCTGTTCTTTATAAGTAAAGAGAAAGAAGGAGAAGAACATTATCAAAACTACCCTAATCTTCATGATGTGAAAAATCAGCCGACAAGTCCATCTTGTGAATACTCTTAAAACTCTTTTTCTCATGCCCTAATCCACAAATCAAATCAGATAAATCTGAAGATTATACCAGTTCTTACCCTCTCGATTCCACATGGCCAAGCGGGGAGAGTAGTCTTCACATCGATACTCCAGGTTTGATCTCGAGCCAAACCTTAACTCTTATACTTTAACAGATCTAAGGAGCAAAATATTTGGTTGCATGTTGGGAAAACCTAGTTTGTATGAAAAATGTTTGTCATGTTTATACACTATTTGAATTATTGTCTTGTATGGTTAGGTAGCACACGTGAAAAGGAATCTACATTCGATGCAACTTATTAGCTAATGATAGTTGCCTATTTTGCAGACATGGCATGGTGGCGCTTCTCTTGCATGGGTCTAAAGCTCATATGGTACATCTAGTCGGAAGTGACATTCCTTTATGTGACACTCGTAGATGAAATTATTGCTCTCGCGATATCAAGGTTTCCAAGTAACATTTTTCAATCAATCATATCCATTGACAACGACCATAAGTATACGTGGATGGGGATGTAACGCGTCTTGTTTTATGCGGGAGAGCATTTGCACATGTTTCATGGAGAATGAAATCACATTCCATACATGAATAGTAATTACTCTAAAACATGCTTTGAAAAAACTAGTTAATCGTATGACAAACACATCCATATAGAATGTTTTTTCAAGTATGTTATTATTTTCTATCTACGAGAGTAATTTCTAATCACGTATAAAATGTGATTTCATCCTCCATAAAACAAGTGCAAATCTTCCTCATAGGAAACTACATGCGTTACATCCCCATCGACTTACACTTGAGGTCGTTGTCAATAATATGATAACAAATGTGGCTTCGACGGTAAAGCTTGTTATCGCGAGAGCAGTAGTTTCATCTACGAGTGTCACATAGATCGCCGCAATAATCCCATGTGTGCCTGCTTAAAGATTTTGGAGTTTTGTTGGAGATCTCAACTTTGTTCGTAGTTGAGTTTGCTCTGACTGTAATCATCTTCATTGTAGGACTTTTGACTACTGGCTCATGATGCCTTGTCTGAGAAGGAAAATCTAGTCGTGTTTTTCTTTACAGTCGCTTTTATTAATCTTGTCATTCGATTGGCTTGCTTCGAATTACACAGATGTAAAGTAAAGAAGAGCAAAAGAAGGTTTATGATTTTATTTTTCCCATAACAGTTTGGTGTATGATTACCCAATTAATTAATCAGCATATTGGGGTTTATTGTCACAGCCTTGGGGTTATTACTGCCCATCAAGCAAATGTTACATTGCAACTTTTCCAATAATCCAAACTAAAATAATATATTCAACAATTCCTTCATTTCAAAAAATTAATTACCAAATTCAAAATATTCATTCCAATTATATATATATATATATATATACACTAGATTAAGCCACGCTTATACGCGGATTTATAATATAATGTTTTTAATCCATTAAAAAAACTAAAAACAAAAAAAAGTGGTTAAAAATTTGATCATCCTCGAAAAAAAAAGATTAATTAAGAAGTCAATTAGACCTTACATTAAAACATATTTAAAAATATTTAAGTTTTTATATTCCTATTTGAATTAGGTTTACTCTTTAATTAACTATTTATATATCTATTTTCTTTAAATTTTGACGAATTGATTATAGTTTTGGAAAAGATTATTGAACTTTTTATTTTTTGATGTGTAATTAATTGATAGACTACCAAATTATTTTTATAGAAGTGAGAAATTATAATTCTTTTCTATCAATAGTCCATTGTTTAAGTTCCTTAATCTAAAGAAAAAAATTAAAAATATATATATATATATTTTTTTTATTAACTTTGCCTAGGAAAAATTTAAATTTCCTATTTTTTTTTATTTATGTTTAATAACTTTACATTTAAGAATTATCAATCAATTATAATTTTTTGAAATTTTTATTTCTTTTTTTGTTAACTTTGAATTTAAAGATAAATTAACTTATTTTATTTTCCATATTTGTTTGGTAACTTTACATTTTATAATTAATAATCGATTATAAAAAAATATTTTATTGTTAATATTATGTAGCAAATTCAAATTGAAAAAAAAATTTACACGGATCAAAATTTTATCGATCGACTTAACTTATATCATGATAAAGTGAATACTAACTTTAAAACATTCTAACTTTTATATAATAAAAAGATATATATATATATATATATAAATATATATATATTATATATGTAATATGCTTCAATCTAAATANGGAGAAGAACAAGTTGATGAAGAAACCATGTTGGATCACCAAGACAGATACATATTTCCTTTTAGGATATTATTATTAATTGGTTCTATTTTTAGAGTTTTAATTTCATTTTTTTTGTCAAACATAAATATCCCTACTTTTTATTTAAATCTACCCTTTTTTAATATGTCAAGATGATTTATTAGGTTTTCTAGTTTTGACTTTGAAGTATATATCGAGATTTTAGCCTATTCTTCTATAAACTATTCGGCTCCTGATTATTCATACAAAAAATATCGATCTATGTTAAAAACATCATGAACTACCTATAATTTTAAATTTACTACATGAACTTATGAAAATTAGTCAATTTCATCAAAACCGTAAACGATGTTTGTTTTCCGTTAACAGAATTTGACGTGGCTGACAGGTGGTTCAACGGTTGGCGATTAAACCAATTTTTTTTTTTTTTAATTTCTCGTTTTGGTCTGAGAAACATTACATTATTTTACGCATGGACTGTGGCAGGGTAGTATTCTACCACTAGACTCCGAAGCTTCCATTCTCGCCGGTAATCTTTCTCTCGTTATCTTCTTCAACTGATTTCAATTTTTCCTTTTTGTTTGTTTGGTGCCTGATGTGTGGGTATATACACTCGAACTCGAATCGCTTGTTTGATAAAAGTAAAATTCCTGTTTCAGGGTTATCTAAGTTTGTTAAGTGTATTCGACCAATTCGATTTTTAGGTCTTTCACGGGAGGAGGAAGATGATCTTCGTTTCAAGGACATTTATTAGTCTTGCCTTCGATTCACCATAGACTCAATTCGTAAGGGGAAATCATCCATCTGTAGTTAATTTCCCGAGCTCACGCTACTTTTTCGGATTTTGCTAGAAATATTATGGAAAATTTTCACTATTTTCCAAAGATTTTCGTCTTTGTCTTGTCAAATTCACTGAATTTTCAGTCTAAATCAGTTTCTCTTCTTTACAATTATGAAAAATACTCTCTTTTCATACTAAATTTTATCCTCTTCCCGAAAAATTCTTCAGTTGGAACAATCGGAAAAGCTCCAAATGTCATCGTTAGAACAAGAAATTTTCTCACAGTGGAGAAACAAGAAGAGATTGAGATGTCTAAGAGCCAAAGACCAACAGATCTCTCGCGAATCAAATTCCTTACTTGGGAGGAGAAACTCTTCTCGGTTTCTAGGTCAAGAGACCTTCCTCCTTCAATCCACGAGATTCTCCAAGTAAAACTCATCTCGGTTTTGTAAAATTGCTCAATACCACTCTTGGAAACGAAGCCAAGCCACGAGATTCACCATAGACTCAATTCGTTTTAGGGACATATATATATATATATAGTTATGTGTTTAAATGTACAACAAAGCAATAGTAGTCTAGTGGTAGAATATTACCCTGCCACGATCCAGACCTAGGTTCGATTCCCGGTTGGTGTGTAAAATAATGTAACGTTTTTGAGACCAAAACGGTTTTGGTGAAATTGACCAATTTTCATAAGTTCATGTAGTAAATTCAAAATTATAGATAGTTCATGATGTTTTTAGCATTGATCGATACTTCGTGTATGAATAATCAGAAGCCAAATAGTTCATAGGGGAATAGGTTAAAATCCCTATTCCCCTATATATATCACAATTCTACATCAGAGTTTTAATAGTTCGGCACACACGGTTTAATTAGGGCTCCCTAGAGTTTCTATATAAATGCTCCTATAAGCCTATAGTATCTTTAAATTGGACTACTAATGGGCTAATAATGGGCCAACTCAAAAGAAATATTGTCTTTTTTTTTGCCGACGGAAACTTTTTATTATTAATGAAATCGTGAAGTTACATAGTCTTTATGCAAAAGAGAAGTCAAACCACAAGGTGGATGAATACAACTAGAATAGAAACATCCATTTTGAGGAATATTCTTCGCCAACCAATGAGCCGGTTCGTTGAAAATTCTTCTGACATGTTGAAATTTAACAAAGCTGAATTTTCTTGCCCATCTTGAGATTTCCTTGCAGAGATTGTGAATCCCATAATCTTTGTCTTTCCCAATTAGATTTTTCGTGAGTATTTGACTATCCCCTTCAAAAATGATTGCTCGGAATCCTATCATTTTTGAATTATGGATTGCAGTAAGCAGAGCTTTCCCTTTAGCTTCCAAAGCTGACGAAGCAGTACCTAGTCTCACCGAACCCCAAAATTAAGCGATTCCAAACTCATCCCGTACAATCCAACCTCCCGAAACCAAACCCGTAGATCGAGGAATTATATGCAGCATCATAATTACACTTTAACAAATTTGAAGCAGGTCTTTGCCATGAAGAGAGTTCTGTGTTTGCACCAACCAAGGAAATGGGCGTATGACTAGAGGAAAGCACATTACCTATGGTAGCTTCTAACCACTCACTCAACCTCAGCACAAGAAAATTCGACATCTTTAATTGGTCTTGGTACCTGTTTTAGTCATGGACATTCGGGTCCGTGGTTTGAGTTGGGTTGGGTTTCTCGGGTTTCAGATCTTTTGGGTTGGCATGTTTTGGACCCATACTGGACCCGAGAAAATTTCGGTTCGGGTCCTCTCGGGTCCGGGTCGGGTCCTCTCGGGTCTGGGTCGGGTATGCGATTTATAATTAGAATCGATTAGGAACCGAAATAAATATCAGGTCGGTTCGGGTTTGGTTTTTACTCGAAAACCATAAAAAACCCGAATGGACCCGAAGACCCAAATGACCTGAAATGTAAACTTAAAAAAACAGTGTACAGGATTAATCAAAAGATCACATTTTACCAAAATACAAACTTCAATTCAAACTGCTAAGGACAACATAACCAATGTTGAAACATCCAACTTCAAAATACGATAAGGTGAACAACAAAATCAGTCCAATCACATAGACAAAATCAGTTCCAAAATACTCCCATCCTCTGCCTCTTACTCTCTCAAGTTCCAAAATCCAAACACAAGTATTCTCAGCCTCTCCCTCTCAGCCTCTCTATTCTCAGCCTCTGCCAAAATCCAAACACAAAATCAGTTCCAAAATCCTAATCCAAACACAAGTATTATAGCCGATCCCTTGTATTCTCAGTCTCTACCAAAATCCAAACACAAAATCAGTTCCAAACACAAGTATTATAGCCGAATATCCAAACACAAACACAGTTCCAAAATCCAAATCCAAACACAAGTATTATAAGCAAAGACATCAGCATTAAAAGTTGCATTAAGAGATATAATAGAATGATACCTTATAGCCGATTAGGAGATCAATCTTGAAAGAAGGCAACACAGTCATACTATATTGAAAATTGAATGAACATAATGTTAAAAACTAAAAATCAGAAGCAATTGAAAGAGACTTTAAAGAACATAAATTACCTCTTTGAAGTTTATCTTGCTATTCAACCTCAGCAACCATTTGTTCTTTTGTAACCAATCATTTTTCATTTAAGTGGATTTCACATTTCATCCACTGTTATGTGCACATTAACACCTCAATCATGTAATGAGTCAAGCAAATCCTAGATAGGCTTAGGATACGGCCACTAGTGCTAAAGGCAGACTCTAATGCAACAGAAGAAACTTGTATGGCAAGTACATCCCTAGCAAATTCGGACAGAATAAGAAACTTTTGACTGTTGAGCCTCTACAATTCCAAGACATCATATTCTGTACCAGCCATAGTTGCCTTTGGATTTTCTGTTTTCTCCTTCAGATATAACTCCAACTCATTGCTGGCATCTTAAAATCCAATTTCGTTTGCCATCTCTTTGTACAAATTATCCATTCTTTCATATCCCATCTCTTTCTCCAAAACCATATCATCTTCAACCTGATCTTGTGACTCTTGTGCACTCTGAGTATGAGATGATGTCCCTGCGAACTGAGAAGATGTGGCATTCCCAATCCCAACTGTGGTCAGATCAGTACTATACTCATCAAATAACCTCTGCATAACAGAAATCACTGATTCATGAAGCTCTTTAGCTTCAACATTATCTTTACCATAAACCATCTTAAAACAAAGATCTGCAAACTTCATTTTGTTCCTTGGATCAAAAATACTAGCTATGATCAAAAGCCTATTAATTGCCTTGGTGCCCTCCCAATACTTATCAAATTTGTCTCTCATAGCTCTGGCATTTGTCCTCAGATTTTCATCACAATCGTTGCTCAACTTAATCAGATTTCTTTCAATAGTTACAATTTCATTGTAACACTTGAAAGAGTTGACAGTAGTAGATGCTGAAACCACTAAAGTAGAATTGTAAAAGATGATGAGAAACCTCACTAACCTTTCCACTGAATCCCAATCATCTTTTGTTGGCGGCCCAATCCTTTTCTTTCCTTCCACATTTTCTTGAAAGTAATCGTTTATACAACTTGTCTTCTGCTTCCATTCTAACAAAGGCAGACTTGAACTTAATAGCTCTTAATAGCATTAGATAAGTGATATTCCATCTGGTTTTCACGTCCAAACTTAAACTTCCCCTAGTCATCTTTCATGATTCAACTCTTAGGTCAAATGCCTTGACTATGTTAGTAGAAGCTCTCACATAGGTGACACCATTTCGAATAGCAGACACAGCTTTTTCTAGTTCATGCAACCCATCCTTCACAACTAAGTTTATAATATGAGCAGAACATCGGAGATGCATAAACTCACCTTCTAAAACCAGAGCATTATTACCTATTGAGTTGAATGTCTCTTTAAACCTCCTTAGAGCCAAAGTATTAGATGTGGCATTGTCCACCGTGATGGTGAAGACCTTTTCTATTCCCCATTCAGCCAAAACCTCAAGCAAAACTAAAGATATTGTTGATCCCTTATGATCTGATATGTTCCTAAAACCAATTATCAGCTTCCTCAACTTCCAAAATGCATAAATGAAGTGTGCCGTGATAACCAGAAGCTGTTGTCGTTGGGGCAACCCAAATATATGTTGTCAAAGATACCATTTGCTTATTAGCACCTATAACCTTCATCATAGCTCATTTCCTCTTCACATACATTTCGACAATGTCCCTAGTGGCTTTTCTCCGAGAATGTGGCTTGTAAAGATTAACCCTATCACAAAAATGTCTCTAAGCCAAACTTTCTATGAATGCTAATGGTAATTCACCCAGAACCAACATCTCATTAGAAGCTTCCTTAAAAACAGATTCACAAACCCTTGATAACTTCAACTCACCATTTTCACCTTCATGATTTAGTGTGTGCTGAGTTTGAGCTTTAGTTGCATTCCATGTCGTGAATGACTTGCAACAACCTAGGTGTTTCTTCAAACTTGTAGTTCCAGAAGATGTTCTACAACACATCTCCTTGCCACAGTAATTGCATTGGCATTTATTCTCATCTTCTCGGGTTCTTGTATAGTGTGCCCATACAAACGACCTTGGTGCCACGATTTTCTTCTTCGCCTTAGATGGAAGAGAACTTCATGCACTTCTCGGATTTTGTTTCCTTTTGTTTCCAGATGCAGGTGGAGTAGTCCTGATTTCATCTTCTCCTTCTTCTGCTTCATTATCATTTGCGTGAGGTGAAGAAGAACCCATCTGCAATAATGTGAATCCCATCGAAAATTTAAGACAACTAATCCAAAATCCAAAACAAGTGACTCAGTAGTCAGAAACTTAGAATCAAATCGAAAATTTAAGACCACACTTTCGAGAATGCAAAACAAGTGACTCAATTCTAGTTGCTGTCAGAAACTCAAAATCAAACCGAAAGAGATAAGATACTATCTTATGCTCGAAAATCTGAAAAGAAAGAGATTATCGGAGAAAGCTTATGTAAAATCCAAAAATTTGAAAAGAGAAAAGAAAGAATCCATAGATTGTCGGAGAAAGCTTACATGCGACTGATTTCTCGACAAAGCTGGCTGTGGAGGAGGAATCGGTGACCTGTGACTTAGATCAATTAGGTCTTCCAGATTTCCAAAATTGTGTATTTACGGTTAAAAATGAAAAAAAAAAAAGAGAGAGAGTTACGTTTTTTGGAAAATCAGAAAGAGTTAGGTCAAAATTATTCATCATTTCTTTCAACCCTCTCGATTTGGTTTGTGTTTCGGGTTAAACGAGTACCTGAATGGTTACCCGACCCGAACCGAAACCCGAATCAATTTTGAAGAGGAACCGTTCGGTTTAAACCTCAGAACCGAATCCGAATCCGAACCACGTTTTTCGGGTCTGGTCGGGTCCTCTTGGGTCGGGTTTTATGCCCAGGCTGAACCTGTTTGTTGAAAATCATATTGTTTCCGGACTTCCAAATACGCTACATCAACCAAAAAGGAAGAAGTTGTTGCTGAGTAGACAGAGTTTGAAGTTCTTGGAGATCCATTAAATGCTTAATATTATCCTCCAGATCAGAAGAAGGGTTAACTAACCAATGAATCGGCAGATTCGCGAGGCGCCAAATCATGTTGGAGATAGGACATTCAAACAATAAGTGATTTATTGTTTGCTCAGCAATCCTACATCTCTGACAAGTGAGATCTAATTGTATCCCGCGAGTACGAAGTCTAGTAGTTGTTCCAATGGCTTTTGAAACAAATCTTTAAAGAAGTATTGTTGTTCAAGGTAAACAGATTGCTAAAAAAATTCTTCGAAGACACCATTAAAAAAGAAGAAGGAAGGATTGGTGTTTGATTTTAGATATAAAAACCGAATATTCTTTTATTCCTTACACACAGATATGATAGGAACACACGCATGACACAGGATTACAACACCACACACACATTCAACGCAAACATAACGAAATTAAAACACTAAACCAAAGCATACCGGAATCAAAATAAACAAAGAAGTAAAAGAACATATAGAGAGAGAGAGTAAAATAATAATCTGCTGATTCCGAGGGGAACCGAAGCTTGCCAAAGGATCGAAGTTGCCCTAACGAGGGATAACAAAAGACACATCAAGCTTGTCTTCATCAACCTTCATGCAATCTTCATCGCTCCATTCACACACAATCCTCATCATCATCATCACCAATATATACTGATAATGATAAAGATAATGATGATGATTATCATTCACACAACACCTACACATAAACACAATTCATAATCATATAGTCTCCAAGAGAAACCTGAGAACTCTTGTGTTTTGGGCCATCCCCTAAAGAGAAACCTGAGAACCTCTCATCAAAACCCTTTATTGGCGAGATCTTCATGATAGAATCAGAGGGTTCTTCATCTGTAGTTTCTTTAGGGGATGGCCATATATATTTTGTGTGTTTGGTGTTGTGCCAAAGAGAATTTCAACAATGGACGCTGTTAGGGTTTATATGGCTTCTCTCTTTGTCTTTGGTCATGGAGACAAATTAAAAGAGACATTGAAAACACCCCCCATTACATAACTTATAGTGTTCTTTCCACTTTTTCTTTAAAATACTCTTTTTTTAGTAATAACCAATCAACTCAGTGTACTCACTGTATCGCGTATCTGTTCATAATATATAAGATTATCTTTTGTTTTTTCCTAAACGGTATCTGAAAGTGAATACAAATGTAACATTTTTAGTTTATATATTATACTATACGGTAGACCGACATCAAAACTATTTATGAACAGCATTTGTATGTAGAACTGTATATGCGTTCAAAGTATAGGGCTCTATAAGTTATTTTAAGTGAGTATAAAAGAAAAAAAATTGAAAAAAAATAAAAGAAAAATGTATAGACTATTGGTGTAAAGGGGAATAAAAGTAAGAATTGTGATCGGTGTAAAGATGACAAAATCAAATTATTATTTTGGAAAAAGTGGAAGGAGATGATGGAATACGGGGAAGTCCATGTAAAGATGTTGGGAGAATTTGGATCTTCTAAAAGGAATATGCCATTACCAAACTTAACAAAAAGATATGCCATTAGTACCAAACATGTGTTTAAACAACAAACCCATCTCATCACTCATCACTATTTTACTAATAAATCTATTTCTTTCTCTCTCTTTTTGTTACCGTTTAAGTATGCATGTCGATAGAGCTCTATTGTCTTGTCCGGTTCAAGAACAAGGTTGTGGTCGGTTTCTTATTGTTAAACAAAGATTTGGGTTTTTTTTTGCATTAAGTTTTGGAGTTCTTTATTATTATTATTATTATTTTATATACGATCCAAACCAAATTTTCTAAAAGTGCTAGTTACTTATCGGCTTATGGGACATTTCAAAGGTGTTTACTGTTTAGCGCCAACATTTTTCTTTTTAGATTTTTTTTTTAATTATTATTAAGAATATATAAAACCAGACACATACACAATTAATTGAGCGTCTAGCTAATTTATTAAACATTTATTAGTGAAAAATTGATTCTCAACTACACTAAGTATACGATAACGCAGGGCTACATATCCGAAATAAAACAATGTTTTAAAACTACATCAACAATTGATATAGTATGGCCAGCTACACGAAGTATACGATAATGGATGACTACACATCCGAAGTAAAACAATTCTAAAAACTAAATCAACAATTGATATAGCATGGCCAGCTACAAACATGAGTCATATGTGTAACACCATAACCATATATTTCTGGTAAACCGTTCATCGAGCTCCGGCGTTGACTCGAATTTTAAACAATAAAACTCACCCAAATTTAATCCGACCTGACCCGATCCGAGAATACCTAAAGTTAAAAAAAAAAAAAAGACTGAAACCCCAAGTCAAAGGAACAAGTTTTCAAATCATATTTATTACTAGGCCTGCGAATTCGATTAGTCATGTTTTTCGATTCAGTTTTTCGGGTAATTATATTTATATATTTTCCATTGAAAATAACCAAATAAAATACTGGTTCGGTTCGGTTCGGTTATCGAGTAGTTTAATTATTATTTTTAATGCCGAAAATAACCAAAATGTTGATAAATTCAGTTTAATTCAGATAGTTTCGTTATTTTTGATTATTTTTGATCGGTTCTATGTAGATAAGGTTGGCAAATTCAGTTTATTTTTAAAATTTCGGTTATCGGTTCGGCCGAACCGAACCGAACCGAACCGAGAACCGAAATTAATTATAAATATTGCCGAAAATAACCGAAACTATCCGAATTAAACTGAATTTGCCAACCTTATCTACATAGAACCGATCGAAAATAACCGAAAATAATCGAAACTATCCTAATTAAACTGAATTTACCAACATTTCGGTTATTTTTGGCATTAAAAAATAACTGAACTACTCGATAACTGAACCGAACCGAACCGATATTTTATTCGGTTATTTTTGGTGGAAAATCTATAAACCAAATTATCCGAAAAACCGAACTAACCGAACCGAAATACCTGAACTAACCGAATTTGCAGGCCTAGTAATAAATATGATATGAAAACTCGTTCCTTTGACTTGGGGTTTCAGTCTTTTTTTTTTTTAACTTTAGGTATTCTCGGGTCGGGTTAAATTTGGGTGGGTTTTATTGTTTAAAATTCGAGTCAACGCCGGAGTTCGATGAACGGTTTACCGGAAATATATGGTTATGGTGTTACACATATGACTCATGATTGTTCGGCCGTGTAGCTGGCCATGCTATATCAATTGTTGATGTAGTTTTTAGAACATTGATTTACTTCGGATGTGTAGCCATGCATTATCGTATACTTAGTGTAGCTGGCCATGTTATATCAATTGTTGATGTAGTTTTTAGAACATTATTTTACTTCGGATGTGTAGTCATGCATTATCGTATACTTCGTGTAGCTGAGAATAAATTTTCCTTTATTAGTCGATCAATATGATATCTTAGCCGATTAATTGAGCACCTAACCGATCAATCAGATGCTTAGTTTTAGTTGAGTAGTACTCTCTCCGTTTCTAATTGTGAATGTTTTAGAAAAAAAATATTGTTTCAAAAAGATAAATTTTTTAAGTTTTCTATGATTTTTTATTAGTTAATGATGATCAATTGTAAATTTCAAGAAAATTAATTGCCTTTATTGAAATGCTATTGGTTTAGAGTTATAGAAAATTGTTAATTACAAAAAATAATACATTTAATAATCATATTTAATTTATTTTTTTAATATGTGTATTTTTCTAAAACATCTATTATATTGAAACGAGAAACGAGAGACCAGAGGGAGTATATGTTCTGATTATTTGAATATTACAGTTAGCTAATTAGCAAGTTGGGGAGCCGGACAATCAATTGCTTAGCCGATTAATTAGTTGATCGATAATTAGTATCACCAAAGCTAACAGAATCGTCTCAAAGCATCGCGACTATATCAACTTATTAGTTATAGCTTAAGCGCATATTTAAACATCATTCCCAAAATATTGCCTAACATATTAGATCTCCGATGAAATGGTCCTAAGAAAATAAATCCTTTTGATTAGACTTATTAGGCCATGATTATTTCCAACGTGAACGTAAACAAAAACAAACAACGCAGTCTCCAAGTAATTTACACACTTGTGAGTTACTAAAAGAAAACATAAGCAAGAAAATACAAACAAAAAACGAAAAGCGGACACTCCCATATACAATGACAACGAATCTAATTATGTAAGACAAAAAGAAAGAGCTAGATAGAAATTTACGTTACACAAATAGTTTTGATCATCTTTGGTTGTTTATTACCGTCGTGGTTCATTCATAGACTTTCCTTCAAACAACTCACCCAACAATCTCTCAAGATCTTCAGCTGTATACTTTATGTATTTCTGCGGATTTTTCCCACTCTCAACCAAAGGCCTATACCGATCATTGGTTTAAAATCTCATTATGGTTTCTATTCTGATCAAATATGCTAAAAAAAAAGAAAGAAAGAAGAGATTATACCCAAAGCGTTTGAGGAAAGATCTGTAAGCAGGTAATAATACTTCAGCAACAGCAAGTCTTAGTGACTCTCTTAACTCTGTGTCTGGAACTGTCCATTGAGATTGTCTCTGATGCAACTCATCAAACTGCATATTGAACATCTTGAACCTGTTCCATTTTTTTATTCATCATTACCAAATATATAAACATTTCACAATTACTGTTTCTTTCCCCGTAAGCCTTACCTCTCTTTTAATAAACCTCTTGACACTCCACTGCTGTTTCCTCCCTCTACACTTCCTCCTCCTGATGTAGTCAACCCTTGCGCCGACGAGCTTTGTAATATCTACACAAATATATCAGTTTCATTCGTCCTTTAGAATCTTTCTTTACTTTCTTAGTAACCATCTAATGAAGATTTTATATAATAGTTTTTTTGTTTTAGAGTCAGACAAATAGAAAGAACCTTTGTCCAAGCAACCCTTTTGTATTGGTTTGCATGTTGCTGAACGATACGCCTATGCCTTTGAACCCAATCATCACCTAACAAATCCTTAGCTTCTGACCTGAAAAAATTTATCTTATCAATTAAACCAACTACATGAATTGAATGCTTTTTATAAACCCTGATCAGTCTTTAAACGCGAAACTAAACTCACCTTCGCACAGATCTAACCATGTAATGGATGTTGTTCATCAGGAACAAGTGTGTCAATGCAGGATCTCTGTACTGTTTCGATTTTCCGTCCAAGTTGTTTTGAAGCGCCTGCATTATCCGCATTGTTACGGATGCTAGCTGCGAGTTTGAGTCGTCCCCATTTCCAAATTCCAAGAAAAGTTGCTTCAAAGTCGCTTGGTAGCTGACACCAAAGATCATCAATGAATCATAAATTAAAGCATGGAAAGAGACAATACGCATATAGCAGGATGAAGAAGAAGAAAGAGTTTCAAAGAAATAAGTCGGGCTCGTCCTAACCAAGTAGACATATATGCGGATGCAGTACTTACTCAAATAAGAACTTGACATAATTGATGACATAACTTGTTAGTGGGTGAACAGTCCCATCTAGAACAGCAGTCTTTGTAGCATCTTTTTCAACAGCTTCTTCGAAATCACCAAATGTTTCCTGAGCAGTCTGCGCCAACCGCTTTGTCAACCCCGTAGCAGAATCTCTAATTTCAAGGCATGCTTTACCTTTGAAAATTGTCTCAATCTGTCCACGGACACAAAATTCATGAGATTGTAGCGCCATCTAAAGTTATCCACCATTTCACAATGCAGCACAAAAACCAACTGGTTATTAAATAATTCCACATGTTATTAAATAACAAACTTCAACCACATACGTTTACAAAGTTTTTTTCTCTGTTTGCCATGCTGTTTCAGTTAGACTGTTACATGTGTTGAATGCTCAAAACACATCCGATCCACGGAAAATCCACATGGGAAGAAAAATGTTAAAGACGATCAATTACCAAATCTCAAACCTCGAGTAAATAAAGAAGCTAGATTTGGCATCTCTACGAAGTGAATAATGTAAATCAAATACAGGTTCGAAGGTGCATCAAGAATGTACCCAAGTTCACAATACAGAAAATTGCACATCATAAAAATCAGGAAAATTTCACCAAAAGCTGAAACTACAGAATAATTTTTCCATTTAACAGTATACTCCTCAGTAAATGTATGGCGACTTGAGGATATTAGAGCAACAATGAGAAAAATATTACCTCTGTATGAAGCTCCCGCATTATCTCATACATGTCTAAGAGTACAAACAACTTTTCTGGAGATCTCTTGCTTCTGGCTATAGCATCCCCAAAGCTAAGTAGCATTGAGACACTGCTCACTGTAACTTCTGCAAAACACTGATCACTAAGAGAATCGAAGCCTCGAAATATCTGGTCACATACTTGCCTTTCTCCAGCAAAGAGCAATTTAACCTGTGGAAAAATATCTTGAGTTAGGAGTCAACATAACATGTAGAAATATTTCAAAGCTAAGATAGCGTTCTTACAGCAATGCGCATGAAATGGATCCAATTTCCAATTTTGGCCTCCAAAACTTCCCACTGCATCCTCTGAACATCCTCTTTGCTAAGCTTTTCAACTCCCAATTTCTTTAGGCTTTCTTCCAAGACAAAAGAACGTGTTTCTCTGAACAAAACACAAAAGATTGAACAGAAGGAGATTAAAAACAATTTCAAAACACACAAATGCATCTTGAATATGCATTGAGAAAATGCCAGTATGTAAATGAGTGGTGAGCATTTTATGTAAACCAATTGTAAGCAATACTCGTTTCAAAGCAACTATAGCTTGACATAGTACTTGACTCATGTTACAATTATTTAGCTGAAAAATCAATCATAAGAGCATGATTTGACAATGATTGTACAATATAAGGGATGAATGACCAAGAATCAGTTCACCTATAAATTTGTAGCAACAGTTGTTGGTGACCAGCCTGAACCATTTGCTGGGCCAAATTATGCAAAAGTGGCAATACCCTTGACGGAATGAGGATTGGAAGTGTATAAGCAGCAGTTTCTGAGTCATCGTTGTGGTGTCCTGCGTGGGGCATTGAAGATTTTCCACCACCATCATTGTCTACGGATGGTCTCAGGGAGTTCGGAAGGCCATCAAAAAGGCGATCAGGCTCCACGGCTTTACTGATTATACCAAACATACATCAAAAAGAGGAATGAGGAAAAGATGAATGCAGGTGATTTGAAGAAGACACTTAATATAGACTTTAATACTCCAATTATTCAGTCACATGACTAGTATCATATGGAACTGTATATTGACAAGTGTTAACTTTGACAAACACATATTTGAAAAGTCCGATAATCCAGGGAAAAAAGGTCACTTTCAGATATTGATTTTTTTGCTCATGCCAAAAATATTCTTGGTTATTTGCAAGGGGAAGGGGGGGTTAAAGAAGTAAGATCCTCATAGAGCAAAGATTAGTCCCGAAAAAACACAAAGTACAAAAAGTTTGAGGGTAGGAATCATGGTTATAGCATGCAAGAAGTTTGAAAGAGGAACCATGTAATTTTGTCTTAAGGTGAAGTGCTACATAATTCATATATAAAACACTCGAGAAAGTGTTCTAGAAACCCTTTCTAGGTACAGAAGCACGAACCTGTAGGAAGCTAACAATTGCTTAAACTCCTCTTCCAGCTTTGACTGTGCTTTCGCAAGCAAGCTATTTGCATGGTTGAGGACTCCATCACTACTCTTAAAGCTTTTGTTGCTGCTAAAATAACGAATAATTTTTCTGAGTTGAGCTATTGCCTCCAGATAACTTTCCAGGTCCTCATGTGGCCCCTTGAGTACTTTAGTCTCTGCCTAGAAATGAATTGAGAGCATAATAAAAACCCGGTTTCGAGTTACAAAAAGAGAAACTCAGAAATAGCAAAGCTAAAACTACAACCAAAGACATATGTTGTCAATATAGATCACTAAAATTTGAAAATGCATTTGCTTTTATGTAATAGAGGCTCGAAGCAACATATTATGCAGGAGGAATCTGGAAGAATATGTAAAGTAAAAACTGAGAACAAATCCATACAAGAACCTCGCACAGACCAATATATCTATTTATACCGATCGATCTTAATAAAACCGATGAATTAAACCTCACATGAACGGGAAGAAATACATAAAAATCAGCACTGAGAAGTTAAGTTTTGTAAAACAAACCTGACGGAGGAGATCAAACTGAGACAAAATAATTTCAGCAGCCTTAAGAGTCTTATCAATATTCTCGTGAGCTTTCCTTATGGCATGCGTCCTAATCTGAGATTTCCAACACAGTCAACCCAAAATCCCATCAAGTCAGCAAAATTTCAGATAGAAATAATTCCAGATCTGAGCTCGAACAAGCGGCAATAAACAGACCTGAGTGGGACGCATGGCGGTTTCGAGAGCAGAAAGACGGCTATCGAAGGAGCCGAGGATCGAGACAACATTGTCGGTGATGGTTTGACTCTTCTGAAGAGATGCACTCATCAACACAGCTCTTTCGCTGAGCAGATCCATTCCGCTATCTACGGCCATGGCGAAAATACTGTTCTTCTCGTCGCCTTCGAAAATCGAAGTTGGAAGAGAAAGAGAGACGACGAGTCGGTTTGGTGGTGCCAGAGCCGGTACAAGCCAGCTAAGCTTTTTCTTTCCCTTAACCAATAAGCTTGTATGGTTCCTTCCTTCCTTCTCTTCTACACAATTCTATCTTTTTCTTTTACGTTTTTCTTGATTTACATTTATTGAGTATAAGAAATAATTTTCTTTTTACAAATTTTTCTTATAATTTAATATATTGATAAATAACTGTTACTATGTATTTACCAAAATAACATTTAAACAGTAAGATTACCCGATTTTCTTATCAACATCAAGATTAGATCGAGTTTCGACTTTGGATCTTCCGGATTATAAAAAACATTTTTTAGAAGAAATGCTAACATGTTCATTTATTTATCAAAGGATGGTAATTTAATGATAGTACAAAAAGTTGATTCTTTTGTGTTTTCGATTCAATTTCTCTTCGGAACGGAGGGTTATTCTTTAAATTGAAATATTTAAAAGTTGATTTTGAGTAATAGAAAAGATTATGAGTCCAAGATACGGAATTTTTTAGGATTTAAAAAAAAAAAAAAAAGAATGCTAACAGAATTATAAATAATAACAAATTAAATGTTGACAATAGAAAAACAAAAAAAGTTGACAAAATTTCTCATGCATGAACGTTACGCGCGTTTTGTAGAGCATAGGCTAGTGTTCGACGGATGGACATCTGATAAAGGAACTCTGGCCCACAAAGTAAAAGGCTATGGCCCAAACACGGAACAGCCCATTAAACATGACTGTTTCGAAGTTTCTATATAAAAAATGGCACCATGTTAGGACATCTTGTGGTCCCACATTGTAATGTGCAAGTGGCTTGTTGTCCTTCAAAAACCCGGCGGTTTTTCCACTTAACGTCTGTTTGCTTGCTGGATCGAATGAAAAAATTCCAGATTTTCCTGGAAAAAAAAACATAAAGAAGAAGATTGTGTAACTTCTATATAAACAATATTTGATATTATTACTATCAAAGCGTGTTTAGCTCAGTTGGTAGAGGTCAAAAGTAAATGAACTTGCATGTACGTGGTCGATTTCAGGGTTCAAACCCCTTGGTGCGATATTGTGTACAAGATGATTGTGGCAGGGCTTTCAGAAATTCGCCGGTGGTGCATAAAAATGAGTTCATATTAAAGTTGTTTTAGCAAAGGAGTAAGTGATAAAGTTTCAAGTACCAGCATTTGTACAATTTTGAGTTTTTTGTTTTGTTTTTTGTAGACGAATCGCTGTTACCCTATCTTCCCGTGACGAGTCTCAAATTCTCGAACCGAAGCGGCTCGACTCAAATCGAAGGTCAAGAGGCTGAATAGTGAAAACACCATTTCATCTACTCTATGTTTCAGAAAGGAATCGAAGAAGAGTGAGGATGAAGAGATATGATTATCAGACAAATCGAAGCAGATTGAAGAAGAAGAAGATATGAGAAAAGAAGAGACTTCAACTTATACAAGGAGATTCTCTGTTCCATAAAGAAATCGAAGAAAACATGAGATATGTAAAGTCGGCCAAGGTTAAAGACGAATGGAAGAGAAGAGAGACTCCAACTTACCATGAGACTCTGAACCCACATGCTGCTCATGGATTCATTACAAAGTCAGATGCAAAACCTTTAAGCCATTCAAACGGTTTGCATACAACAAAACTAGAACAACCCCTGACCAATAAAATAATTTTCTTCTCTTTTTGCCCTTTAAGGATCAATCATAATGTTAAAAAAAAATTATGCTTGACAAATTCTTAAATATGAAATTGGCATAACCCCTAAATGACTAATTTTGAACAGCCTTTAGATAATAAATATTATGGGCTTAAGATGATTTATTAGGTTTCCTAGCTTTTTTTTTTTTTTTTTTAAGTATATCTATCTCAATCTGTTGACCCAAAAAAAAAAGTATATCTATCTCAATTTACATAAATAGCTTGCCAGACACGGTTTTCTTAGGGCTCTCTTGGGCTTCTTCATAAATGGTCCTATAAAGACTTTAAATTCACCAGATTTTAACTGGCGATGAATTGTGCTAAAAAATGGTCCAACTTTTTTTTTTTTTTTTAGCTAAAGGTAAACAGATTATTTTACGACGGTATAAAAGAAAATATTGAAGAAAAAGAAAGAAAAATGTATAGATGATTGGTGTAAAGGGGAATAAAAGTAAGAATTGTGATCGGTGTAAAGATGACAAAATCAAGTTATTATTTTGGAAAAAGTGGAAGGAGATGATGGAATACGGGGAAGTCCATGTAAAGATGTTGGGAGAATTTGGATCTTCTAAAAGGAATATGCCATTACCAAACTTAACAAAAAGATATGCCATTACCAAACATGTGTTTAAACAACAAACCCATCTCATCACTCATCACTATTTTACTAATAAATCTATTTCTTTCTCTTTTTTTTGTTTGTTGAAGTATCGATAGAACTCTATTGTCTTGTCCGGTTCAAGAACAAGGTTGTGGTCGGTTTCTTATTGTTAAACAAAGATTTTGGTTTTTTTGCATTAAGGAATTCTTTCTTATTTTTTTTTATAATGGATCCAACCCAATTTTCTAAAAGTACCAGTTGCTTATCGCCTTATGGGACATTTGAAAGGTGTTTACTGTTTAGCGCCAACGTTTTTCTTTTAGAATATATAAAACCAGACACATACACACAAAATTGAGCGTCTAGCTACTTAATGATAGAGGCGATTAATAAGACATCTTAGCCGATTAATTGAGCACCTAACCACGACCAACAAAAATGGAGCACCTAACCGATCAATCAGATGCTTAGTTTTAGTTAATTAGTATATGTTCTGATTATTTGAATATCACAGTTAGCTAATTAGCAAGTTGGGGAGCCGGGTAATAATGTACTTAGCCGCTTAGTTGATCGATTAATAAGTATAACCAAAGCTAACAGAATCGTCTCAAAGCAACTTGCGACTATATCAACTAATTAGTCGCATATTTCAACACCATTCCCAAAATAATGACTAAAATATTAGATCTCCGATAAAAAAGGCCTAAGAAAAGAGATTTCATATCCTTTTGATCAGATTTATTAGGCCATGATTATTTCAAACGTGAAAAAAAAAAAAAAAAAAATCAGTCTCCAAGTAATTTACACTTGTGAGTTACTAAAAAACAAATAAGCAAAAAATACAAACAAAAAACGAAAAGAGGACACTCCCATATACAATGACAACAAAGCCAATTACGTAAGACCACAAAAAAAAAAAAAAAAAAAAAGAGCTCGATAGAAATTTACGTTACACAAATAGTTTTGATCATCTTTGGTTGTTTATTACCGTCGTGGTTCATTCATAGACTTTCCTTCAAACAACTCACCCAACAATCTCTCAAGATCTTCAACTGTATACTTTATGTATTTCTGCGGATTTTTCCCACTCTCAACCAAAGGCCTATACCGATCATTGGTTTAAAATCTCATTATGGTTTCTATTTTGATCAAATATGCTAAAAAAAAAGAAAGAAAGAAGAGATTATACCCAGAGCGTTTGAGGAAAGATCTGTAAGCAGGCAATAATACTTCAGCAACAGCAAGTCTTAGTGACTCTCTTAACTCTGTGTCTGGAACTGTCCATTGAGATTGTCTCTGATGCAACTCATCAAACTGCATATTGAACATCTTGAACCTGTTCCATTTTTTTATTCATCATTACCAAATATATAAACATTTCACAATTACTGTTTCTTTCCCCGTAAGCCTTACCTCTCTTTTAATAAACCTCTTGACACTCCACTGCTGTTTCCTCCCTCTACACTTCCTCCTCCTGATGTAGTCAACCCTTGCGCCGACGAGCTTTGTAATATCTACACAAATATATCAGTTTCATTCGTCCTTTAGAATCTTTCTTTACTTTCTTAGTAACCATCTAATGAAGATTTTATATAATAGTTTTTTTGTTTTAGAGTCAGACAAATAGAAAGAACCTTTGTCCAAGCAACCCTTTTGTATTGGTTTGCATGTTGCTGAACGATACGCCTATGCCTTTGAACCCAATCATCACCTAACAAATCCTTAGCTTCTGACCTGAAAAAATTTATCTTATCAATTAAACCAACTACATGAATTGAATGCTTTTTATAAACCCTGATCAGTCTTTAAACGCGAAACTAAACTCACCTTCGCACAGATCTAACCATGTAATGGATGTTGTTCATCAGGAACAAGTGTGTCAATGCAGGATCTCTGTACTGTTTCGATTTTCCGTCCAAGTTGTTTTGAAGCGCCTGCATTATCCGCATTGTTACGGATGCTAGCTGCGAGTTTGAGTCGTCCCCATTTCCAAATTCCAAGAAAAGTTGCTTCAAAGTCGCTTGGTAGCTGACACCAAAGATCATCAATGAATCATAAATTAAAGCATGGAAAGAGACAATACGCATATAGCAGGATGAAGAAGAAGAAAGAGTTTCAAAGAAATAAGTCGGGCTCGTCCTAACCAAGTAGACATATATGCGGATGCAGTACTTACTCAAATAAGAACTTGACATAATTGATGACATAACTTGTTAGTGGGTGAACAGTCCCATCTAGAACAGCAGTCTTTGTAGCATCTTTTTCAACAGCTTCTTCGAAATCACCAAATGTTTCCTGAGCAGTCTGCGCCAACCGCTTTGTCAACCCCGTAGCAGAATCTCTAATTTCAAGGCATGCTTTACCTTTGAAAATTGTCTCAATCTGTCCACGGACACAAAATTCATGAGATTGTAGCGCCATATGTTTACATTGCAGCACGAAAACCAACGGATTATCAAATAATTTCACACGTTATGGAGTCCTACATAGTAAGCTTCAACCACATACGTTTAGAAAGCTAATTATTATTCAGTTGGACTGTTACATGTATTCAATGCTCAAAACACATATCCGATCCACGGGAAATCCACACGTGGGAAGAAAAGTGTTAATAATTAATTTCCAAATCTTATTCCTCGAGTAACTATAGCAGCTAGTTTTGGAATCTCTACGAAGTGAGTGGTGAACTCTTTGCATAACTATCCAAACAAAACTTTTATGTCTGATGGTAAATCATTAAACGTGTATCAAAAAAAGAGAAATTTGACTGTTTCATCATCCTGTATTCTTTTTTTTTTTTTTTGGGATTACCAGGAGGTTCGGGGCCGAGGCCCGTAATACCCCAGACCCGGAACCACAGCATGTAATATTAATTCCGTCTCAAGCGTCATTCGATCATGTGATCTCTAGGCTTTGCCTAAATAATGTATTCTATTATTTCAGCTCACTAGCTTATACAAATCAAATACAGGTTCGCAGGTGCATCAAGAATGTACCCAAGTTCACAATACAGAAAATTGCACATCCTAAAAATCAGGAAAATCCACCAAAAGCTGAAAATACAGTTTAATTTTTCCATTTAACAGAACACTCCTCAGTAAATGTATGGCGACTTGAGGATATTAGAGCAATAATGAGAAAAATATTACCTCTGTATGAAGCTCCCGCATTATCTCATACATGTTCAAGAGTTGAAACAACTTTTCTGGAGATCTCTTGCTTCTGGCTATAGCATCCCCAAAGCAAAGTAGCATTGAGACACTGCTCACTGTAACTTCTGCAAAACACTGATCACTAAGAGAATCGAAGCCTCGAAATATCTGGTCACATACTTGCCTTTCTCCAGCAAAGAGCAATTTAACCTGTGGAAAAATATCTTGAGTTAGGAGTCAACATAGCATGTTAGAAATATTTCAAACCTTAGATAGCGTTCTTACAGCAATGCGCATGAAATGGATCCAATTTCCAATTTTTGCCTCCAAAACTTCCCACTGCATCCTCTGAACATCCTCTTTGCTAAGTTTTTCAACTCCCAATTTCTTTAGGCTTTCTTCCAAGACAAAAGAACGTGTTTCTCTGAACAAAACACAAAAGATTGAACAGAAGGAGATTAAAAACAATTTCAAAACACACAAATGCATCTTGAATATGCATCGAGAAAATGCCAATATGTAAATGAGTGGTGAGCATTTTATGTATATTGAATTGTACAATATACACTACAAGAAAACAAGCGCATTTCCGACGGCGTTTCCGACGGCATACCGAGGTTATTTCGACGAACTGAAAATGATCGGAAATCGGTCTGAATATTCCGACGGATTTATTTCCCTCGGAATACCGTCGGAATTTTCCGACCAATTTCCGAAAGAATGCCGACGAACCTATATTCCCTCAGAAACCGGTCGGAATATTCCGACCGATTAACAACCGTCGGAAATCGGTCGGAAATTACCCACCGATTTCCGACGGATATAGATACTTGCTTTGTAAATACTTCTTCTCTTGCATATACGTTTGCTTTGTTTGTAAATAGATATATATACCTTTCGTGTCTTTGGTATTTTGAAGATTCGATCATGTGTATATATAGTTGCAGAGAACATGCAAACATTTCTCTATAAATTAATACTTCTCCCCTCATTCAAACAAATACGCCCGTTTTCTTAAAACCTTTTTCAAAACGATGCCTTTGACGCGGAAAACTGCTCGTAAGAGAGTCATTTGTCCATCTACGGTCAAGATTAAGTCTAACCCTTGGATTTGTGATGAGGTTGAAGAGGGAAGGGCCCGCAAGTGTCAGCGAAGTAATTCCTCCGGCCCCAAAAAGCCAGACGTGACTTCAACCAGTGGTAGCTGGGGGCTAGGCTTGGCAAGGCAAGGGAACCAGACTCTGCAAGAATACCATCAGGAGTTCGTGCGGACTATGGGACACTTTGGGCTTCACCGATCCGCAGAAGAAGTGGCGATGATCTTTTTCCTAGGACTCCGACCTGACCTTCGACTGCAGCTTACCGAGATGGGACTACATGACCGTGGAGAGCGCATCAACATTGTCCTACGGAATGCTCGCCTCGCGGAGACCGAGCTCAGCCGAGTGGTTATCGACGACTCATCTGATAGTGAAATGGAAGACGACCCATCCTTTTAGCCTATTGTTCAAATAATGTTCTACTCCTCCTTTTACATTAATTAATAAAAAGAGCTTTGGGTTTTTAACTTGAACTTGCATGTTTTGGCAAATCCCGGAAATATATACTTATTTTAATAAACTTAGACGGTTTAGGATTTTAACCGAGGAAAACTTACACTGGGAGTTATGAATTAATTTGTCAAGGCTAAAATCATAAACCATCGGAAATCCCTTTGAAATAAAGCTTTTGTTTTTTCTTTTCTTTACTTATGCGTTAGGTTAAGTGATAATGGTGGATAAAATATTCTTTTATGATAAATTAAAACTTAAATAATAATTAATTAGCCGATACACTCGGCCAATTAACGTAAAAACGTTTGGACTCCCCCATAATAATCAAACAACGTAATTAATTTTAGTTGTTTCGCAATGATGGTGCTATTTAATGATATTTAATTTAAAAAGTTGGACAAAATATGAAAATAAGTGATAATATGAGGTCTTATTTGAAAGTTACCCAATTAAATGTGGAGGCAGCTTCTATTCGAAAGTCTGATTCGAGATCGCTGTTTCCGAGGGATTTCCGACGGATTATATATGTCTAAAATTTTAGAATTATTAGATTTTGTTGAAACTTAATTTGTTTTCTGTATAAAATTTGTTTTTGATGTTTGAGATTCTATATTTTTTATTTGTTTTCTGTGTAAAACATTATTGATATTTTTCTTGATGATTTTAAGGGTATATATACTTGGTATTTTAATAAACATCCCCCAGCTAAAACTTACACCGGGTAAGTTCCCCTCGGCTAAAATCATAACCCGTCGGAAATCCGTCGGAAATTGCCGAGGGATTTCCGACGGGTTATGATTTTAGCCGAGGGAAACTTACCCGGTGTAAGTTTTAGCCGGGAGTTTAGAATTTCCCTCGGCTAAAATCATTAACCGTCGGAAACCCGTCGGAAATTTCCGAGGGATTTCCGACGGTTTAGGGTAATAACTTCGAATTTGCGGGATTTTTAACATGTTAGGTCTTGATAGATCTATAAGTAACAAATTAAACCTATTTTCTGTGAAATCTTTTTAAGAATCAAACATTTTTTACTTTTTAATTGAAACCATAATCAAACTCGTAAGTGTCCTTATATGTTATATGTGTTCTTATGAAAGCTTGAATTCGTTCATCGATCGATTGTTAGAAAATGGAAAACGACTTGTTCTGTTTGGTTTTCAGAGATTTTTCTTATTAGTATGTAACACTAATGGTTATAAAACACTAAAATTTATGAAATCTTCAAAATCTAAACCATAAACCGTCGGAAATCCCTCGGAAATTTCCGAGGGATTTCCGACGGATCTAGATATTTTATTGGTTCACAGCCGAAAAATGCTAAGTATAAAACTTCAAAATATCAAGGGCCGTCGGAAATCCCTCGAAAATGTCCGAGGGATTTCCGACGGATACTAAAATTTTACCCGCGAAATTAAACCGCCAAGCGAAAATTGTTGAAAATCGAAACGGTTTAATTAAATTAATTTCCGACGGATTTCCGAGGGAATGGGTCTGTCGGAAATCGTTAATCATATTAATCGATCCGTCTTCTTCTCTTTCTCTCTTCTCTCTTCTTCTCCTCTCCTCTCCTTCTTCCTCTCCGCGAAAATCTTCTTCTCTCCTCTCCTCTCTTCCTCTCCTCTCCTTCTCCCACTCCGCCGCCGCCTTTCCTCTCCTCTCCGTGATCCTTTCCCTCCTCTCCTCTCCGGGATCCTCTCCTCTCCTTTTTCCGCCGCCGCCTCTCCACTCCGCCGCCGCCTCTCCACGCCACCACCTCTCCACGCCACCACCTCTCCACGCCGCCGCCGACTTATAAATGTAAGTTTTCTCTTTTTTTTGTTAGATTAGGTTGTTAGATTTAATTAGAAAAAGTTATGGAATTTTTAGATTAGTTGTTAGATTGTTATTTAGGTTGTTAGATTGTTATATTGTTATTGTGGAATTAGATTAGGTTGTTAGATTAGGTTAATTATTTATAAATTTATAAAAAACGTTTTTGTAAATTAAATTTATGAAAAAAGTTTTTGTAAAATTTATTTATAAACACAATTTAATAAAAACGTTTTTGTAAATTTTAATAAATAAATATATAAAACGTTTTTGTAAATTTTAATAAATAAATATATAAAAACATTTTTTATAAATAAATATATAAAAACGTTTTTAATAGATAAATATATAAAAAAACGTTTTTAATTAATAATTTTATAAAAAACGTTTTTTATAAATCAATTTTGTAAAAACGTTTATTATAAATACATTTATTAAAAACGTTTTTCGTAAATATATTTTTTTAACACATTTTTAAAAATTGTATTTTTAAACCGTTTTTATATATTTTTGAATTAAATACGTTTTAATAAATGTATTTGTAAAAAACAATTTTTATAAATGTATTTTCTTAAAACAAATATAGGTTTTTTAGAAATATATTTTGATGATTATTTATATGTTTTATTTTGATGATTTAGTTTTTCTGTTTTTATTTTTGTAGGTCTTACGGTGAATTCGATCGAGATCGTTCTGGCGGTTCGAGGCGGAGGAGTATTTCCGCAGCTCCGAGATCGAGTACTCTTCCGCCTTCTACGCCTCATGCGCCGACTATTCCGGACACTGAGAGTGTAGCTCCTCCGGGGATCATGACCATCGAGGAGCTCGTCCAACAGCCGGGACGTTATCTTTTTTTTATTTTTTGTTATTTGCGGTAAGTTATCTTTTTTTTTTTTTTTTGTTATATATTTTGAGATTTTTTTAACTTCTTTAATTCTATTTCTTTTGTAGCAAGAATTTAATTGGCAATGGACCATCACGAAAACGGTGGAGACGGAATTTTTGGCCGAGGCTAGAACGCAATTCTCGCGCAACATGAACGAGTGGAAGAAGGTTTGGAGAAGGCGTGGAGAGAAGCCAAAAGGCTTGAACGCGGATGTGTTTCAGGACTACATCCCGTATTGGCAAGACCCGAAGACCGTAGCTCTATATCAGACTAATTCCAAGAACCGGAATAGTCCCCGAGAAGGGAAGGGACCCGCTATCCACAACAACGGGGCGAAGAGCTTAAAAAAATCCGAAATCGAAATGGTAAGTATTTTTAGTGTTTTTAGTTATTTTTAAATATCGATTTTAGTATATTTATTAGTAACTAACGGTTTAGTTTTTTTCTAGACGGAGGAAGATGGCGAAGTTCCGGATCACCTAAAGGTGATGGTGAGGACGCACACCAACAAAAAGACCGGCCAAATTCAAGATCCTGCCATCAGGGAGCTCGTCGAGAAGGTGTCGAAGGTGCAGGAGGAGATCCTTACTCAGAGATCGCAGGACGGCATCACCGCTTCCAACCAGCTCTCTCGGTCTGAGATCAACGACATAGTGCTCGGGGTAAGTAATAATTATAGATTATCATTTCAATTTAGATATTTATTTGTTGATAAGATTTAATGTTTGATATTGTTTTTGTATGAGGTACCTGTTAAAAAAGGTCGTCGGCCAGGGTTGGGTAAGATTGCGTTCCAACCCTCAACTTCTTCGGGTAGTTTTTCGATGGATCCATACATTATCCGGCAAAACGAAGAGCTCAAGGAGAAGGTCGCCGCTTTGGAAGAAGAGCTCTCGACTCAGAAAACAAAGAGCGGGAAAATGGCGGATTACTTTAAATCGAAGTTCGATGATTTCCCGGAAGATTTACTTTGATGTATTTTTTTTTTTGTAATTTTCAAACAATTTAGAAAACCTTTAATAATTATTAAATTTTATAAAATTTTTAATTNTAATAAATAAACCCATAATTTTGTTAAAAATTAAATAAATTAATTTTTTCGATCCGTCGGAAATCCCTCGGAGACTAGGAACACAATCCCTCGAAAACCCGTCGGTATTTATCCCCTCGGAAATCCGTCGGAAAATTCACAGACGGAATATTCCTTGGAAACCCGACGGTATTTATCCCCTCGGAAATCCATCGGAATATTCCCAGACGGAATATTCCTCGGAAATCCGTCAGAATACTGCCTGACGGATTTGTTCTCGGAAATCCACAAATAAAGACGGATTTCCGAGGGATTTCCGACGGATTCCTATTTCCGAGGAGATAGAACCGACGGCCAAAATCCATCGGGAATGGCTATTTCCGACGGGATACCGACGGATTCGGCCGTCCGAAATGTTTTCTTGTAGTGATATGACCAAGAATCAGTTCACCTATAAATTTGTAGCAACAGTTGTTGGTGACCACCCTGAACCATTTGCTGGGCCAAATCATGCAAAAGTGGCAATACCCTTGACGGAATGAGGATTGGAAGTGTATAAGCAGCAGTTTCTGAGTCATCGTTGTGGTGTCCTGCGTGGGGCATTGAAGATTTTCCACCACCATCACCGTCTACGGATGGTCTCAGTGAGTTTGGAAGGCCATCAAAAAGGCGATCACGCTCCACAGCTTTACTGATTATAACAAACATAAATCAAAAAGAGGAATGAGGACAAGATGAATGCAGGTGATTTGAAGAAGACACTTAACTTAGACTTTAATTCTCCAATTATTTAGTCACATGACTAGTAACATAGGGAACTGTATACTGACAAGTGACAAGTGCTAGCTTTGACAAACACATATTTAAAAACTCCGATAATCCAGGGAAAAAAAGGTCACTTTAAGATATTGATTTTTTTGCTCATGCCAAAAATATTCTTGGATATTTGCAAGGGGGGTAAAGAAGTAAGATTCTCATAGAGGAAAGATTAGTTCCCGCAAAAACACAAACTAGAAAAAGTAGCAAAAATCCACAGCTAGCAATGTTCCCTGAAGTTAAAGGGTAGGAATCATGGTTACAGCATGCAAATTTTTTGAAAGAGGAACCATGTAATCTTGTCTTAAGATGACGTGCTACATAATGTATATATAAACCACTTGAGAAGAATGTGTTCTAGAAACCCTTTTTAGGTACAGAAGCACGAACCTGTAAGAAGCTAACAGTTGCTTAAACTCCTCTACCAGCTTTGACTGTGCTTTCGCAAGCAAGCTGTTTGCATGGTTGAGGACTCCATCACTACTCTTAAAGCTTTTGTTGCTGCTAAAATAACGAATAATTTTTCTGAGTTGAGCTATTGCCTCCAGATAACTTTCCAGGTCCTCATGTGGCCCTTTGAGTACTTTAGTCTCTGCCTAGAAATGAATTGAGAGCATAGTAAAAAAACCGGTTTCGAGTTCCAAAAACAAAAAAAGAAACTCAGAAATAATTAACAAGCTAAAACCACAACCAAAGACATATGTAATCAATATTATAAGATCACTAAAATTTGAATATGCATTTGCTTTTATGTAATAGAGGCTCGAAGCAAAACATATAATGCAGGAATCTGGAAGAATATGTAATGTAAAAGCTGAGAACAAAGCCAATTTGGTTTCTAAGAATTTAAAATCCATACAAGAACCTCGCACAGACCAATATATCTATTTATACCGATCGATCTTGGGAAAATTCCATAAAAATACTTCAATTAAATTACGATAAGCTTTTTAATACCTCAACTATTTATGTACCCAGAAAAATACTCCAAGAGGGGGTGTATTCAATCTAGCATTTGGAGTAATTTGTATTAAAATCACAAAACCTATGTTATTCTAACATGAATTTTTTTAAAAAATTTAAAATTTCATGTTATTGAACTAGTGATTTGTAAATGAACTTTCAAATCTATTGTTATTGGAAATATTTTAAGTAGTGGATTTTAGGAGATTTTTAGTGATTTGAAGATGTTTTGGTGGAGTAAAAAAGAATAAAAACCCAAATCTCATAGATTTAGGTGAGATTTCATAGAATTTTAAAAACAAATCATAACAATTTATCTAATTCACTCAAATCATCTAAAAACTCACTAAAACTTAAATCTTTCCAAATCCTCTTAAGTATTAGATTGAATACACCCCCCAACTATTTCATTTGCCCATTTTAAATCTTCAAATGTGAACAATATGCTCATTTTACAACATCTCGTTAACAGATGTATACGAAACTATACAGGGTTTGAAACCGTTTTTAATTATGATAATAAAATATTAATAAATAAATAAATAAATTACATTAAATTTCCAAAAAATTCTAAAAATCCCCAAAAAATTCCAAAAAATCAAAAAAAAAATCTTAAGTTAAGAAAAAATAATTTTAAATTTTAAATAAAAATTTTAAAAATTGTTTCAAACCGTGTATAGTTTTGTATACATCTGTTAACGAGATGTTGTAAAATGAACACACGGTTCATACTTAGAGATTTAAAATGGGTAAATGAAATAGTTAGAGTATTTTTCTGGGTACAAAATTAGTTAGAGTTTTAAAAACTTATCGTAATTTAGTTGAGGTATTTTTATGGAATTTTCCCTATCGATCTTAATATAACCGATGAATTAAACCTCACATGAACGGGAAGAAATACATAAAAATCAGCACTGAGAAGTTAAGTTTTGTAAAACAAACCTGACGGAGGAGATCAAACTGAGACAAAATAATTTCAGTAGCCTTAAGAGTCTTATCAATATTCTCGTGAGCTTTCCTTATGGCATGCGTCCTAATCTGAGATTTCCAACACAGTCAACCCAAAATCCGATCAAGTCAGCAAAATTTCAGATAGAAATCTGGATAGAAGAAGAAAAACCATTCAGTCGGAGCTCGAACAGGCGGCAATAAACAGACCTGAGTGGGACGCATGGCGGTTTCGAGAGCAGAAAGACGGCTATCGAAGGAGCCGAGGATCGAGACAACATTGTCGGTGATGGTTTGACTCTTCTGAAGAGATGCTCTCATCAACACAGCTCTTTCGCTGAGCAGATCCATTCCGCTATCTACGGCCATGGCGGAAATGAAGTCTGTAAGTTAATTCTGTTGGTCGTTTAAGTTTCAGTCTAGTCTGAATTGGTCTAAGGTAGTTGAATGAGTCTTAGAGAATAAGTCGAAGTTGACTTGGTTTATAGGAAACAACTTCGTGGGTCGCAAGTCTTTTTCCGTTGTTTTGTTGTAAGTCACAAGTCTATTTAAGAGACTTGATCTGGATTGAGTTTAATAAGAAGTACGAAATATTCAGTCCGAAACTTGTTTCAGTAACTTTACTCTGTTTCTTTCTTCTATGAGCAACAGAAAATACTTTTCTTCTCGTCGCCTTCCAAAATCGAAGTTGGAAGAGAAAGAGAGACGACGACTCGGTTTGGTGGTGCCAGAGCCGGTACAAACCAGCAAATTCATAATTTTGAATTTAAAAAAAAAAATATTGACCTCTCTGTTTTCAAATATTTTATTTCAAAAGTAATTAAACTTGGATAACTCTTTCCCTTAACCAATATAAGCTTTTATGGTTCCTTCTCCTCTACGATATATGCTTGGCGATTTACATTTATGAGTATAAGAAATCATTTCTTTTTTACAAATTTTGCTTATAATTTGACGATGTTTCGATTATGTTCTTCGTACTCATGGTTAAGCTTCATTAGTTTCGTTTCGTTTCGTTTCGTTTCGTTTCTCTTGTACGTAGGTAATGAGGATGCTCCTTAGCACGCACGTTACGCGCGTTTTGGCGATAACGCTCCCTGGTTTTTAATGGGCTGTTTCGTAATTAGGCCATAGCCTTTTATTTTGAGGGCTAGGGTTCCTTTATCTGCTGTCCATCCGTCAAACACTAGCCTATGCTCTACAAAACGTGCAGGCATGAGAAATTTTGTCAACATTTTTTCATTTTTTTTAAAAAACATCGTCAACATTTAATTATATTTAGATTGTCACTTTGGTCAATAATATAATTAAAATCTTTTTGAGTATCGAAGATGTTAACTTTTTTTTTTTGTGTGGTAAAAGAAGATGTTAACTTGTTTTTTTATATCAGTCTATAAAGGCGTACAAATAAATATCGTGCATGGAGCTTCTTATTTAGCACTCTATAATCTAAATACATGTGATTAAATATAACAGGAAGAAAGAAAATATTCGCATACCGAGATCGATGAATGTGTGAACAATTTTGAAGAACGTGCAAATACATGTTCTGCGTGCTACATATAGTATACATTGTTCTTCAACAAAAAAATAAAATACTAATAATATAGTATACATTGTTAATATGTAGATCCTAGATGTATACTGTGCATAAATATAGATTTATGTTTATGAAAAAATAAGAAAGTTTTTTTACACGTCCATTAAATATTCAAAAAATTATGCTTATATAAGACTGACCAAATATAAAAATACTGAGTAGAAATACCAATTTGAACAAGTGTGAAAGTTGTAACAATTGTTGAATTGCTCTAATGAAGGAGTTGAAGAGGGTGTTAAATCTGACGTGAATTAAACTGAGTTGAATAAATTCAACATGTTGAATCACGCAGGGAATGAGAGAGATAATGCCACGTGGCACATTGTCATTGGGCGTTGAGATTGATTGTTGAATAAAGAAGAAATTGGGACACGTATGGTGCTGTTATTGGCCGTTGGGGTTTTTGATATTTGTTTTTCATTTTAATTATTTATAGTCAATTATT
Organism: Eutrema heterophyllum; assembly: GCA_002933915.1. Taxonomy (NCBI): domain Eukaryota; kingdom Viridiplantae; phylum Streptophyta; class Magnoliopsida; order Brassicales; family Brassicaceae; genus Eutrema; species Eutrema heterophyllum. The sequence goes on from PKMM01024129.1 coordinate 801,648, forward strand.
TCATAGTAAATAAATTTTTTATTTTTTTTATACTAAAATTCATCATTTTTCATACTGAGATTTGTTTTATTTGATTTGGACATTAAAAAAAACACATTTTTTACTTTAATTTTTCTATTAAAACCTTTTTTTACTATAATTTTTTATAATCTCTAATAAACTATTGTTTATAGTTTTAAACATCTTTTTAGTGAAATTGATCACAACAATAACTCTTTTAACACCAAAAATTCTACTAATTATCCTTTTTTACTATAATTTTTTATTAACCTCCAAAAAAGTATTTAAAAATTTTATTTAACCTTTAATTATTTTAATTTAATTTCAATCAATAATTTTTATTAGTATGTAATCACAAAAACATAAAAGAAAATAAAACATATTTTATTTTACTCTCTCCCTCTCTCTCTCGGTCAATTTGTTTTCGAGAAAAGAAACTGGGCAAAGGATTCGGTGGGGATGAAATCCTTCCGATTTGGGCAACGGCGCTTGGAGGCCTATTTAACGATAAGGAGTGAAAGTGTTTATTTCTGAATGAATCTAAAGAAAACAGAAAAAAGAAAAAAATCATGAGGAGAAGCTTTCTAGCGTTGTCCGCCCTCCGCCGCCGGAACTTGGTCATTTCTGCCGCCTCGTTCAGTTTTGCCGTGCCTCCATCCGGAGGAGATGATGATGACACTCCTCCCCAACCTACTCCTCAGCCGTGGCCATTGCCAAGAATTAATGTAGAGATACCAAACTCACACATTGTGGTTGAAGAAATGCAGGAGAAAGAGCGACTAAATTGGGTAAATGTAACATGGATGTTTCTGATACCTGGTACTGCAAGCTACGTGGTCTGGAATCTGAGAGGGTAGAGATGACGGAAGAAGAGATCAGCAATTGGTCCAGAGAGGTGGAGCAAGAAGAAGCTGCAAAGGAGGGAAAAGTTTGGACTCTCAAGGAAAAGATAGCATTTTGGAAGTACGAGGCTGAGTTCTGGAATCAGGATGCAAATCGCTTGGAAAGGGTCTGGGAGGAGCTCTTCCAAGAAAGTCCCTAAGGTTCGTCTGCTTTAATGGTGTGTTTTATCTGCGACTAATTAGTGTGTTTATCTGTTTGGCGTTACATGTTAAGTAATGTTTGTGCTTTAATCGATGTTATGTAATGTGTTTTTTTCTTTTGGTTTGGGTCACCGAAACTTTATCAAGCATACCAAATCTTATCGATTTCCTTTACCAATCATATATATGAAAGAAGGTGAGCCCTCTCTAACCGCTTGCCATGTCAGCAATTTCAATGAATTTGGAGGTTACACATGTTTATTTAATATTAAAACCACCAAAACAATAATCAGTATTACATCAATGGGATTAACTGGCCATGTTTCACGTATCATTCAACGCATTTGGAGAATATGAAGTATCCATTTCTTTATGTATTAAAATTACGTATTAAAAAATTGCATAAATCTAAATCACAAGGTTGAGATTGATTTTGGAAGAAAAATATGTTAAATAGTCATGCTGAAATCTTTCACAAATGAATATTGAATGAAAAGTGATACTAAAAACGTATACGAATATGATCCGCGCGTAGAGCGGATAATCATCTAGTTATATTCTAAAATTACACAACTCTTTGTCTTCTTTGTGATAGCCCTTCGTTTCAAATCTATTGTCGCTATTTTTATGTTGTCACGTTTCAAAATTCATATTAAATTTAAATGGATAATGAAGCTTATATTATTATATGAGCTCATATTATATAATTACAAAGCATCTTAGAATAATCCCAGTGATCATTATTCACATAAATGGACCAATTAATTTGTTAAAGTTTCGAGCACTTCACTCACAAGCCATCACACTTACGCTAATGTTTAGGATAAAAACGTAAAATGTGATTTCAAAAGGATAAAAACAAAATCATAATAACTTAAAACTTTTTATAGTATCATCATCATCGTGTAGAGACTGAAGAGAGAAGATTTTGAATAGCAAAAGAGAATTTAGTTAGGCATCGTTACTTAATTTTACATTTTCTGTTTTCGATTGAAGATCCTTTCGGAAAAAAAATATAATGATAACCACTTGGCGGCATTGCATGTTAATTTTAAAATGGATAATCAATCAAGTTTATAAGAGTGTTTAACTAAAGAAAAAAAGATTGTGTAAGCATCGTTGCATAATCATAGTGATCATAATTCATATCTGGACCAATTTGTTTAAGGTGCGAGCACTTACTCGCAAGCCACACTTACGCTAACGTTTAGGATAAAATCATAAAACGTGAATTTCAAAAGGATAAAAACAAAATCAGAATAATTTAAAACCTGTTTTTATTATAATCATCATCGGTGTCTTGGTTGATTGATATTGAAGAGAGAAGATCTTGAATAACAATAAAAATTTAATTATCGTTCCCTTAATTTTACATTTTCTGTTTTCGATTGAAGATCCTTTCTTCCTCTATTTCTCTCTCGCTATCTTCCGATATTGATCGCCGGAAAAAAATCGCTGCCCAAATATTTCCCTCCGAAGATCTCTTCGATCAATCCAACGGTCTGATTTTCGCTTCCCCAGATCTCACAGAACATGGTACTTATCCTGATGCAGAAGAAGCGTAGTGGAACATTTTTGTTGGAAATCATTTGAGTCTCCAAAACCAAATCAACGGTTTGGCCTTTGTCCCTGAGCACGGTTGCAACGGTGGCTGCAGCTCCATGGAGATCTTTGTCCTAAGCACACACAATGGAAGATCTCTACCTCTCTTGTCCCAGTTCTGGCAGCAAATAGAGCAACTAAAAACTGAAATCATAGCGCCAACACTTCCCCACAGCAAATCACTTCAACGGAAAGGGAAACGGATTCTCTGGACCAAAAATATTATATGGGAATCAACATTGAATTTCTAGACCTAAGTCATTGAGTTTCTGGACCTAAGTCATTGAGTTTGACTTGGAGCTGCTCACTGAAGACAGAGCCAGAGCCTTCTTGCACTTACCCAAGCCGCTCGCTTGACCGGCTTACTCTCCGATACCAAATCAACGGTTTGGCCTTTGCCTCTGAGAGTTGTTGCAAGTTGCAACTGTTCATGTAGCTCCTTGGAGATCTTTCTCCAAAGCACACACAATGTTTTTGACCTCTTGCATGTCTCAGCTTTGCCAACAAATCCTTCTCCTTAACCAACTATTGGTCCTTATTACCAACCGTAAAAACATCACAAGGAGACGAAAACACGCAAAACCCGGGAACATGTTCAAACACTACAAGAAAACAATTTCATTCCAACGAAATTTTACGATGTAAAGTACAAACGAATTTGTATCGACTTTACAACGAAAAATATTTTCGATGTAAAGTCGTCGTAAATTTTTGTCGTCGTAAAATCGTCGTAATATAAAGACGCTTTTACGACGATGTCAAAATTCGTTGTAAATTCGATGTAAAATTACATCGGAATTACATCGAATATTATTTTTTTAGTATTTCGTTGTAAATTTGATGTAAAGTTTACATCGAATTTACATCGAATCCGTAATCCATACTAATTTAGGGTATAAGTTTTAGGGCTTACGATGATTACATGGTTGATTACAAGTTCTATAAGATTGGTTTTTCATCGTTTATATTGTTTTAACTAAATTCTACTCATTGTATACAAAAATTTGAGTTTTCACAAAAATCAATAACATTATATACTTCATGCATGTTATGGATATACTTATAATTAAGAACAAAACTTATACATTATTATGCAAGATAAGGAAGTTTCCCAGATCGTCGTTATTGAATTTGTTGTTTACTAAGAGAAGTCTTGGAAGCACAAATATACTTCGTTGATACATTTAAATATTGTGTATTGTAATTTAGGGTATATGGTATAAAATTATTTGATTACGACGATATTACGACGGATTCGTTGTAAATTTGCTGTAAAATTATATCGAATTTACAACGAAATACTAAAAAAATATGAAATTTTCCACACGCGGCAAATTTAATTTTTGATTACGACGGATTCGATGTAAATTCGATGTAAAATTATATCGGAATTACATCGAATATCATTTTTTGTAAAAATGTGGAATTTCCCACACGCGGAAAATTTAATTTTTGATTACGACAATTTTAAGATGGATTCGATGTAAATTCGATGTAAAATTACATCGGAATTACATCGAATATCATTTTTTAGTATTTCGATGTAAATTCGATGTAAAAAAATCTATACCCTATACCCTAAATTACAATACACAATATTTAAATGTATTAACGAAGTATATTTGTGCATCCAAGACTTCTCTTAGTAAACAACAAATTCAATAACGACGATTGAATCTAATTTCTGGAAAACTTCTTTATCTTGCATAATAATGTATAAGCTTTGTTCTTATAAGTATATCCATAACAAACATGAAGTATATAATGTTATTGATTTTTGTGAAAACTCAAGTTTTTGTATACAATGAGTAGAACTTAGTTAAAACAATATAAACAATGAAAAATCAATCTTATAGAACTTATAATCAACCCTATAATCATCGTAAGCCCTAAACCTTATACCCTAAATTTGTATGGATTACAGATTCGATGTAAATTCGATGTAAAATTTACATCGAATTTACAACGAAATACTAAACAAAATGATATTCGATGTAATTCTTATGTAATTTTAAAAAATGATATTCGAATCCGTCGTAAAATCGTCGTAATCAAAAAATTAAATTTGCCGAGTGTGTGAAATTTCATATTTTTTAGTATTTCGTTGTAAATTCGATGTAAATTTTACATCGAATTTACATCGAATCCGTCGTAAAATCGTCGTTATCAAAAAATTAAATTTGCCGCGTGTGGGAAATTTCATATTGGTTGAATTTTCGGTTAAAATTTTACGACGGATTTACATCGAATCCGTCGTAATTCCGATGTAATTTACCATCAAAATTACGACGACCGCACCTCTATATATACGAGCCCATATTTTTTCCTTCAACCTCATTCTCTCACAATCTCTCTCTCTCAAAGCTCCAACATCTCTCTAAAAGGTAAAAAAAAATTTGTCAATTAAATTATACATGATTAGAAATTAGGATTGGAAATTAGTTAGGATTGAAAATTATCGTTTAGGATGATTGGAATGCAAATTTTAGTATTGGAATAGACGTCATAATTTGTTAAATTCATTAATTTAGTTATTAATTTAATATAATTTTTTTTATGTCAGATGCGCCTCAGCGGGCGGAATTGGAGCGGAGAACCGCAATGGCTACGGACGCGGAGCTTTTTAGGAACTTCGATATCAACCTAGATAATTAGTATTTCAAATTGTATTTTTATTATTTGTATTTTGAATTTTATTTTATATTTTGAATTTATTTATAAAATTTATAATTATAATTTTATTAATATATAACTTATAATTTATAATTTTATTAATTATTAGTTTATAATTATAATTTTACTAATTATATAATTTATACATAACATCGAAATTACATCGATCTAGGATTTACATTGATTTTACATCGAATTCAATTTACATCGAATTCATTTTATATCGAATTTACATCGAATTCATTTCACAATACAAAAATTATATTATTCGATGTAAAGTCGAAGTAAAATTACATCGATTTTACATCGAATAATTTACGACGATTCTTATTCGTCCCAGTTTTTACGACGAATTTACGACGATTCTCAAGTTACAACGATCAGTTTACGACGATTTGTCAATCGTCGCTAATCCGTCTCAAATGCTGTTTTACATCGATTTTACATCGATTATATCCGTTGTAATAGACTTGTTTTCTTGTAGTGAAAATCAACATATACTAAATTCGATGTGCCGAAAAAAATATGAACTAAAATACGGTGCAATTTCCTACCTTCTACACATAAAAATTCAATTTTCCTACCCAAATTATTGAATCCAACCCAAATCCAGCATTGACCGCAAATCCGTTAGTCAAACCGTTACCAGTACTGACTCAGCAGTCTCAGTCAGCTGCCACGTCAGCTAAAGCGTCCACTTGCTGAGTCAGCTACCACGCCATTAATTTTTTTTTTTTAAATTCCAACTTTTTTTCAATTTTTTTTTAAATGATATCATTTTTCTATATATATTGTTTTGTCTAAATTTTTAATATTTCATTAATCTTAATTACCTAAAAATGATTTAATTACATGAAATAGGTGTATGTGTTATTGTTAGTGATAAACCCACATTTTGTTTACTCTAAACGGTGTTTTCTACTTTCGTTCGACGTATTAACGAGGCTGACAGATCTGGTGTTAAATCTACAAATTTTGAAAGTTCGAGTATTAAAATGGGTGTGATAAACGGTCTGAGTATTTTTTTTAGAAACCAAAATAGTTCGTGTATTTTTTTTCCAAATTTTATATAATTAAGGTATTTTAAAGGTTTTTTACAAGATATATTCTAACCATCAACAAATAATGGTTACTCTTTTAAATATGGATTCCAATATAATTATTAAGTGCAATTTCTCTATAAAATACCCGGTGGGGTTGCCCAAAAAAAAAAATAGTACATGGATTTTTGATATACGACAAAGTCCCCTGCATAAAACAAAAAAAATAACAATTGATTTGAAATAAACAATTTATGTTTTGTATTCAGATTGTTGTGCTTTCATTTCATAAATAGTCCTCACATGGATCTGTATAGAAAGTAGCCTTAAATAAATGTAAAATATTAACTAAAATGATTTGGTAAATGTCTTTCTGAAGTTTGCAGAGATGCAAATGAGGTTTCGTGTATTACATAAATCTAATTGAAATGAATTAATTATATATATTGGCAAACTTAAAGATTATATCTCTCTCTTGGTCAAATCTTTACCAATATTTGTATATGGAAGAAACTAAGCAGAATGACTTATTGAAGTTGAATCGATGCCGAAATCGGCAAGGATTAGGTGCTTGGCTCTATTTATTCTACGGTGGTAGTGAGTGAGAGATATCTTTTTCTTTTTTTAATCGAAAAATGATTTTTACACTTTTTTTCTCGATGCTTTAGGGATTTGATATATCTCGTTTTACGTAAAGCGTGACTTTTGACCAAATAGGAAAATTGAGTGAAAGTCGTTTTTGGGAAGAGTCGATCCCTGACCTAGACCAACACGACGACCCTCTCTTCACAAGCGGGAATCACCCACCACCACAATAAATTTTTTTTGTTATGCGGGTTTGAGAGAATACAAGTTCTGATTGGTAACCTCTTGCAGTACTTAGTGTACCGTTTTTCATACGAGTAGCTTTTTTTGTACCAATATTTCTTTTCGTTTTTAAAAAAAATTATTTTGTAATCGTTTACCGCTCTTTCATACCACTAAAAATTTGTACCGCTTTATATTACTAATCGGACTCATTAATATAGTCAAAACGGTGATGTAATAGCGAACTAAAAAATTTGAATTTTAATTGGTGAACAGCAACATAAATTAAGTTCTATTTTATTTTTAACATGACCCACTAAAAGACAGAAATAAAATCTAACCATTTGTTTAGACGTTAAAATATGCTTTCTAATAATGCTCATTAATCACCTTTTTATACAACCCGCCAAAACCAACTACTTGCCGACTGCTACCAATCAAACCCGAATTTTGTTATGGATATTGCAACGGCAATCGCAACCGCGATTCCGAAACGCTAAACACACGTCGACAAAAGAACCTTAGAAGAAAACTTGAACCGAACAGAGACGTTTTAGTGAAGCAAAGTGTCGGGAGAGAAAGCAAAGAACAAACGTTACTGTCGTCAGGTGTCTTCTTCAAATCTCTCTTTGTCATATACCCGTTCTCTTCTCTTTCTCCGTAAAGAATATAATCTCCAATTTCTTCATCACATTTCATTTCTTATTTTAATTTTAATTTTGTTTGCATCATCATCATACACAGGCCAATTAAAAAAAATCTCCTCTTTCTTCGGTTGCTACTTATAAAACTGAGAAAGAATAGCGCAGATAGATGTAATTATCAAGTAGAAGCATCATCATCATTAGCACTACAGACAGCTATATAGATTCATATTTTTTTGAATAATTGTTGATTAAGTAGGATTCGATTTGATTTCTCGTGGGTTTCTAGCTTTCCCTCTAGGGTTTTGCTTTTTTTCTACAATTACAGATCGAGAAAGTATTTGGGGTGAGAGATCAAGCAAATCTGGGCTTTTTATTTTAGAAAATGGGATCTTCTTCTGGGCAAAGTGGGTACGATCTGTCTTTTAAGATCTTGTTGATTGGAGATTCTGGTGTTGGTAAAAGCAGCTTGCTTGTGAGCTTCATTTCCAGCTCCGTTGAAGATCTTGCTCCTACTATCGGTAAATAGTTTCATCAACTTGTTTTCTCTTTGATTTCCAGGAAAATCAACCAAGAAAAAGGTCTTAGATTTTTTTTTTTTTTTTTGCTAAAATATAAGGTCTTAGATTTATGTCTTTTTGTGTGTTATTATTGATCAAACAGTGGTTTCCATTCCTGGAAGAGCTTGAATTTGATGATCATCTGTCTGATTTGTGTTGGAAATTCTCTGTTTAATGATCATATATATCTTTGATCGTATTCCCGCTGAAACAATCTTGGTTTCTTGATGATTCAGCTTTTAGAATTACCAAGTTAGATACTTTCTGTCTGATAATCTAGAACCCTGGTCTTGGTTTGGTTTATGCAAATCTGTTTTGTCGGATCCAACTCGTAGGTATAACATTGTTAATTTAACCTAATCATTCATTACTCATAGGTGTTGATTTCAAGATCAAACAATTGACAGTAGGAGGCAAAAGACTGAAACTTACAATCTGGGACACAGGTGATTATTCTATGCTTAGATTATAGACGTCTAATGCTCCTAAAGGAAACTAATGGTTCTTATAACATTCTCGGTTTTCTTGTTGTAGCTGGACAGGAACGGTTTAGAACATTGACAAGCTCTTACTACAGAGGCGCTCAAGGAATCATTCTTGGTAATGTCCATCATATCAATCAATCAAAGGATAGTAAGAGATCTCTCTGCCTGTAAACTGTTTAGTTAATGTTTCTTGGTGAATGCAGTTTATGATGTGACGAGAAGGGAGACATTTACAAACTTAGTAGATGTGTGGGGTAAGGAGATTGAGCTTTACTCCACAAACCAAGAATGTGTTAGGATGCTCGTTGGGAACAAAGTCGATAGAGTGAGTTGCAATCGAAATTACACAACTTGTTCTCAAACACGATTTGGTCGTTCGATCGTTGTCTTGATGAAACATATATGATTACAGGAATCTGAGAGAGGAGTTAGCAGAGAAGAAGGGATTGCTCTGGCGAAAGACCTCAAGTGCATGTTTCTTGAGTGTAGTGCTAGAACACGACAAAACGTGGAACAGTGTTTCGAAGAGCTGTGTTTGAAGGTAAGATCCTTAATTGGTAAAAATTGACTCAAAAAGAGGGATTTGTCTTTTATATATAACAGAGAATCATTTTGTGATGAGACAGATAATGGAGGTACCTAGTCTTTTGGAAGAAGGATCAAGTGCTGTGAAGAGAAACATCTTGAAGCAAAAACCAGAACACCAGACTAGTCCTCAAGCAGGCTGTTGCAGCTCGTGAGGCGAGGCGATTTTACATATTAAAAAAACTCGAGTTCTTCTGTGCATCGCAATCTCAGTCTAATTCTTCTCTCTGAAATTGCCTCCTTTGTGTGTTGTGTGTAAGTAACATAATGTTAGCTTCTCTGTAAATTGTGGGACTCCTTTTGTTCTTCTTTTGCTTCTGAAACAAGATTGTAAAAACATCATGAAAGAATGAATCAACCCTATCCAGTGTTTTCTTCAAATCCGTGTTTATTTTGTGTCAATTGGATTCAATTAGAGAACACCATTCGAAGAGAAGAAGTTAATCCTGATAAGCTTCTAGCTCTAATCTCCTTTATTGAACCTCTGTAAACACGATTACTAGATCATCTATAGACTCATGGCGTTGGTAGCCAACAGCCTCATAACGTCTGATTACTCTCAACAACAAGCATGAGACTCTAAACTCTTAAGAGAATAACTTCTCCTATTTATATACTAAACAAGCAATAGTCGACTTCAGCCTTCCTGATGCTTTACTTCTCTTGCTTGTTTCAGCTCAATGAGAGTGTGCCAGCTCAGCAGCTTATGACAAGCTCTCTTGTTCCTATCAAATCCTTAATTGAACCGCGAAGCCAGAGTTTATACACACTACAACAGATTGATTTTCAATAAATCCAAAGTCTTTAACATAGTTTTTCGACCAACATAGTCTTCCATATCAGGAAGATCATTGTACGGTATTATGGAGATAATAAATTAGACATAAAGATCACAGCCATCAATGAGATTTCCTACTCGTTCTAAGTAACAACATAAGAACGTTTCTGATTTGAGACGTAAGAGATGAAAAAGATGGCAAAGATTAAGAACTGGTGCAGGGGAAAAAAGAGCGATCATACTCCTAAACGTAACTACAGCAAGCTGATTTCTCGGTTGTAGAAGAAGATGAAGTAGCATCTTGTTTAGTGACCTTGATGCCCTGGGGCTGTAAATCAACAGTACATATGTTTTTTGTACTCAGCTATAATGTCGGTATAATAATATGAGTGAGTTTTAGTAGCAGGTTCCCGTGGTTCTTACCTCTGCCTTTGTATCGGTTTCTGTCAACCTTTGTTTTATGTCTTTTGCAATAGAAAGGAAAACCGACTCGACATTGAGGTTTGTTTTTGCACTCTGCAAAAATTGTAATCACATCAGTAGTCTCAAGAACATAAAGGGAAAATATGTTATGTTATTATCTAGCTCACCGTCTCAAAGAATTTAATTCCATACTCATCAGCCAAAGCTTGGCCCTTTGCTGTTGGGACAGCCTGAAGAAGAAGATTATGCATCAGTATGCTACAAGTTATAGGTCATGAAAGTATGCAACTGAAGATTACTTACCCTTTTGCTTTCATCCATGTCAGCTTTGTTGCCAACTAAAATTTTGTTGACATTATCTGAGGCATGCTGCTCTATGTTCTTCATCCAGTTCCTAATGTCTGTTATAAACAATCGTGCTCAGATGCCACAAGTCTCACAACCCATTGCAAAATTGACTTGATAAAATAAAATAGTAACAAGACCAACATAAAAGCCAAAGACATACTGTTGAAGGATGACTCATCCGTTACCTCGTAGACAAGCAATATACCCATAGCTCCCCTGTAATATGCTGCATAAAAAAGGACCAAAATGCTTTGAAGAAAGTGCGGAAAACATATGAACTGTCTTTTACTTCTTGAAGTATGGAAACACACAAGTTATCATCAAGATAAGACTCAAGAATCAACCTATGCAAGTGGAAACATCAAGCAGACATAAAAATCTACATGCCTTTTAAAGAGCAAGTAACAAAAATTTTTTTATAGAAAAAACAGTCTTTAACCTGTAGTTATAGTTCTAAAACGTTCTTGACCAGCTGTGTCCCATATCTGCAATTTGATACGCTTCCCATCAAGTTCAACAGTTCTTATCTTGAAGTCAATTCTGGAAAAAAGAAGTAGTAAGACAAACTTAGACACAAAAATAAACATTTAGACAAATCTTACGGAAACAAGCAATTGCAGGAAGACATACCCAATGGTAGTAATGAAACTTGTAGTGAAAGGTATCATCGGAGAAACGCAGTAACAAACAACTTTTCCCCACGCCTGAACATATATACATATAAAGCTAAAACAAAGAATTAATACATATAAAGAGAAACTCATCAGAACCGTCAACCTCAGGTAAACACCCTTTGATCCATCTCTGACCTTTCAGCTTTTGACGAATCTTGTCTATCTGAAACCCGATCTGACCCTTTGGCTCTCTTTCTCTTGCATGCACGGTGACCGTGACTTCGAATCGTCACCACGCTACTACCTTGAGAATCTATCTGGATCTGAAAGCTCCACCTTCAGGTAAACCTCTTAACCTGATAGCTTTTCCTTTTGCTTGATCTACTGATGAAGAAACACTAACCCTCAACTTGTTTTGCAGACGAAGATTCTCTTGTACCTCAATCAGCAGATCCCGAACCAACAATACCTAGGTAAACTCTCTGAACAAACCCCTCTGATTCTTCAGTCTCTGTACCTTAGTTGATTCAAAAATATTAACCTTCTGTTGTTTTGACCTTTGATGAAGACTAACCTTTGTCCTCTTTTACTGTGTGCGAGGTGATGACAACAGGAACACCAAGCACCAGCTCCTTTCTCTGGACCTACTCAGAGACCTTGAGCAGTAGCCTCAACTGCTCAAACCGAACTCCAGGTAACCCTTTAGTCAATAGGTCTGCTAGGGTTAATTGATGTGTGAATCTTGTGTAGTGAAATATCACCATCTTCAATAACATCTCGCATGAAATTGAATCTTGTGTGAATATGCTTGGTCCTTTCATGGAATCCTCCATTCTTTGCTAAATGTATTGCACTTTGTGAATCTGAAAACACCCTCACATCATCTTGATTAAAACCCAATTCACTGACAAAACCTTTAAGCCATAAGGCCTCTTTAAAAGCTTCTGCTAAAGCCATATACTCTGATTCTGTGGTCGAAAGTGCCACTATTTGTTGGAGACCCAATCTCCAGCTAACTGTATTACCACCAACTTGAAATACATAACCTGTAACAGATCTTCTGCGATCTAAATCTGTGGCATAGTCCGCATCAGCATAACCAACAACCTTAAAACTTGAATCCTGAGTAAAAGTTAAACTGAATCCTGAAGTACCTTTAAGATACCTTAAAATCCATTTAACTGCTTGCCAATGACTTCTTCCTGGATTACCCATAAACCTGCTCACAACTCCCACAGCATGAGCCAAGTCTGGCCTTGAGCAAACCATTGCATACATCAAACTGCCCACTGCACTTGCATAAGGAACCTCATCCATAAACTCTGCTTCTGTTTCTATTTCTTCTTTACTCAAGCTCTTGAGTTTAAACTGAGACCATGTTGGTGTTGTCACTGGCTTTGACTGTGACATACCAAAATTCCTTAGAACCTGTTCAATGTATTTTCCTTGTGTTAGCTTTAGGATTCCCTTATGTTTGTCTCTGTGAATGTCCATTCCAAGTATCATGGTAGCAGCTCCCAAGTCCTTCATTTCAAACTCCTTTGACAAACTCAGCTTGATCTTCTTAATCTTGTTCAAATCTTTAGAGGCAATCAACATATTATCTACATATAACAGTAGATAAACAACTTCTGAAATCTTTATCCCTTTAATGTAGACACACGGATCATAGGCACTTCTTTCAAACTTCTGATCTTTCATGAAACTATCAAATTTCTTGTTCCACTGCCTTGGAGATTGTTTCAGTCCGTACAAGGACTTCTTTAGAAGACAGACTTTATCATCCTTTCCTTTCTCAACGAATCCCTCTGGCTGACTCATGTAGATTTCCTCTTCTAAGACCCCATTTAAGAAAGCTGTTTTTACATCTAGCTGCTCCAACTCAAAATCCTCATTTACCACAAGTGACAGCATAATCCTGATTGAAACATGTTTCACCACTGATGCAAAAACTTCAGTGTAATCAATTCCTTCAACCTGAGCATAACCCTTAGCCACAAGTCTAGCTTTGTATATGGGTTCTTCTACTCCTGGAATTCCTGGTTTCCATTTGAAAACCCACTTACAACCAATCACCTTTTGCTTCAATGGTTTATCAACTAAATCCCATGTTCCATTTCTTTTCAGAGAATCAATCTCATCTTCTGCAGCAAACTCCCATTTCTTCCAATCTTTGCTATTTGTAGCCTCTGAAAATGACTTAGGTTCATCCATATCAATCTCTTCTACTACCATTAGAGCATAAGCAACCACATCGTAGTCATCATACTTAGAAGGAAACTTAGACTGTCTCTTTGATCTATCTCTGGCTAACACATAGTTATCAAGATCAGTCCTCTGTGTTTCTGCTACTCCCTCATCTTCACTTTCTGTCTCAATATCTGAATCACTTTCCTGATCTTCAACCTCTGACTGTTCTATTCCTGAAGATGCTCCACCTGAAGATGAACTCCCCATTTATGTAGAAATCCTTGAAGGTCCTTGAATCAATAATGAACTGATAGACATGTTTATGTCCTTCTTTTTCTTGTTCACTGCTCTTGACTCCTTTTCCTTATGTTCCTCTCATGCACTGCTCAAACTTTTGAAGACCTCTTCTTCATGAAACACCACGTTTCTGCTGATAGTGCACTTTCCATCATCAGGTAACCAAACTCTGAAACCTTTAGTTCCATGTGGATAACCAACAAAATAGCCTTTCACTGCCCTTGGACTAGTCTTTGACTGAATCATATGAACCTTCTGAGATGATTTAAACTGGGCTTAGCTCCTGACCAAACCTCTTCTGGCAGCTTGAACTCTATCGATGAATTAGGGGATCTGTTGATCAAGTAGACAGCAGTGGAAGCTGCTTCTGCCCAAAACTCCTCACCCATTCCACTCTCAGACAACATGCATCTAACTTTCTCCATAATAGTCATGTTCATCCTCTCTGAAACACCATTCGGCTGTGGAGTGTATGTGCACGTCCTATGCCTTTTAATTCCAGCATGTTTACAGAAATTCTCAAACTGATTGTTGCAATATTCCAGACCATTGTCTGTCCTCAAACATTTAAATTTCTTCCATGTTTGATTCTCAACCAGCTGCTTCCACTCCTTGAATTTTTGAAATGCCTCATCTTTAGTTCTTAGGAAATAAGTCCAAACCTTTCTTGAGTGATCATCTATGAATGTTATGAAGTACTGATTTTCTGCTAGACTTGGTGTCACTGTTGGTGCACCCCATAAATCTGAATGAATATACTCAAGAACCTCTTTAGACGTGTGATGTCCCTTAGGAAAACTTTGCTTATGAGCTTTTCCAAACACACAATCTTCACAAAATCCGAGTGTATGAATGTCCTTCTTCTGTAAGTAGCCTTCTTTCACTAACACCTCCAAATTCTTTTGACTCATGTGACCCAACCTAGAATGCCATTTCCTTGTTGAATCAACTACTGGACCCAATGAATGAGATTCACCTTTAATCATTGTTCCGTCTATACAAACCATCTCTGAATTTTTCAGAAACAACAACTTTCCCATTCTTCCAGAATTTAATCACAAAATCTTCACATTCATACTTGCAACGTGCTTTTTCAAGGCAGCCATAAGAGATAAGGTTCTTTCCCATTGCTGGCATGTACTTGACATCAGATAAAATCACCACTGAACCATCTGGCCTTGAGATTTTAATCTTTCCTTTCTCTTTAATCTCATTGAAAGTGTTATTTCCCATTAGAACTCTTCCTCCATTGAACTCTTCTAGATCAAATAGGAGATATTTGTTAGGTGTTATGTGATAACAGCTCCCTGAATCTAGGATCCAGTCTTCTGGATTGTATTTCATACCCACAGCCAACACAGTAGGCTCTTTTAGTTCCACTGCCACATTCACAGAATTTCCTTGCTTCTGTTTTCCCCTTTCTGGACAGTCTCTCTTCCAGTGGCCTTCTTTTCCACATATGAAGCAGCCTTTATCTTTCTTGTTGGTCTTGTTCCTGAATTTAGATTTCTATTTTCTTTTGAATTTTCCTTTCCCAGAATTTTCACCTTTCTTCTCAGATTTTCCACGATCAGCAACATACAAACGATCTCCTTCGGCCCTTTGTTTACCTAGTAAACCTTTTGCCTTAGCTCCACCTCTTTTGCATAAGCTCCTTCTGTCACATCCTTTAGAGTTAAGAGTATCTTTTCCACTCCCATACTTCAATGTGTGAACCAACTGCTCATACTTAGATGGCAGACTAGTCAGTATCTGTATTGCATGGTCTTCATCTGAGATGGTGATGTTTAGACTTCCTAAATCATCAACCAATTTGAGGAAATCATTTAGATTCTCCTCAATACTCTTGTTCTCCTCC
Source organism: Eutrema heterophyllum (assembly GCA_002933915.1). Lineage (NCBI taxonomy): Eukaryota > Viridiplantae > Streptophyta > Magnoliopsida > Brassicales > Brassicaceae > Eutrema > Eutrema heterophyllum. The sequence goes on from PKMM01024129.1 coordinate 817,595, forward strand.
ATCTTGTAAAAAGCAAATTGTTGCTTCAAGTAAATCTGATTTGGAAGTGTCTTGGTCTGGTAATCTTTCTCCAGTGCTTTCCAAGCTGCAAGTGTTGTTAGCTCCTTCATAACCTTCCTCAAGATCATGTTAGACAGGCACATACAGATCAGGTTCTTGCATCTTTTATCCTTCTCCAACTTGGCAGGATCAAAATTTACCTCCTCACCTTCCTTCTTTTTCCCTTTCTCGGCTTCTATGGACCATTCATCTTTCAGTGCAACATCTAGCCCAAGAAGTTCCAGCTGACTTAAGATCTTGAACTTCCATAGCCCGAAATCCATTTGACCATCGAACTTTTCTACATCAAGCTTGTGTACCATTTCCATGTCACTTGTGTCTTCCTCTATCTTTGATTTTCAGGACACAATCTGAAGATCCCTTTACAGAAGATGCGGTAAACCACTTCAGCGACTAACAATCTTGATCAACCTCAACCTGAAGATACCACAGAACCTTGCAACCTCTGAATCAGATAAGTTTCGAACCTTATACCTCAATCTTGATTGTTGAACTGTCTTTGTCTCTGCTGTGACTGATCTTGATGATGAGTTGACTGATCTTGATGCGAAACCTTGTTCCCTTGGTATGCGGTTACCTCAGCCTCAGCTCTGATACCATTTGTAGGTTTTTGAACCTAGATCTTTGAGATATAATTGCATAAAACTAAAACAGGTACACGCAAATGTTTACCCGGTTCACCATAAGGCTACGTCCGGGGAAAGTTTAACGCACTTTCAAACGAATTCACTATGATCTGAGAGTTATCGGAATACAATTTTGGTGATCTCACTTCTCTCTTGCTCTATGTACAAGTGTGGAATAACAAAATACAACAAGGAAGAAGAAGGTCTCGATACAACACCAATGGAGATCGCGGATCACATCAACAAAGAAGAACCCTAGCTCAGACCGAAAGAAGAAGATGACGATCCCTCAGAAGTTCTCTTCTCTCTCTGTTTCTTGTTCTTTTGTTTGCTGTGTTGTTGTAACAGATTGAAAACGAACATTTTTCTGTTATATAGATACGCCACCGTTTTTGACTAATGAGACTGGGTCTTGTTGATTATTGGGCCTCGCGTATTTCTTCTTTCGGCACAGACTATTTGTTTGACCCAACCAAACCCAATAGATTCAGTAAGTTGAACCAACACATAACAAATTGGTAATCCACAATTGGGCGAACTCTAAAATTCCTGAGGGTGTGGGACACAACACATAACAATAGTTCAAGAGAGAATAGATCCAGATTGGGACTGTAATTGATCTATATCTGCAGTGGCTTCGTGAAGATCCTCAAAGGGTGAACTCTAAAATTCCTGAGGGTGTGGGACACAATCAATTGCCAAGTGTGAAGCTGGTGATTCATGTTGTTCAATTGAAGCAGTCATCACCTGCTCAATTGATTCTCTGGCCAGAATCAATGATGTTGTTTCAGTCGGCTCTTTAGCAAAAATTGATTCTTGAATCATTTGTGTCTCCAGAATCGCTTCCGGTGAAGATTGTCTCTTGACTTGGCGAAATCGAATCAACAAGCCAATCTGTGAAGACAACCCGGTTCCTTTTCTCTCGTTGAAACCAGGAGCATCTCCCTCCAAATGCAATGAAACCAATTCCAGCTTATCTGGCTCACTGTAATGGCCAGTCTTGAAAACTATTTGAACACAGGAATTTCAACTATATTCGCCAAACCTTGCCAATTTTTTTCAAGTATGTGATTTCCGTCCCCAAGTTCTTCTTCTAACCTATCGCTACGGCATGGTTCTGGGTAAGGAGTGGTTACCTGATTTAGCCCGCTGCTGAAATCCGAACAATGTGCATGTGGCGAGCCTTTTGCAACTCGATTTGGTTCCGCAGCACCAATCATGTCGTCCCTTGAATCAAAATTGTTTTCGAGTCTTGAAGCAACTCGTCTTCATGAGCCGAATCAGAGAGAGAGAGTTATCGTTTCTTTTGGAGACTCACCGAGAGACTTAGGAGAGGCTAATCGAAGTCCGGAAGGTGAAAGAAGAAAGAAATTTTCAACCTCGAAGACATTGGTTTTGATTTGATGATGAAGAAGATAACAATGGCGTCTTGAGAGCGAGGAAAAGATGAAAACAACATTTTCGTCATTTCGCATTCTCTGAAATCACTTAACCGGTATTACATTAAACCAAGTAATAGATTAATAACCGGGTCAAAATTGGTTTTGTGTATTAAAAAGGAAAATCACAGCGACAAGACAAGGTTTATTTATGCAAAGCTCTGTTTTCTTGCTCTACTTTTAACCCTATCAAGATCAGTTCTCTCTCTCTCTCTCTTAAGCTACAATGTACCTCCCCGGGACATTAGGTTCAAGTCCTTGTGCAACTGTGCAAGGACGCCGCCAACACTACTTGTATGTATCACGAGCTTTGATATCTGCAACTCTCTGTTCTGCAGCCGTACTCTGACTTGGTATGTGCACTTACTTGTTTTCCTTTTTTTTTCTCGACTTAGAAACGGTTCAAAACGCACAGCTTTGGCCAAACTGAAACCCTCTGTCTGCGTCAGATATATATCGTTTCCTCTGTGTCGTCGTATCTTCTCTTTTTCTCATCTCTTTCATTCATATACTGTATATTTTTCCCAGTCTGCAACTTCCAGAAATACAAAGACGCTAATGGCTTTTTTTAATGATTGGGTAAACGATTGATCTTAGAGGCGGTTCATTCATTTATGATCCAGATCTTAGAGGCGATTACAATCTTCAGTTAATTTGTATATTGTTTAGGTTTAGTATGTTTTTCAGACCTAAATTGATTATCCCGTTTGAATCGACGACAGATTCGAATCCTTTTTTTTTAGTGTAATGGTAAGAGCGAATGAGATTTTGGCTGTATATGATGAATTTGTATCGAAACTAGTGTACATAGCTGTTGGCCTGTTGTAAATAAAAGGTGTTGTACGTTGTTGTAACTTGTAAATAAATGTGGACAAAAAATAATATAATTTGATACTATAATAACGGGATCCCCTATAATAAATGTCGAAATTTTGACTTAAGTTGGACTAACGGTGACTCCGCATATATATCTGAAACGAATGTTTACTGATTGATCAATTAATTAAAAAAATAATTTTAGTTGGATTAGAGAATTATAGTATTATCTTTTTCTATTAAAAACATTATGAGTTTTAACGAGGTCTATGATTTTACTTGAGAAACGAATGTTTACTGATTGATCAATTAAGCAAGGTTTAACATTTTATGCAGAAAATATAAATTTAATAATTCATGTATTATTTGAGGAACCAATCAAAAAAAAAAAACGTTAATATATTTTACGGAAATTATTATTTAGTTTGTGTATTTTGAAAGATTTTTTAAAACTTTTAAATAGTCACGTGTGTTTTTCAAAAAAAAAAAAAAAATTAACGTTATATTTACACTTGCGTTTATTGAGTTAACGTTCACTAAAACTGAGGTGTAAGAACTTCAAAATTGATTAGTCTAGAAATTAAATATGAAAAGTTACATAGTCCATCCATATCTGGAAAAGCTAAAATAATAATATGTGTAATTTTTTAGAAGTTGTTCCTTTAAAATTTAATGTTTTAAAATAAAAAAGATCTAGATTATAATTTTGATATATCATATACACATTTTATTTGCATATACTTGTAATATAAAATTGTGGTGCGTAAATCTTTTTGTAAAAAGCCACAGCAACAACTAACTATATATAAAATTTATATTTTAAATTCAAAGTAATTTTTAAATACAAAGTATACTAGATTATAATTTTTAAATCGTTAACAGTCAGTGAAGTAGCTGAAAGGATTGAGCTAAGAGTGACTAGAGAAGTCGGAGTCTTACCTCAAGGGTCTGCTCGAATATAGAGGAAGTCGCGGTGGTCATTTTGACGAGAAATTAGGCTCTCTCGTAAGCTACAATGTACCTCCCCGAGACATTAGGTTCAAGTCCTTGTGCAAGGACGCCGCCAACACTATTTGTATGTATCACGAGCTTTGATATCTGCAACTCTCTGTTCTGCAGCCGTACTCTGACTTGGAATGTGCACTTACTTGTTTTCCTTTTTTTATTTCGGCTTGAAACGGTTCAAAACGCACAGCTTTGGCTAACTAGAAACCCTCTGTCTGCGTCAGATATATATCGTTTCCTCTTTGTCGTATCTTCTCTTTTCCTCATCTCTTTCATTTATATACTGTATATTTTTCCTAGTCTGCAACTTCCAGAAATACAAAGAGGTTTTTTTTATGGATTACGTTTTTTTTTTAAAACCCCGATCCATAAACCATAACATATAACATAGAGATTTATATAAACTACATTGACGATAAACATATTTTGGCAATAATATACGAAAACAAGATACATAGCATAGTACTTGTAAAACATTAAAATCACTAATATGTTGTGCTAATACTTTTTTTTTTTAGTTTGAAAACATAAAATAAAGGACAAAAAGAAGAAAAAAAAAAGAATTTCCAAGGCACAAGAAACAGACTGAGAGAGGCGGAGGCAAAAATCCGTACCTGACATTTATATCCGTTTTCTCTCTTCTCTCTCTACACACACAGTCCCTTCTTTTTACTTGAGTCTCAAGCACAGATTTGCTTGATTTTTCTCTATGATTTTTCTTTCTTTTTGGGTAAGTTTTTCTTTTTGTTCATCATCTATATCTGTTGATTTTTCTGTCTGATTCTCTCTATTTTCTCATTCTTGCAACAAAGTTTCAAAAAATTTCCCGAGAAAATCTTTTTCGTCAACATCTAGGTTCGATTTTATCTAGCGTTAGACCTTCTTTGTTGTCCATCATCTATTCCTGTTGATTTTTTCTCTGATCTTCTCTTCTAAGTTTCTCTTCTTCTTCATAATTTGTTATTTTGATTTTCTCTTGTTTCTTCTCTCTGATGTTATCTCCGTTCTCTTCTTCTTCAAAATCAGTTCGGTTCATTTTCTCTCTGTTTTTTTTTCTCTCTTGCGTAAGTTTTCGCTCTCTTCTTCTTCATAACTTCTGTTGATATCTCAGTTTTTCTCTTCTCTTCTTCTTCACTATCTCTTCTTTTGCTTTTTCTCTGCGATTCTCTCTGTTTTCTCATTCCTGCAACGTTCTTTTCAAAAAAATTTCCGAGAATTTTTTTTTTCTGCTTCTCTAATTTTTCGTCAACATGTAGGTTGAAGCAAGACGAGTATATTGAAAGGGAAGAAGCGAAGCTGGTGCTCTTAAGTACTGTGAAGTGTGAAGACAACTTGATGGACAACCACGAGCGGCCATTTGAATACTACCAGGTGGATTCTTTTATCTATGCTAATTAGATTAATACAATAAGCATATCTGGAAGTATGAGATTTAGGTGTTCTGCTAAGATGTTTGAATAGGAAGACTTGTGTCTTGTAACAACGGAATATCGGAAGCAATAAGTTTATGCTAAGATTGGTTTAGGAGGAAGCAAACGATAAGTCTCTAAGTTTATGTGATGCATATGTTAATGGTTAACCGAGAAAAAAAAATAAAAGGGCTTCTTTGTTGTTCCAGACCCTTCTTGCTCGCATAGCTGATTTGGCACAGTATGCAGCTGAAATTGCTTTGGCAGAAGATGAGCAGGAAATCAAATACTCGAAAGGAGAAGAAGGTCATATGGATATAGAAGCTATTAAGGAAGAATTGAGAAAAAAGCTCAGAAAGAGTGCAAAGAAGAGTTAAACAACTTGGTCGTATGTTTGGGGAAAGAGGAGAGCAAAGTTGAGAAGCTAACTGCGCGTCTGATAGAGTTAGGAGTTGATGTTGATAAGCTTTTGGAGGATTCAGCTTCCCGCTCTCTTGGAGGAGCTGCATCTTCTTCAGGAAAATCACAACTTAGCCAAGAAAATCAAAGTTGCATACAACAAAGTGTTCAGCTATTAAAGGAACTGAAGCCGGACGAAGCTCAGAAAAAGAGCAAAGAGGAATTAGGAGTTGATAAGGTTTTGGAAGGATCAGTCATCCAGAGTAAACCACTCATCCTCACACCATCAACATCTCTCAACAGCGACACCTATCTATCACGTCTCCTAGCCCCACCACCAGCCACCACACCTTTCTCTTCGTACTTGTCACAACACCTTCATGATGGTGTTTCCAAGTTAAATCTCGAGGCAGATCAGAAAGTAAAGTTGGATCAAAGCCGCGAACAGCAAAGGAAGCATGACGAAGTTGAATTATACAAGCAGATGAGACTTTTGGAAGCCATTAAAGAACTCCGGGGAGAAGACGCTCCTGGAAAAGTTAGAAAGCCAAAGGCTAACACTAAAAAGGTAAATAAGGAGACAGTGCCAATAGAGCCATTGCCATGGTTAGACCTATCGTTATGCACTGCTCCGGTCTACTTTTTCTCTAGCCCAAAGAAAAGACCTCGGAAGACAGTGTTTGCATCTGAGCCTCCACTTGAATCAGAAGGTATAAAACAACCTCAAAACTTTTTGTAGTACTTACTTGAATCAGATGCAACTGTTGCAAGCACATCAATTACGGAGAAAAATTTGAGCAAACGTGTAGAAGCGATTCAAGAAGAGTTGGTGACCGAGAAAACCCTCTCCCAAGATGTAGCAAAATACCTACGCTTGTACCACGACTTAAGAATTCTCAGATTGGAGCAAATTGACATGGAGGATCCTGAGGACAAAGAGGAACATAAGGAGCATGCGGAAATTTTGCAAAGGTGTGTGGTTGGCTCCGCAAGAGAGGTAATGACATATGCTAAAAAGGAAGGCCACTTGTGAAACTCTTGGATGAGGTGAAGGAAGGGATTAAGAATGTCGAGGAACATATCTCTCGTGTCAAGGATGAGATCGAAACGGCTAAGAACAAGCTGGACGAAGATGCAAGGGAGAAAGAGAAATGAGAGCCGCTTCTCCTGACTAATCCTACATATGATTTCAGTTTTATGCTTTTACAAGGTATGCTCTGCTTTTCAACTATACATGAGCAAGCATACACTTGAAACAAATAACAATTGCTGCTCTGTTCGAACTATCTTTATTTTATCGTTTGGGCTTTTGTTTGTTTATAAGACTTGCTCTGTTTTGGGCTTTTGGTGTTACGTTTATCTTTTCTTACACTAGGGTTTTCGACGTTTACAAGCTTATTATTTAAGGTTTAGCTTGTGCCTCAATAAGTAAGAGAATTTTCATTGAATTGGTAAAATCCAGAACTCTCTCTTTGAGCATCGATCTCTCTTCGCTTCCATCTCAAGCGTTCGTCGTTTGTTTATTCTTAAAATTCATAAACTTCGAACATATCTCTCCTATCCTGCGCCAGTTCGGAGCAATCAAATCTATAAGAAAAGATAAGCTGACTTAGGATATAGGGCTATTGGCCTAGGGCCCACCTTTTTTTATTTACCTAAAGAATTTTTTATTTTTTTTCAATATAGGCCCAAATATTTTTTTCCCCAGGGCCTATAAAACCTTGAGCCGGCCCTTTAAAGAATCCGTCGCCGGTGAAAGAGAAAGAGAGCTCAAGCGATGGATCCGCAGCAAACGGAAGTTTCACAGCAGTTCGAGAGATTCAAGGCGGCGTTTGCGAAGAAGGATGACAATAGCTGTAGTGAGCTTAAGGTATCTCTACTATTACGGGATTGTTAATTGTGAGTAGAAGAAGAAAGATGTAGGGTTTAGTTTAGATTGCACTTGACTGGTGAGAATTTTCTGATGTCGGTTTTGTTATTTGTTATGTTCTTCAGGTTCTTCCGACCAAATTCACTAGTCTTCCTCCATTGTTCGAGAGTTCACCAAACGCAGCTCAGGAGTTGACTATTGCAAGTAAGGTTCTGTTTTTACTATTGGGTTTAAATGAGTAATTTCTAGGAGGTTTATAGTTTTGCTTTGCCATCAATTGCAAGGAGTATTTTGAATTTGTCTGTCCTCATGACTTGTTTAGTTAACTTTGGTTTATACCTCTCAAGGGTCACAAAACTTGAGAGATTGTGTCAGGTTTCTCTGTTCTTTAGTTTTGTCTGTCTCTCCCAATTGGTAGATTGCTATTCTTATGGATTATCGACTTCTATGTAATTGACAACTGGTAAATTGACTACTGCAAGGTTCTGTTTGGTCAGAGGTCTCTCCTCGTCCTGTCATCCATGCTAGCCAAAGAAAGAAGTCAGAGAAGACTGACAACAAGAAATCTTTGGCTTCCACTTCAAAATCATGTGTCAAACCTGAAGTTGTGGGATGTGTTGTTCAAACAAAGAAGAGTGGGGGTTTCACTTTAGATTTTGAATCTCAGCCTGTCACCAAGGAGACCCTCTCGCAAGAGTTGAGAACTTACCTACGCTTGCAATACGAGTTTATAAAACTCAGATTGGAACAGTTTAGCATGGAGGAGGTTTGTCCTGAGGAAAAAGAGAGACAGAAGAAGTTCTTGGATAAACTGAAAAGATCTGTCAATGACTCCGTAAGAGAGGTGTTAGAAGATTCTAAAAACGAAGAGAAGAAACTTGTGACTCTTGTGGAAGAGGTGAAGGCTGGGAGAAGGAGGACCGAGGAACATATCTTTCGTGTCAAGAATGAAATTGAAAAGGCTAAGAAGAAGCAGGAGAAAGACGCAAAGAAGAAAAAGAAATGAGAACCAAAACAAGGCGACGATTATATTGATGTTCTCAACTCTTGATGTTCTTGATCTTGGGAAATAAGAACCAAACCAAACCAAAATAACAAAGAAATATTGATGTTCTTGATCTCGGGAAGTAGCTCTTAACCTTTTTTATTGTTGGCTTGATTCATGTTTTGGCTATAGACCTTCAATTGCTAAGTCATGTTTTATGTTCAAAGTTCCCGAATATAATTTGAATTCTTAAAGCTTAAATTATGGTAGTGTAGCAATTAGAATGTGTTTGAGACATGAGATATGAACGAGGCAGGCCCGAGGTTAATTAGTGTGTAGCTCTTTATATCGCTTTGTTCTTGTTTCAGTTGCTAAGTCTCATGGAATCATTATTAAATTTTAGGGAAATAGTTCTTGTTGTTGTAGAGATGTCATTGTCAGTTCTTGTGTTGTGTCTTTAGAATTTTTGTCTTAAATCTGGAAAATTTTAGTAATTTTGCGATGTGAATGAGATTAATCTATAACTTCATGTTTGCTATCTTCAAACATGATAATTTAAAATTTCTTTCAACACTTGTACAAAAGAAACTATTCTGATTCAACTACATGATCATAAACAATCTTAACTCCATCGATACACGGCGCCAAAGTAGTCTCTCTCGAGCTTCTCAATGTCCAAGCAGCTATGATGGATCATGTTACAGAGTTTGATACAACACTTGACTTGATGAGTATCGATCGATCGATTGGCTAAAAACACTAATTTCACTGGAGACATCTTAAATCGTCGAAAATCAAACAAAACCATTCGAGATGAAATAACAATTTTTTACCTAAGCAGCTGTTGTCTATTCCACCACCTTCTTTGTTTTCTTCTTCTTCTTCTTTTTCTTCTTCGTCGTTGTTGTTTTCTCGGTTGTTACTCCATCGACATCTTCTACAATGTGAGTATGAAGCTTTCCCATCTCAGTCTCGATCTTCGTAATCTCCTTCTCGATGAAACTATCGACGGCTTCTCTCACGATGAGATTGTACGGATCTCGCGAAAGATCGAGATCCAACTCAGAGGAAGCTTCTTCTCGCGCCTTGATCTCTGTAATCTCATATAAGCTCGAACGTTTCAGGATCTTCTTCACAGTTTCCTTGATCTTCTTCAGATCCTTATCGATCACCACTTCTTCTCTCGCTGCTTCTTCCTCCGTTGATTTGATAGCTTGATACTGTAGTTTCAAGACGGCAGGGATCGGAGCGCCAGGCTGAGGAATTTTCGATCCCATATGCCATGTTTTAATAATTATTTTAATTTAGATTTTTGTTTAAATCCTAAAACTGGTGAAATAACTTGTTTATCCTCATACCTCTATGATATTCAACCAAAATTATACTCACCCAAACCCAATGAACCATGGATAATTGGATACTACCCAACTCACCTTATCTTCATCGATTATCTTCTCTTCTTTTTTTTTTTTTTTGGAAAACTTCCTCTTCCCTTCTTCATCGAGCTTCCTTCTTCAACATTTTTCCTCTTCTCCACAACTTCTCTTCTCCGTCTCACTCGCTTTCCTCTCTTCCAGAAGAAGGTTTCCATCTGAGATTCTCTCGCCGACAATATCGAAATCGAATGCGGCGTTTCCGGAGGTGGGTCTACTAGTTCCATGGTTGGTTCCGGCGTTGCCTCCCAAATCATGGTTTTGCTTCGGAGACTTCTTAAGATTCAGTGAGACACACACAAGAATCGGAGAGGATTTTGAGATGTTGATTCCGCCGAGACTCACCGACCCTCGTTCCCCGAAGAGGCAACGGTTTCCTCTTATCGATGATAAAGATGATGATGAAGAAGAAGAAGACGAGGATTACACCGCCGCAAGTGCCGACGAGGAAGACGAAGACGACGAGGAGGAGGATTCCAATGCCGAGGAAGAGACACGAAGAGCAGAAGAAGTAGTAGAAGTCGGAATCGTAGTAGATGTTGGCGTAATAGAGGCACAATCGGGAGGATCCGTAAGCAGCCGCCTTTGATTATGAATGACATTGCGAATTGATTGCTGAAAAGTTTGATGCATTTTGTACTACTTGTGAAATCAATTTCCCATCTTTGGGTGCAAATGGGTGCAAATAAAATTGGGTGGAATTGAATATTCCTCTAATTTTTACCATTCGAGTTGAAAATGGTGGAAACCTTGTTCAACTCATTCCACTAATAAAAAGTAAAAAAATGAACTAATTACAAAGATTTTTTTTCAACTCATTCTTCTGTTATTTTGCAGGAGAATTGGTTGAAACAAATTCCACTCAACTTTTTTTCACTAATATTTATTCATTTGCTTTTTTTAGTGACAACCATTTGCACCCTTTGTTTTCAGGTAAGGGAACTTGCAAATTTCGTGGAAAACGGTTTCTTTCGGTATGAGTTTGGTTTCGAAAGTAGGGATCAACCATAGAGATGGAACAAAGTAGAGGTTGGATTTCAAGACCAGTCTGTTATCAAAAGCTTCATCTTCGTACCTAATAAATAAATTGATGCCAATGAATTATATATATATATATATAACACATTAATTTTTTTTAATGAATTCTATATAATATAACTATATAAATTAAAACAACAATTAAAATCAATTAAAAATAATAAAAGGGGGACACGTGCCCGACTAATGGGATATGTGCGCAGTCAAAGTAATATGTACGCCATTAATTTTGTACATAGTTATCCCTAGGTGTCCAGTTGTACGAAATTCTTAATAGTTATATTTTTCTGAATTTAAGGTTTTTGTAGTTGAACCATGATATAAATTATTACGTTGTAGTTGGACTCATGATTTTCGAGTTTTAATGGTCATTTATGAGGTTTTCATAGTACAAGTTGTGCAAAATCATATATTTTGTTTTTTCCATTATAATATGTTAACATTACCGATATGTTCTTTATAGTATAAGATGTGTTTGATGTGAAACAAGAATATGAATATGAAAAATAATAAATTCATGTTATCCATATTTTATATTTTGTTCCTTATAGTTTAAGACGTGTTGCATTTCTTAAGTATATGCTTTTTTTATATATTTAATTATTTTTATTTTTTTAAGTAGTTTCGTATAGTTGTCCATAGGTGTCCAGTTGTACGAAGTTGTTAATAGTTGTACTTTTCCGAATTTAAGATTTTTGTAGTTGAACCGTAATATAAATTATTATGTTATAGTTGGACTAATGATTTTCGAGTTTTAATGGTCATTTAGGAGGTTTTCATAGTACAAGTTGTGAAATTCTCTCGGCTAAATTGAAACTATCTCGGCTACATTGAAATTTCGAAAAATACAAATACAGAATAGTTGTACCATTTGTACTAATTGTCATATATTTCTTAGTTGTACCATTTGTACCAGTTGTTCCATATCTGTATTTTTTTGTTTAATTTATATTTAATAATTATAAAAATTATTAAATAATTAAAAATTTTAACAGAAAAAAACATTAATTTATTAATAAGTTTCATTAAAGGTAAAAATAGAAAATCATATTAGTAGTGGCACATGAAATCATTTTTTCCCCAAAAGTGGCATTTGAGCCATTGATTCCAGGGATCGACGAAGAAACTACACATTAAGGGTTTTGAAAAACCCTATCTGAATGGCCCGAGTAATGGGCCGAAAATATCCTCAAGCCTCAAAAAAATTTCTTAATAGACTGAGAGAGAATGCGAAAGGATTCTTGGGGGGGGGGGGGGGGGGGGGTNTGGTTTATCCACACGTTACAGGGTCAGTGATGTTACTCACTCTTACAAAGCCAGAATTTGAAGGATTGTTAGAAATTTCTCCATTTTTAATAACAGAAAATACTCAAAAAATGATATAGAGGTCCAATAGTAAGTAAGCTATTGAAGGATCATGTTACAGAGCTGCTTTGATACACTTTTGGCTAAAAACACTAATTTCACTAGAAACATCATCATCATCGTTCAAAATAAAAAAAAGAATCGTTCAAGGTTTTATCCACACGTTATAGGGTCAGTGATGTTACTCACTCTCTCCTTTTCAGAGCTTGCTCAGGTTACAAAGCCAGAATAGATATACTCATATACATATCAGACTTTAGATTTTTTTGGTTTTGTAGGAGCGGCTCTCGGAAAGAGGACATGGAAGAGGAGGTTGTGCGACTAGGAGTTAAATGCTTTTCAAAGGCTACAAGCCTCGCAGGGATAGGCTAGAAAGATTTCTGCAAAAGCTTTGTGAGAGTGGAATGTTGGAGATTCTTGGTAAAGTTATCAGTAGCTTGAATAAGGGGAATGCTGTTGATGCAAATTTTTGGTCGGTTATAATGCCTACAGTGTGCAAAGAACCTGTGATGTCGGATTCGATTGATTGGTTGTTAAACACATTGAAGGAAGAGGGTCGTTTACCAACAATGCCGCAATGCTAGCTCACTTGTCGTGCAAGTTAATGTTGCTGTGAATCTTGGTGGGTGGGCATTGCCATTGGGTAGGATGGATTATCTGCAGACCAGACAAACTTGAGTAAATTCTGCATTATTGATTTAGAGGTTGGAGATTCAGTGATATCCTTGAAGGTGTTGGAAGACATCTGAATTTCTTTAGTTGGTGCTAGTCTTCTTAGTCCAGTGAAGATCCATTGTTGGAGACTAGACATGAAGCTAAGTCTATATCTACGACCTCTAAACAGACCAGAATCAGGAAAAGAGGTATGTAAGGGTGTTTTCGTCATTTACACTTCCGAGAACCCTACTTTAATTTCAGGCTGTTGTTTTTTTTTATTAGCTCAAAGTTTTTTTTTTTTCGTCTGAGAGGTCTTTCTTCTTCGGCTACTTCTTCTCTGCTCGGTACTTTCTTTCATCTAATCTTACTCTTCCCAAATTCATCAATTTCCTTAACAAGAAAACACATTCTCACTCTGAAATTTTGATTTTTCGTTAATTGTTTGATGATTACTTCTGCATATATCTGACATAAGAGCTTTTATCAGTTTATCTTCTCCAGTTTCCTGGTGACCTTAACTAAGGTCTCTGCCATAGTCATATTGGATTAGCGCTTTGACATGAGTGTGGAGCTCTGTGTTTCAAACCCATAAATCTCTAACAAAATTTCTTCTTTTGTTGTTAGCAGCAATGTACGGTAACTGGACGACTCTCTCCATAGGGGGAGAGAGTCCGAAGACGCAATGTACAGAAACAGCCTATTAGAGTGATTTCTCTTGATTCTGACACAGACGTTGAGGATATCACTTTGAGTCCCTATACGTCACCTGCATCCCTTCCGGTAATGACTGATTTTGACTCGTCTTGCTATAATCAAAGTTTGGTTTCTTTATTTGGTTGCTGAACTAAACCTAATAAGTGTCTGATTCGCCAGTTTTTACTATTTGATGAATTCGTTTCATACCGTATGGTTTAGTTTGCAGTTCAAACTATTTTGTCTATTAAGTTCAGATAATTCTTCCTCGTGGATCTCTCCTGCTAGCTTCAGTTGTAGTTGTTTGTGAACTTTTAGTGTATGATGTTTTGTATGGTTGTTGCTCTTTAATTTAGAAGCTGAGTTTGAATTTGTATCTCGCAAAATTGACAGTGTTAAAGTTGTTTTATTGTGCATAATTTTCATATTTTCCTCTCACAGGACGAATCTAATGAAAAATTTGGCTCTGTGAGCTACGAGCTCATCACACAATGTGATCCGCATTGTGATAGTGGTGGTGATGATGATGTTGAGATTGTCCCATTTGATGAAAAAGATGTTCGACACAAGAAGCGTCATTGTCCTGGGATAAGTGAGTCTGGTAGAGGAGGATCAGAGCTGCTGGACGACGATGCTTGTATTGTATGTGGAATTTCAGACAAGTGTGTATCTCGTTGTTCTGGGATTGTCTGTCTTCGTTCGTTTCACGTGGAGTGTTTGAATGCTGAGTTCCGAGGTAGTGAGGATCTTGCAAGTCCATTTTGTCCCTATTGCTAGTTCGACGATCTAGCACCGAAATCCAAATCATTGACTGAGAAGGTCGTTAGGGCGGAAAAGACAGCCTCAAAGTATCTAGATAAAGAGATGAAAAGCAGGGATGATCAAGAGTTACAAGGAGAGAAGGATGCATGTTCATCAAAAGAGGAACAAGTGAAACTTGAGAAGAATTCTGATAAATCAAGAGGTGAGAACATGCCATTAATTGAGGAAACCGATAAACCAAAAGTGGATAAATGGAAGTTAGAAGTGGGCACTGATAAATCAGGAGACATGAAAAAAGGAGATAAAGTGATAGCCACAGAAAACCTTCAAGACTCTGAGGATGATGAAACAACTGAAGATCAAACTAAAGTCAATACAGCTGAAGGGAAAAAGGGAGATGAGTCTATCCAAGAATCGTTTTCAGTGGGCATTGATAAATCAGGAGACATGAAAGGAGATAAAGGAGATAACTGTATTATGTATTTTTAATCTTAATCAATTTGCGTATTAATAAAAATATTTTGTGCAAATTAATATTTCATATTAATTACGATTACAATTTCATATTATTAAAAATGAAAAGATACGCAAATATTTTATCGTACCGATGAACCAAACCAAATCCTAACCGAAATTCTAAAATACTTGAATTTAGACCTTTAGTACTCGAACCCAAACGGTTACCCGAATACCGAAACCAGACCAGACCAGTCCCGTTGAAACACAATTATCACCAAATATGGTGAAATGGCGTCTCCGTCAACAAAAAAAAACCTTCTCTAATAAGTTGCCACGTCAGCTATACTTCTGGGAAAAAAAATTACCTTTGAGAATCATCTACATCATCTCAATCAAGCAGCGTTTTGCAAAAAAAAAGAAATTCAGAAAGAGTCCCTTCGGCTCCTCCTAAACTCATCGTCTCGCACAATGCCACGAGCTCTTCGGCGGTTTCAAGCTCAGTCTCTCATATTTAAATCCCGTCAGTTAACTTATGGATTCAGTTTCATTATCCCTACTTCAGTTCGTAATACAGTTTAATGTCAACTACTAAATACATTTGCAGGAAGACTCTTGATATTCTAAATCCACAATTAGGCACCATTCCGTAGAGAACCTTCAGGTTTGTATTGTTCCCTAATTTCAGATTCGTATTAGTGCATATACAAAGCTAATCTGACTAGCTTTCATGTTTGTGACGAGAACGGCGGTAGCTCGATGTGTAGATTGCACCGTCCGAGGAAGAAGTGATGCAGAAAAGAAGGGATTCGAATGGTTGAAATCTCAATTTCATGGTCAGAGAAGTGCTTTTACTCCGTCAATAAAACGAAACTGGAGAGACTCGATTTCAAGGTAGCACTATCACGCTTAATCCCCTAATTATTTTACCTAAGAGTTTTTCCGAAGTCGTCATATGGATCCATAATTCGATAATAATTATGAGTTATTCAACTCCTTTCATCTTTCAATTTAATATTTTTCTTGGGTCTTCTGTCAATTTTTTTTGTTTTCGTTTTAGTATTCTGTCAATTTTATAGTAAATATATTCAATAGGCACACACACACACATGTCTGTGATTTTCTTATACAGACATGCAAACATGGCTAATTTGAGATTGTTGACCTGCTCACTTGACCAAACCATACAGCTAAATTTAGACGAGAAGAGGATTATGGGATATTTGTACTTGTAAATTTTTGGTGGTATTATGTATTGTAGTTCCTACCATCATTAAAACTTCTTTGTTTGCATGGTCGGGAGTAACATGTTTGTTTATTTGCATAGATGTCTGTTCAATTATTCCATTTTTAGCTTTGAATTTCTATAAAATACTGAAGTGTTTGATTTTTCCTTAAAATTCTTTTACTCAAGTCGTTTGTATCAGGTAAGTCATTGACAGTTTGACACATCTGGAGGTTAAATCCAGGTTTACCTCATATTATACACATCTTTAATCATCACAATACTCTCTTTCTATAAAGAAGAAGAAATGAAGGAGATCCATACTCTCTGTACAAAGAAAACTTAAATGCCACAACAATTGAAGTTTGCTGAAAAAAGATAGGTTCCTTTTGTAATGTTTTCATTTGATCTCAAATTTTTCATTTACACAAGATTGATTCCAGTACAAGTAATATTAGCACAAACGAAACTCCCAGTTTACTTGTGAGATCTCTAATTGCTAATTTATCCCGAAAGAAGAACACAGAAATGGACATAAGAAGCCTACCGCTATCGCCGATGAGAAGGAGCTTGACGAGGTAATCTCATAGTCCGAACGAGCTCTTGCCGGCGCAACCGCCATCGCAGAAGATCAAAGAAACTCACAAATCTATCCCTTTGCTTCTCAGCCAATGCTTCCAAATGTCGCTGAAGAAAAGAAGTTGATTGCTGCTGACAACAAGATTTTGGTGGATATCATTTTATTTTGTTTATAGTTTTGGACCCTAAACTATAAATATTTTCAATTGACCCCATACTTAATATGCGATTAAGAGCATGTTGTTTTTGTATATTTCAAGAGGTCACATAAGAGTTTCTAATCCTATTTACACCGAAAATCATATTTAAAAATTTATTTGAAAAGGAAAGATTGTAAAAACATCATGAAAGAATGAATCAACCCAATCCAGTGTTTTCTTCAAATCCGTGTTTATTGTGTCAATTGGATTCAATTAGAGAACACCATTCGAAGAGAAGAAGTTAATCCTGATAAGCTTTTAGCTCTAATCTCCTTTATTGAACCTCTGTAAACACGATTACTTAGATCATCTATAGACTCATGGCGTTTGTAGCCAACAGCCTCATAACGTCTGATTACTCTCAACAACAAGCAATAGTCGACTTCAGCCTCCCTGATGCTTTACTTCTCTTGCTTTTTTCAGCTCAATGAGAGTGTGCCAGCTCAGCAGCTTCCCTTTCAAGTAGCTTATCACAAGCTCTCTTGTTCTTTATCAAATCCTTAGTTGAACCGCGAAGCCCGAGTTTATACTCACTACAACAGATTGATTTTCAATGAATCCAAAGTCTTTAACATAGTTTTTCGACCAACATAGTCTTCCATATCAGGAATATCATTGTACGGTATTATGGAGATAACAAATTAGACATAAAGATCACAGCCATCAATGAGATTTCCTACTCGTTCTAAGTAACAACATAAGAACGTTTCTGATTTGAGACGTAAGAGATGAAAAAGATGGCAAAGATTAAGAACCGGTGCAGGGGAAAAAAGAGCCATCATACTCCTAAACGTAACTACAGCATGCTGATTTCTCGGTTGTAGAAGAAGATGAAGCAGCATCTTGCTTAGTGATCTTGATGCCTTGGGGCTGTGAACCAACAGTCCATATGTTTTATTGTACTCAGCTATAATGTCGGTATAATAATATGAGTGAGTTTTAGTAGTAGGTTCCCGTGATTCTTACCTCTGCCTTTGTATCGGTTTCTGTCAACCTTTGTTTTATGTCTTTTGCAATAGAAAGGAAAACCGACTCGACATTGAGGTTTGTTTTTGCACTCTGCAAAAATTGTAATCACATCAGTAGTCTCAAGAACATAAAGGGAAAATATGTTATGTTATTATCTAGCTCACCGTCTCAAAGAATTTAATTCCATACTCATCAGCCAAAGCTTGGCCCTTTGCTGTTGGGACAGCCTGGAGAAGAAGATTATGCATCAGTATGCTACAAGTTATAGGTCATGAAAGTATGCAACTGAAGATTACTTACCCTTTTGCTTTCATCCATGTCAGCTTTGTTGCCAACCAAAATTTTGTTGACATTATCTGAGGCATGCTGCTCTATGTTCTTCATCCAGTTCCTAATGTCTGTTATAAACAATCGTGCTCAGATGCCACAAGTCTCACAATCCATTGCAAAATTGACTTGATAAAATAAAATAGTAACAAGACCAACATAAAAGCCAAAGACATACTGTTGAAGGATGACTCATCCGTTACGTCGTAGACAAGCAATATACCCATAGCTCCCCTGTAATATGCTGCATAAAAAAAAGGACAAAAATGCTTTAAAGAAAGTGCGGAAAACATATAAACTGTCTTTTACTTCTTGAAGTATGGAAACACACAAGTTATCATCAAGAAAAGACTCAAGAATCAACCTATGCAAGTGGAAACATCAAGCAGACATAAAAATCTACATGCCTTTTAAAGAGCAAGTAACAAACTTTTTTTTTAATAGGAAAAACAGTCTTTAACCTGTAGTTATAGTTCTAAAACGTTCTTGACCAGCTGTGTCCCATATCTGCAATTTGATACGCTTCCCATCAAGTTCAACAGTTCTTATCTTGAAGTCAATTCTGGAAAAAAAAAAGTAGTAAGACAAACTTAGACACAAACAAAAAACATTTAGACAAATCTTAAGGAAACAAGCAATTGCAGGAAGACATACCCAATGGTAGTAATGAAACTTGTAGTGAAAGTATCATCGGAGAAACGCAGTAACAAACAACTTTTCCCCACGCCTGAACATATATACACACAAAGCTAAAACAAAGAATTAATACAAAAACGATGAATTACCATATAACCTGCAACTAATTTTGTCGATAATTTTTCTTTTTTTTCATTTACACAAGATTTATTCCAGTACAAGTAATATTAGCACAAACGAAACAAAATCATAAAACCCTAATTAAGATAGCAAAACAGGCACGAAAAGTTTTCAGAAAAAGACAGCGAACACTTGTGAGATCTCTAATTGCTAATTTATCCCGAAAGAAGAACACAGAAATGGACATAAGAAGCCTACCGCTATCGCCGATGAGAAGGAGCTTGACGAGGTAATCATAGTCCGAACGAGCTCTTGCCGGCGCAACCGCCATCGCAGAAGATCAAAGAAACTCACAAATTTATCCCTTTGCTTCTCAGCCAAAAGCTAAACCGAGCTCTGCTTTTTTTCTTCCCCGGAAAATCTCCTTTTTCCGACGGAGATTGAAAGTTTTCTGGAGACAGCGAAAAAAGAGAAAGCTAATGTGGAATGCTTCAATTGTCGCTGAAGAAAAGAAGTTGATTGCTGCTCAAAACAAAATTTTGGTGGATATTATTTTATTTTGTTTATAGTTTTGGACCCTAAATTATAAATATTTTCAATTAACCCCTTGCTTAATATGCGATTAAGAGCATGAAGTTTTTGTATATTTCAAGATGTCACATAAGAGTTTTCTAATCCGATTTACACCGAAAATCATATTTAAAAATTTATTTGAAAAGGAAATAAATTGGTTATCATTTTTATCTGAACAAACCGTAAATCAAACCAAATTCAATAACAAGAAAAAGAAAACTCGATAAATACCTCAATTTATATGATTTTTTTTTCAAATTTCATTACGTGGGATTTATATCATATATTTTTTGTTAGAAGGGAGTTTAGCACTCCCCGAGTTTAATCCGGTCCGAGTTAAAATCAGCCCAACAATCGATTTCAAGTTTTCTTTTATTTCATAAAAAGCAAATCCCGAGAAGAAAGGAGATTATCGACTTCGAAAAGAAAAAAAAAGGGACAATTGCCAATACCAATTCAAGAAAGAAAAGAAAGATCAAAAGACATCACTTATAAATAGGAGAGCCCCCTATCATAATGAGGGAGATCTCAGAATTGAGAATTTAGACAGAAACACTATTTGTAACAAAAACTACGTTTTGACTTTATTCCTTTAAATGGTACCCTTCAAATGCATATCTATAAATCTAATAAAAATAATTCTCTTAAATCCTAAACTGAATTCTGGTTCTTACATTTTTTATTAAAAAAAAACAAATTCAAAATTCAATTTAATCTGAAAACCGGATAAAACACTCATACTTTTACGGTTTACCATTATCGAGAGTGTAAAATTTCCAAAGACTATAAATGAAACACAAATGTGCTAATGTTTTTTATTCAGGATGGTTCTAATGGGACGTAATATACATACAAATAGCTAGAATGAGGAGAGTAAAAACATTTGGGGTATTATAGGATATTTGGGAAAGTTCGGGGCTAAATTAAAGGAAAGAAAAAATGAATGTTTGTTATGATCATCTGCTTCCGGTGTAGCGTACGACAGCAGAATAATGGAGTTTTCTGGTGAGCTGTCAAGCAGTTAGTGGGTGAAAACGGTTGCTTTGCTGTATGTACGTCGTACGCTAGCGTAATCCAGCAAAGTATCCAATCATGCCAGAGCCTTTGTTTACATGTGGCATGGTTCCAGACAAAGTCCAAATATATATATATATATATATATATATCCACATATATATTCTTAATCACATGT
>PKMM01024129.1:839522-886626 GCA_002933915.1 Eutrema heterophyllum
ATATATATATATATAATAAAATCACTATCAACATGAACATGAAGATTCATTTACTACTTCATGACATATGATTTTTATTTTATTTTGTTACACCATTTTATTTAATTAACCTATACAATTTCCTTATACAGCTTTTAAACAATAACGAATTAAAATTATTTACCTTATATGTTTTCTAATTTAATGTATAAAGAAGATAACAAGTTAGACTTAAGTTTTCGTTTATTTGACAAAAACAAAAAACGATAACAATTTTTTTTTTTTTTTTTTTGACGTCAAACGATAACAAGTTAGATAACCTAATTTATATGTTTTCATTAATTTTTTTACAAGATAATTTCAAGTTACCTGAACTAAAAAAGGTAAATTTTAAATTGACAAAATCTAAATAAAAATATTCAAAATTTTAAGCTATAGTTTATAGTTAAGCCAAAACTTACTGATTGACTTTTATAAAAGTTCCATATATCAGCAAATTTCTTCATTTACTTTTTGTATCTAATTTTTTTTTATCTTACAAATTAATGATTGTAGATTGAAAAGGTGACAAATTTCTAATTAAAAAAAAACTAAAAATTATAATTATAAATGTAAAATTATTACTTTTGAATAACCAAATATCTGCTTAATTTCAAACTTTTTAAACAACTACAATTGTTATTGGTATATTTCATCGGATTAGATTTGGACATATATCGGAATATGGTAAATTATTTCGTTATTTTCACAAAACACTTTATATATAATGGAGCTTAATCATGATCATTTTGGTCTAGTGATTGAAATTTTTTCCTCTTGGTCTCTAAGTTAGGGAACAAGTCACATCTAATGCACTTATACGTACGTTGGACAATCTGCGCTTTTTAAAATCCGATTATGAACGAGTTTTTGAGATTACTCTAGATTTAGTCTTCTGAATTATCTGAATATAAAAGAAGATTAGAATGAAATGATATATATGTATAATAAAGAAATCTGAAAAAAGGAACAACCCCAAACGGAAGTGAAGTGCAACGAAAGGGGTCAGTTGCGGCTAACAAACGAAGTGACTTTATGTGAAAGTCATCGTCACATGCTTCTTCCGCTCTCCAATGAACATCCTCAGCATCTTTTATCATTTTCCCAAAGTTAAGTATTACATTTATATACAAATGTGTGTATATATATATTGACGGTTATTGGAAATGTGCTATAAATTATGAATTTCTCTTATATATAACATCATCACATCCATGTACAATAAGATATGAAGCAATGAATATTTTAAAAGAATGAAATAATTTGAAGTTAAATTCAATCAATGTCAAATTACAAGAATCAATAATAAGGGGAAGGTTAATGATTAACATATCAAGGTAAAAAAGTAATTACAAGAACTACTTAATTAGTGATGACAATCAATCAAAGAATTGGCCGCGCCCGCGAAGAGAAGCATCTGATCTTTGGACGCAAACGCGAATTTCGGTTCATCTTCTGGTGCTGGAAGATTCAGATCTAACTCCAAAAAGTTCTTTGGCCGTATAGATTCTTGATGATGACTTGATGATGTCGATGTTTTGATTGTTGAAGCAGCGTTTGCGTTTACTGTTAAACCTCTATGTCTCCTCATATGACCTCCTAAGGCTTGTCCTGAAGAAAACTCGGCCTTGCAGATCGAACATTCATGTGTTTTTTCCGGTTTCTTGCTACCGTTACTACTAGTTACTTGCAGAGAAAGAAAGGTTCCTACAACTCCACCTTCCACCGCTTCAACCGCAGACGCAGATGCAGTTCTCTTCTCGTCACATTTGAAAACGCTTGCTCCGAGTTTCGGCTTCTTGTGGCTAGCCCTGTGCCCTCCAAGCGCTTGAAACGAATGGAAGCTTTTATCACAAGTTTTGCACTGGTAAACACCGTCTAGCCCTAGTTCTATAGAATCCACCGGTTTCTTGTTGCTCAAGAAAGCCATTTTCTGCGTCGTCGACAAATGATCGCCACTACTCTTTGCTTTATGTCCTTGCGACAATAACATCAGACAATTCGCCATATCTTCGTCTTCATCCGTAGCTCCTCGGAATTCGACTTCACCAGCTTCTTGTTCTCTTGCCTCTAATGATCGTTCACCGCTGCAAACGCCGGATAGTGCTTCTGCGTTCGTAAGAGGAGACGCAGATCGCTGACGTTTGGTGCGTTTGCCCTTGATGAGGAGCACTAGACGCGTCTCCTCGTGAACACTTGTCATGATCCTCCGTTTTCTTTTGCTCTGTTTCAAGAACACAAGAGAGATATATGTATTTATGGTGAGAAGTATATATCAAAAAGTGTTTGGTGGGTTTGGTTTATATGTCTGAGTATCTATATATATATATATATATGATTGTATTTGTTTATACGCACAGTACTCTTGTATATATATAGAGTATATATGTAATGAAGGGTAAGAGAAAGGATGAGAAAAGAAGCAAACCCCAAATAACTTTTGGTGAAGGATTCCTTTCTGGAAGTTTTGGTTTGCAAGCCTGGAACCACTTGTTTCTCTCCTCTTGTTTTTTTTTCCTTTCAATTATTTAAATTATTTTCTCTTTCTTTGGTTAACTTTGTTTTGCTTGTCTTATGGATCAAATAAGATTTAATTAGTCTTTATTCATTTAAATATTCATGAAAACTTCTCCATTTCATCCTTATAATTTCCATATTTTGGTACACATTAGCAATAACAAAAATTTGGATCAATGTCAGCACTAATCTTAGCAGAAATTATTTTTCTCAAAATAAAAACAAATAAATCTAGTGAAGTAGTAGCAAAAGCATGAGTCATTTAGACTTTCTTTTCTGTTAAAAGAAGAAGAGTGTCATTCTATAATTTGAGATTTTGAGTGCACAAAATCTTAAAAATAAACTACAATTTTGACATTTGGCAAATGTAATGTATTATATTAAGAAATAAATAAAATTGAATTGCCTTTTCTACATTTGTCATGCATTCTAAATATGTTTTTTCCTTTCTATTCTACATTTCTATCAATTACTGAAATCCTATAACTTTAGAAATAACAATCTACACTCCATGTTTATTATTGATTTTATCCACAAATACAAGATTCAACACGCAATATATAGTAATAGTACCACTATACATGATTCAAATCCACGTACTGAAATAAATTACATTTGAGATTTGCATCCAAATATGATGCATAAACCACTAAAATGTATATGACTTAACGTTTGAATTAAATATGATTCCACTTCTAATTTTGTTTCTTAATACTACTAATCATTGTAGACTTATGTACACTGAACTTAACTAGATGATTAATTAATTAAGTTAATTAATTGGAAAGTAAAAGGCAATCGAATTTTAGGGTCGAGCAGTTCATGTGCAGTTGAGCCAACCCACAATTACACAACACACAATTATGAATCATGATCATAGTTATGATGATATTAGCTATAACGAATTATATATATAATATCACTCCCTATGTTTGCGCCTCTTCCTAAGATACATTGATTTTTATTCTAATTATCCAATTATTTGATCAAACCATTATTAATCTTGTGATTAGCTAATTATGTATTTGGTGAAGTAACCTCCCTTATCTTAGTTTCTTAATATTTTAAAGTTAACTAATATTTAGTTATACTGTCCTATATGGTCTTCTAGTATACCATAACTCGGTGGCAGCAATCTATAAATTTGGCAAAAAAAAATCATAATTCGATAGAAATTAATTCAACAAAAGTAAAAACAAAACTAATGTGTTTCTTTAGAGCTGGATTGATATCCAACTTTTACTCATTCAACTCAACATATTAGTTGTCCTCGGCTCTATGATTATATCCTGATAACGTGTTACATATATACATAATTGATTATTAATAAGAATCGTTTTGAGTGTATATATTGCGAAGCTAGTATCACAATTCTAAAATCATATCTTATTTAATATCGAATTTAGGAGGAAATGATTTTAAGTCTTGGCGTCGAGGATTGTGTGTGTGTGAAAGAGAGAGATAGAATTGCTTGGCCGCCAAAAGAAGCCATTACTTGCCAACTAGCTAGCTTCACTACTC
Organism: Eutrema heterophyllum; assembly: GCA_002933915.1. Classification (NCBI taxonomy): domain Eukaryota; kingdom Viridiplantae; phylum Streptophyta; class Magnoliopsida; order Brassicales; family Brassicaceae; genus Eutrema; species Eutrema heterophyllum. The sequence goes on from PKMM01024129.1 coordinate 843,579, forward strand.
ACCCTAAGCAAAGCATATACTTTTTTAATCATCATCATCATAATCATCCTAACTTTTTTTTTTTTTTGGTTAGAAAAGAAAACCCTTTTTAGAAACCGTTAACAAGTGGTTGCAAGGATCACCTACTGAAAATAGCTCACAAGTCACAAACAAATAACAAATACTACTATATATATATATATATATTTTTTTTTTTTTTTTGACATCATCAAATACTACTATTTATGACCCAAATTTGGTTGTAAGAAAATGTTTACATACAAATATGGTTTAAGCAAAAAAAAAAAAACATGATTACCTTATGTATCCATAGATGGTTTGATTCACTCTTGTTTTAATTGAGAAAATATCGCGTGTAGTTGTGCGTGACAGAAACAAAAATAAATAATATCTAAAACCAAAAAAAAATATCATGCAAGCGAGACGTCATCAGTTTCTCCAAGTCCACCCTCTTATGACATGAACTGTATACTAATTAAAATAAATACTGATAAAATATTTTGAAACGATCTTGCTGCCTATTGGTAAATCTTCAAAAATATCTTGATAAGCTCCAATCTATTAGGTAGTAGAATCGTTATATCTTGATTGGCATCAATCAAATCATTCATGTAGTTAACTAATTCTGCATAGTGACGTAATTGCATAGTGCCCCATTTTGATGGTGAAGGTGGTGCATTCCGATTGGTGGATACAATGATTTTAATTGATTATCAATCAGTTCACCACCACCTGAATGATTTGACATTAATAAATACAGGAAAAAAAAATTATAATGGATGAATTTTAGATATGATGATGAACTAATTAACTGTAACGCCACAATTCAATAGATCCTTGTATTTATAGTGCCCGAATCATAAATTTTCGGATGATTCAAAGAAAAGATATTCGAAAAGTAAAAGCCATGAAGACTAAAGCTTTATCGCTCTCACTGCTTCTACTGCTTGTGGTAACGGTGGTGGCTACGCCTACTAGACCACCGGAGAAGCTCACCGTGGCCGGAGCACAAAAAATCCTGACGGCGGAGAAGATAGCCGGAGAAGACGTTGAGGCCGATGTGAATAACCACCGTAGCATTCCAAGGGAGTCATGGGATAATAATAATAATAAGGGTTTTCTGCAAATCAACCATGTGGTTTTTTTTGTAATTTTACTTTGACTTGCAAAAAATGCAGGTCAATCTACCAGTAAATCTGCTATATAACCTTCGGTTTTAATTTCTGTTATATCGGTCAAAACGATACATTTTGGGTAAAAAGATATAAAAATTCGGGTTGTGTCGGTTAAACTACAAACCAAATAAAACCAAAAATTAATTAAAAAAACCAAAAATCTGATCTTTGAGGATCCAACTGGTTTCGTGTGATTGATTATTCATATCCACAAATTGGGAGTTTGTGTCCATCAGGAGTTTCGGTGGTGGATTGCTGGTGGATTGCTGGTGGATTACGTGGCCAACGGAGGCGGAGGAGGTAACGAGAGAATCATTGGAGCTGTGCTGGTGGAGAAAGAAGATCGATGCGGTCGTGCGGCAAGAGCATACGGCGAGGTTGCTTCTACAGACTATGAGCCTGATTGGTAACAGCTGTAGCTTTCGGTTTTATGCTGTGGTTTTTTGGCTGTAGGATTTTGGCTGTGGTTTTTTAAAAAGTGAAAGTCTGATTGGTAAATATCAGCTGTATGTTTTAAAATTCATAGTTTTAAGTTTTTATTAGAAAATATTAAAATATTAACAAAAAAAAATATAAATTTATCAAAATATTTTCAGTAAAACGTGCAAACACATCACATATGAACTTAAATAAAAACTGAGAATTAAAAGTAATAGTACGTGGACGATATACAAGAGATGAATTATACATTTTCCTTTCTTCTTCTTATTCTTCTTCGTATGCTCTCTGAATTTTTCTACTGAATTGTGGGCACAATGTAGGGTTTGATTATAATTTATAGGTTCAGAATTAAGGTTTTTTTATTGTTTTCTCAATAGCGCTACAAAAATGGTCCAACAAAAAAAATGCGCCAAAGAATATATTTTTTCAATAAATTTAGATGAAAATATATTTTCCAAACTTGCAGAGCCCAAAATTTGGGCTGTGGAAATATAGCTCTCTACAGTCAAAAAAGGATATAAATGCTGTAGGTTTAAAAATCTGTAGAAATCATGATTGGAAACAAAAATCAGCTGTAGAAATAAATATGCCTGTGTGCAGCCTCTAAAGCTCCTTCCAATCAAGCCCTATATCGTGTGTCTCGTTCGATGCCGAATCGCTGTAATTAGCCCGATGTGTCTTCTTCCCCCAGATAGACTCAGACGTCTCGATTGATTCTTCATGAAGCGGGACAGATGGCTGACTCATCACTGCCGCCACCGTCGCCTCCTCCTCCCGATTCAAAGCTTCCTCCGCTGCCTTCGATTATGCCTCCATTACTCAGCACTCCGCCTCCACCTGCCGATTCTCCACCGGCTGACTCAAACAATGCTCCGCCGCCACCAACATCAACTAAATCCCCTTCTCCTCCTCCACCGACGGATTCAGAAACACCACCGGCTCCACCGAACGAATCCGATAGCCCTCCTCCATCTCCAGACGTTCAATCGCCTCCTCCACCAATGGTTGATTTTTTCCAATTCAAGCCTCTCTAATGGAGATCGGATGGTTGATTTTTCCAATTCAAGCTTCTCTAATGGAGATCGGATGGTTGATTTTTCCAATTCAATTTGAAGTGGAAGAAAAAGAAGAAAAAGAAGAAGAAGTGAGTATACAAAACAAAAGCGATTAATTAAAGAGAAGGAAGACGAGAGAGATGAAGACGAGAGGAGAGAGATATTTTTAGATTTGAGATTTTTTTTTGTTTTTTTTTTTTTTCTAACTCAAACAGTGCATTTTAGATTCCGTCTAGTTTTCAAACGATATCCATCTTTGCCACGTTATCGATACAAACAAAAGTTATATAGCGGGTTTACTCGGACTTTGTAGGTTGACTTGCGTTTTTTGCAAGTCGCATTTTTTGCAAGTGAAAGGTAGAGTTGCAAAAAAACAACCACTTAAAAGGTTTATTTGCGTAAAACCCTAATAATAATGATAATAATCCATAACCCATATATACTCTTGAATTAAATGTTTATAACATATATCATGTTATACTCTTTTTCTTCTCCCTTAATTCAACTCTTAATTATATGCTTCTTCATCCGATCCGTTGTTACCATTAGAACCTTACGTTGTTCATTCATTCATATAGAAATTTAACTAAATTAGAACAAAAGAGACCTATAATCAAATTGAAAACAACACTGATTAATTTTAGAAGCAGAACAAATAGTACAGTCTCATGCAAAGTCCCCACTCAAAATATTGCTCACATAATCACATCAAATGATGGATTTTTTCTTCCCATATTGTGATATAGACTTTACTAGATTCTTCCAAATTCTTTGACAAGTCTTTGTAAATCATCAATAGAGCTTCCATTAGACAAGCAACAAAAGTGAATACCGGATTTGTTTTAAAGCTTCGTGTATGAATCAGTCCAAGAGCTTTGTTTTGGGTTCTACATCTGATTGTGGCGATGCTGCTGTCTCATCACCTTCATTGTTATTAATCCGCAACCCATCAAAAACATTGAGTGCGGTTTCATAGTTTGCATTGCCACTGAATGGTTCACGACTACTCGAGTCCACTACTCGTCTTGATGATGATGATCCTTCTGATCCAGGTAGCAGCGTGTCCTGCTTCAGGGTAAAAACCGGATTTGTTCTCTGATTTGGGACATCTGGACGCTTCTTCTCAGCATTGCCGACCACAGGGTTTAGACCAGATGGAGATTGTGATTGCTGACACTTGAGTACCGTCCAGTCAAACACAAAATCAAGCTGAAAACCTTGACGAATAAAAAGGTCGCGGAATAGTCTCTTCAAGTACGCATAGTCTGGCTTATCGTCAAACCTAAGCGAGCGGCAGTGATGAAAGTAGGATGCAAACTGTGTTGGCTGACCTCTGCATAACGCTTCGATGGAAGTCGAAACTTTCTTTTCGCTAATCTTGTCGTATTTCTGATGTTTCTTGTTCCCAGCAGCTTTGAGTCCCTGCCATGGGAGGCTTCCCTTGAGGAAGTAGATGATGACATAACCAAGTGATTCTATATCATCCCTCCGACTTTGCTCGATCCCTAGGTGAGTGTTCAAGCTGGCATAACTCGGAGTCCCAATCAGACTTTTATTCTCCCTGTATGGGATATGTCTGTGGGTTAAGCTGTCTCTATATTTCTTAGCCAAGCCAAAGTCTATGATGTATACTTGATCTGCCCGCCGGCTTCCCAAACCCATGAGAAAATTTTCCGGCTTTAAATCACGATGAATGTACGACTTGGAATGGATGAACTCGAGACGGTTTATCATTTGATCAGCGAGCATGAGAACTGTCTTCAAGGTGAATCTCCTGTTGCAATAACCAAGCAGATGTTCAAGGCTTGGACCAAGCAAATCCATCACCAAGACATTGTAGTTGTCCCCTTCAACACCATACCATTTCATGTTTGGAATCCCACTTCCACCTTGGAGAATCCTGTATATCTTTGACTCATATGACAATTGTGGATGCGAAGTTTTCACACTTTCAAGCTTTATAGCGACCTCTTCGTTAGTCTGAGTATCAGTTCCAAGGTATATCTCTCCGAATGAGCCGCTCCCAATTTTCCGGCCAAGCCGGAACTTATTCCCAATACGAAGTTCCATCGGCAATTGTAAAAACCCTAACTCCTGTTCTGCTCCTGTCGCTTTTTCATATAATGCACTCTTTTTTTTGACGACTCAAAATATATAAACCTTTTTCACTTTTGCCTTTTTATTTATTTATTTAAAAAAACTATTTTAACTTTGTTTGGGGATTTGCTTTATATTTTGAGATTTGCTTATAAATGTAAAATTTCCAAACAAAAAAAAACCATATTGTACATATCATAATGTTTAGTTTGATAGTATAACTTTTGGCTTAGATGTTTTGCAAAATCTGTATTTTAGTTCCTCTTTGCTCACCTCCCTTCAATTTAATTTTATTAGCAATAAGAATAAGAATCAGCACTACAAAAAATGAAAATAAACAAAAAAAAATCTACTGACCGGATTAAAGATATATTTTTTAGACCACCAAAGTTATAAAAAAGGCAATAAACATTTAATAATTGCAAGTAACGCTTCGTGAAATGGAAGAAAGTGAAAGAAAGAATATTATTACTTGATTTGGTAATTTTCTAAGAAGTGATCATATAATCTTCTCCTCCTACTCTTTCTCGCTCTTCCACTGCTTCATCTAATCTCCTCCACCTACTCTGGCGTTGCTCTTCCACTTCTTTCGATTTGGCTTGTTTCTCTTCGTACTGTTGCTGGCAATCTTCAAAGAGCTCAGGGTCCATCTCCATGAACATTCTCTTTATATTCGAGCTTAGACCGTGAACCGCTTGGTTCCAGTGAGACTCTATGTTTTTCTCCAGGGAAGGGAATATGATGGGAAGGATTACGCTTCGGTTCTGCGCGATTAAACCCACGACATGCTCGTTGTTCCACAAGAACAGAGCTCGTTCTGCAACCTGCATCGGATGTTGATATATGAGTGAGAGCATTAGAGATTGAAATATTCAAAATTCCTACCAAAATTCTAGATAAGTTTGAACTATTTGTGAAATGAGAATTCCATGACACATGAATAAAGCAAAAGCAACGGCTAACCCAAGACGAGCGAAGCTATAGATTGATGTAAGAATCAAAGAATTCATTTTGCAGACTGTTATAGCAACTGCATGAGATAACCCCATCAACAGGTTGGGCTATGATCAGATTCATTGCATGGGATAAAAAGGAGAAAAAACAACCAGAAAAAGCAAAGAATGTGAACCATAAATCTTGCGAACACTCAAATTGCAGTATTTGGTTTTCGAATGGAGGAGTCAGAACATGAGTTTAAGGTAATAGGCGCCTCAGTATGCAAATATTATGCCACAGCATAGATTTTTGCAGGAGAAACAAAATAACAAAAGCTCCAGGATTTAGAGATTAATATGCATAAATGAAAACCTTCAATGAACAAACTGAAAAGAGAAACCAGCCCATAAGAGACTACTAACCTGAAAATGAGAGCTATTGAGGCAGCGAGCAATCTGTTGGAACATAGGGACCATACAGCGTTGGAACTCAAAAGGTTGTGTTGCCTCGAGAACCTCTTCAAGTTCACCAAGGAAGAGAACCTCCTTTGTACAGTTTGTCACAGGCCAAAACTTTAACAATCCCCTGATTACTGTATCCGCAAGCTTATAATCTTTCTCTACAAACTGAACGATGCAGTAAGACAATTGCTGATGATACATAGCGATTGGTTTTGGCTTATGCAGCGGTATCAACGCCCTGATCAAAAAGAGCTTGTGCTCCTCCTTCATTGGCAAGGCAAACCCATTAATAATACTACCCAGAATCTCCAAAAGTTCCCCAATCCCGCTATGTCTCTCTGTCTCGTAAATAAACCTATAGAATATATTGTTAATTCCTTTCCTAATAAAGGGCCTGTGGACCATAAACTTCCCATAAATCCTATGAAGAATCGTTTTCAAGTACTCCCTTTCTCTTGGATCTTCAGTCTCAAACAATTCAAGCAACTTCAAGACAAAAGAATGGTCAATATACCGTTTTGCGACCTTTGTATCTGTGTCAGAAGGAACAACGTATCTCAGCAGCAACTCATAAACTAGCTGTAAATGAGGCCAAGATGGTTCCAAATAAGGCTCCTCTTCCTCAGGATCCGCAGGCTCTTGACCTGTATTCTCGTGCGAGGCCGGAGGGAGACACCGGAATATATTGACAGAAATCATCTTTACCATTTCTCCCTGACAAGCTTCATTGATCTTCCCCGATCCAGACTGTATAAAATCAACTAGCTCCAACAAGGTTTGCCTTTTAATCTCTTTCTCCCTCGCATTCTTCAACGTGTCTGTAAAATCAAACTGGAAACAGCAAATCTGCAGTTTCCTCAGGAACAGGGATTGGCGCTCGGGAACAGGCACGTCCCTGAACAACGGGAGAGGCTCGACTGAATACATCGGAGGCGGTTGTGTGGCCGCCATTGAACCCGGAGAAGAAGGAATCGGCGAACCACGAGATGCGTGATTTACAACCATATTGGACCCAGGACCTGACCTACCCGGTGGATCAAACCCAAACATAGACGGATCATTCGCCTCGGTTCTGGAGGGCTTTCGGCTCCCACTTTTCATGATCTTCTTAAACATGGCTAACGCACTAGAACGGACCTCAGAGAACTCTAGTTGTTTCCTCGATTCTCCCTAAAATAATAAACCCTAAGTTTTCCGAACTCCAGATATCACGACGATATTCAGTGGAAAGGAACTCAACTGGATAAATCAAATGCAATGAGAGACGAATTGAATTAGTATCCAGATTCAAATGCTTTCCAACAAAAATCTTCCACTACGCTTCTTCTGCATCAGGATAAGTACCAGTATGTTCTGTGAGATCTGAGGAAGCGAAAATCAGACCGTTGGATTGATCGAAGAGATCCTCGGAGAAATGACCGCAGCGATTTTTCCCGGCGATCAATATCGGAAGATGGCGAGAGAGCGAGAGCGGTAAATAGAGAGAGAGAGAGAGAGAGAGAGAGAGAGAGAGGATCTTCAATCGAAAACAGAAAATGTAGAATTAAGGGAACGATAATTAATTTTCTTTTGTTAATTCAAAATCTCCTCTCTTCAATATCATCCAAGACACGATGATGATGATTTTATAAAAAGTATTCTGATTTTGTCTTTATCCTTTTGAAATCACATTTTATGATTTTATCCTAATGTATTTTATCCTAAACATTAGCGTAAGTGTGATGGCTTGTGCACGTGGCTTGCGAGTGAAGTGCTCGCAACTTTCACAATTTGGTCCATTTATATGAATAATGATCACTATGATTATGCAACGATGTTATTGATAAATTAAAAAAAAAAGATTTGTGTAAACATTTTTTTTTTTAGTTAAACACTTGATTTATTATCCATGTTAAAATTAACATGACAATATAAATAGTGACAAGTGGCTATCATTAGATTTTGTGATGATGAAATCAAATAAATAGAGTAGTCGGTAATAAACAAAATCTTTCAAATTCTATATTCTTTCACACTGGAGAATATAACCTTTGAAGAAAACGAAAGGGTATTAACAACAAGAAGACATGATTTGTGTAACTGTAGACAATATAGGTAAAGGTAATTCGATTAGATTGGTATTAAAGCTCAATTCAACTTACCAGAGGAATTCGAAGTCTCCGAAATGTAAACCTATAAGAAATTATCTGTTACATCTTCAACGGGAAATTACCATAAACTCTTAACGTACATTATTATCACACCAGGTAATTTCGCAAGGTTTTTCTCTTATCCAAAACATATCCACAGAATATCAAAGCTTTATTAAAGAAGAAGTCAGCTTCAATCCTGCTTAACCCCAACAGTCTCCTCCGCAACGACGGGTTTAGCTATTGTTTCTGTACCATCAGTTCCAGTTTCCGCAGCCACCTGTAAAAAAAGAGCGTTATACAAAGATTCAAACACAACCACGTATAAGACAAAAAAACTAAGAAATCAGATTAAAAGGTGAACATTCACAGATAGTAAAGTAAGTTCATGGAGGGCTAATGGATCATGTCATATTGTTGAATTGAAATATAACATAAAACATGAATTGAAGCATCCAAGCAGTTCATCAACTAAACTGCTTCACCTAAGAACAGACTCAACGAAGAGCGCCGATCAAGTGAGTAAAATATTTATACTTACTTTGGTGGCGTTGTTGTCGTTTTTAGCGATTGGCTTAAAAGTACAAGCTGGAGGATCTCTCGCTGGCTTCCTGTACTCCCATCCGAGCCACGAGTACACTTTGGCCTAGTTTTTAAGCATGAAGAGACAACACTCAAGAAATCAACAAATGATCAGAAGAAAATATCCAACACTGAAAACTACCTTCAAGGTTACTAAAGCATGGCCTATACAGACTGCTTACAAAAGCAAAATCGGTATGCAAAACTAACAGACGTAAGATTTAAACATTGCTAACATCTTCAACTTTCCAAGAGCCCACTCAAGCAGATAACAAAAGCTACAGATCCTTGTTTTCTTCTTTTACAAGAACAATTCGTGATCGTGTATTCTTTCTTACCCTAATTTCATCTTCTTCCTCATTTTCTTTTTCAAGTAAGACCATATCCTTTGAGAACAACCGAATACAACACTCTAGCATCCTAAAATCCAAAATTATGGTTCATGACTTTTAAATACCCATGAATCTGATGATTCCTCCGATCAAAACTGGGAAGAAAAATAAAAGTTCAAAGATTATCAAGAAAGGAAGAGCCAATTACCATTAAGAAATCGATGATCCGAGGCAGTAAATTGACGAGCGGGACGAGGAACAGCGGCACCAAACACATAATGCAAACCTGTGGAATTCAGGAACTTCATCGTTTCAAACAATCGGAAATGAAAGCCGCAGGATTTGACAAACAAAATAAGAATAGATCCAGAAAACAACCGAATGGAACAAATCTTACCATATTAAAATTAGGGTTCTGGACTAAGGAATTGGGAATTTCGACAAAAATTTGGAGAGATCAAAATGTGATGTACTTCGCGAAGTCGTCGTCGCTTTGCTTTTTAAAAGTCTATAGATAAAGCAAACTCTCTGAAGCAGCCAGAAGGTTTTGACTTCGTTGGGGGACAAACGTTCAACTAACGGAGTGTAACTAAAACAGAACCTTCCATCGTGACGCCGTAAGGAAATAAACGTGGCTTTGATGTCCAATACACAGTTGATAATACCGAAAAGGCCCTTTAATATTGTTTGTAATTCTATGTAAACCAACAACATATTGGCAAAAGATTTATTTATGGATAATCTTCAAATTTTGATACATGACAATGAGGAGATCAATTAGGTTCCAATGATTCAGTAGGGCTTAGGCGCAATCGCCTTTGCAAGGAATGTCTGCACAGCGGCAAACCGGTTTTCCAGCAGCTTCCCAGCCATTGAAGCCGCGTTCCAAGATCATGATGTTCTTTATTCCAGTATCTTGTTTCTTCTCATCCAGATAATTCACGAGTCTTCTTGCACAAGTTGGGCCACGAACCTGCAACGAATTGGTTTCAGAGCTTAACAATCAATTCATTTTCCAGTGAAAAAAAGTATTTAAATCAATGTTAGGATAGAACAAAGAAAGGGTTACTAAAGTACTGAACTTAGCTAATTTAAAAGCCAGCTTATCGATGCTATTTCTAAAGGAGTGTAATGGAAGTTCCTACCCTATGGCATACATTAAGAAAAGATGGACATGTAAGCATCATATAGCAAACAAGTTGCAAGATCATGTGATTTTTGCTATTCTGAATCCACTTTTGACACATGAAGGCCACTTCAAGAGGACAAATTTCACCTATGAAACATGAGCCACTTATATACCTATGAAACATGAATCAACTAAAAAGTTAACTAATTGAAATTTTCACCAAGAAAGAACAGTCCATATTCATCCACTTCTGCACTGATAAGAAGCATCATTCAATCATCGCAGAGTGTTCCTTCATATGAAGTGAAACAAGGAGGAAAAGAGGATATTTGTGAGGAAGTGAAAAGAGTGTAAGACAGACCTGGCTCAAAGCACAATGGAAGACAAGTGTGTCTTTGTCCTTGACATTTTGAACAAGATGAGAGATCCTGTCATCAAACGAGCCACTCGCATAGTGTAGCGACCCAGCTATATGCCCGTCATAATTCCTCTCTTCATCCCTGAAAACAAGAAGAAAAAAACACTCAAACAATTACTCAAGTAGGATACTATATATTCATAAAAAGTCTGGATTTTTAGCCACAACTCTATCTCAGAACCTAGTTAAGAATTATAAAATTCCGTTTCTTTCTTCACTCCTCAGCCTCCTAACCACAAAGGCTCATGAGATTCCTTTTTCGATTCAATATTCTTTCAGCAAAATTTCAGTTTTTTAGAGAAGATCGAGATTCTACTTGATTCATAATCTGATCCCAGAATTCAAAAATAAACGATCCTCCTAAAATCGATATCAGTAGTACATGGTAGAGCAAAATTAAACCTAAGATCAATTCGACCTAAGTTTTGGTAAAGGATCGGATTAGTGACTCAAACCGATGAATCAAATCGCGTATGTTGTGTACTGAAAGTACCTGACATCGATGATGGCGATGTTGGGACGGCGATGGAGAGGAAGTAGCTGAGTAGAGGTGATGTAAGAGATGCTTCTCGCCATTTTTTTCTTTTTAGTGAAATAGGAAAAAATGCTTCTTACCATCTTTAATTCCTTTCTTCCCTAAAAGTCCGCGAATATTATTCCATCAAGAGCTGAGATTAATCTGAGGCGACGTTAATTTACATATAAAATTATAAAATATAGATTAATATCAACAAGCGGGGATAGCTCAGTTGGGAGAGCGTCAGACTGAAGATCTGAAGGTCGCGTGTTCGATCCACGCTCACCGCATTACAATAACTTAATATATTTTATTTAATTTTTAGTCGAGACTCTAACTGATCCAGCGGGTTCGTTCTGCGATATGTATATGTTTATCGGACCATGTTTATCAGCGAGACTCAGCGAAAACTTTTGGTCATCTTCCCTTGTGGTACAGAAACGGACCCCTTCGTTTGGCGCTCAGTTTTGGGTTTTGCCCTAATGCCGCGCCACCGACGTTTCGCCTTCCGTGGTGGCAGAGTAACAATCGAAGAATTCGAGGTACCTGAGGAAGACGAATATGACGACCCGGACGAAGAAGAAGAAGAATACACCGAAGAAGACGAAGACGAGGAAGAAAACGAACCCCCAACCAGGGAATCCATCAATGTAGCAGACTCACATAGGGTTTCACAGAACGAGAGTGAAGAGAAAAAGTCAGAAGGAATTGGCTCGACTTCAGGATCGCCGGAGGATGTGGAATGGAAATCCGGCGAGACTGAGGGAATATCCTGTTTGATTTGTATGGAAGTTTGGACCAACGGCGGCGAACACCAAGTCTGGTATTCTCGATTCCAGTGATTGTGTGAACAAATTTTGGGTTTCCCTTATGATAGGGTTTAGCAGTTTGATAATCTGATGATCTGATTAAACAATTTTTTAGTCTTCAAACAAGTTCTAACAATTTGATAATTTAGTCAGTAATCTGCTGCTGGGAGTTGTAGCGTGGTGTTGTCAAGGTGCATGATTCTTTATTAAGATGATTAGGTTTCGTCAATCAAAATTTTCAACTGCATACAGACGAGCATCTCTTTCCCATGTTTGGTAGCTCTTGTCTCGTCTAATTTTTTGAGTGCGACTTATGCTGTTCTCTTTTTTTTCTTACCCATGATTCAAGCTGTCTTCCTTGTGGGCACTTGTATGGATTTTCCTGCATCAAGAAGTGGTTACAGCAGCGGCGAAGTGCAGGAAAGGTGGGTTGCTATGAACTTCTTTAGATCCATTTGCTGCTATTGCTGATTATCTTTCTCATATAGTCACATTGGCTTCTTTTATAGTGTCCCCAATGCAACAGGACTTGTAGCCTGAAGGATGTCCGGAAAATTTTTGCATCACGGATTGCTGCAGTAGATGATGAAGCACACAAGGTCATATATTGAATGTTGTTCGAAAATAAATACATGAAACAAATCACGGTATCGAAATCTGATATATATTTTTTTTCTTATACTCTCAGAGAATCGTAATCCTCGAGGCCAAATTAAGTTCAATTGAACAGAAGGTAAGACACATTACTGCTGGGGTTGTCCATGATGTGGCTATACTCAATCCGCACTATTCTTAGCTCTTTAAAATGATACCATATCATTCAGAAGAAAATTTTCCTGAGTACTAATACCTCTTTATGTGTTTATTATAATTCGTCTATGTAGGTTACTACGCCTTGTGTCAGTTGATAGTAACATATGTGTGTAGTACCTACCAGTATCGTGGAGTTTTAACACTATATTCTTACATGTCATGCAGACTGCGGATTGGAGTAACAAAGAAGCTCAATGGAGAAAAATGGAAGCAGAGCTACGATCAGAAGTTAATATGCTGAGAAAGGTACAGTCTACGAGTTTGTTGTAACATGTTCACTCTTGGTACACACTGCTTTATGCCTGGACATATAATGATAGTGTATGTCTAGTCTTATACTAGTTGAGTCTGGAATAAATTAAGTTGGTTCGTATCTTTCTAAAGGGACGTTATTCTGAGTAAGGGTTCCCAATTTATAAATTTCCCTTCCCTACCTATCTTTAAGGTTTCCCATATTAATTTTTGGGTTTTTGTTTTTGCACAAAATTATTGAACATCTTTTTCTTTTAGTTAGTTTAAGGCCGGAAATTTTGTTTTTGCAGAAGATAGCTAATATGGAAAGCATGTCTAAGTGTGCGCAGAGAAAGTCTAATGTGGCTTCTCAAGAGCAATATATACCTGGTAATTACACAATAACAATATAACATGCTTCATGGTTGCAACACATGCAGCTTTGTTAACATTAAATCTCCTTATTAGATCTTACATTATATGGTTGCCTTTTCTGTGTTAGATAGAATCCTTTATTCTGTTTCTTATGCTTACACCATTTTGTTGGATAAATTGTCTCAACGAGATATCTAATTTGCCATTGATTAAGTAGAATTGATAGGCTGTCCTGCAATTCTTTCCACTCTGACCTTAGGAGTTAACTCATGGCATTTCATTACCCAAACAGTTATTAGAGGTTTATCTTTAAGTGAGATAATTGTTTTTTTTCCCTTGAAATATAATGCACATATCTTTCTAAACTTCTGTAAACGCATACCTGTAGGTCATAAGATCTACCAAGAACACCATGGACAAGCGCCTTCTTGCAGCTTCAGGCATCAGGTGTGGCATAGTGTTCTATCTCAGACCCATTGTTTTATAAGTTTTGGCTGAAGTATCCTTTGTATTGCAATTGCGTTTATGTGTCTGATGCAAATGATGAAGTTCCTTTCATCCAATTTTTTGATAGGGTGAACTGCTAGTTAATGGTGGCCGTATATTTGACATAGATGGTGGTAGGCAGATTTTACTATTGGCCCGTAGGCTTTCAGGTGTCGGTGGATTGTTTGTGCTTACGCAAGTAAGTTTGTTATTCTTGGCCTCTTAATTTTGATCATACACCAGTTTAAATGAGGCAATTATATGACATTTCTTAATATATTGCAGATGAGCCTAAATTCTGGTGAGATTGATGATATTCTGTTGCCTCCTACCACTAGAGCAATTAAAGATCTTCACCTTTCCCCTCACAATAATGGGCTTGCAGTATTTGGTTCTCTAGGAAAAAAATTATCCGTTATAAGGTTTGGACACTGCTACTTTTTAAGGATGCCTTCATTCCCGTGATGATTTCCTTGTTGTCCTGATTACCTTTCTGCCCGATTGTTCAGCTTGGAGAGCCACAACACTGTCTTATCTTATGGTCTACCGGTAAACTGCAGTCTTTTGACATCTCTTATGAAATTTGCTTTGAATTTGATTTTATGGTCTAGTCACTTGCATTTATCTTTGTCAGTAATAATCAGCAGATATGGGGTCAGAATATGTGCATGTGTGTATATATATATTATATATGCATATTTTCAAGAATGTTCTACTGAAAGCTTTAGTTTTGTCTTATTTATTAGGATTGGGCTGTTTGGCCATTTTTGACTGAGGATTATACTTTCTTAGTCACCAACCAATCTAAGACTTAAAGGAGAAATTGAGTGTCGTTGTCTTAACTTCTGACATTTACTCAACTTGTATTCGTTGAATCTGATGCTGTTTTTGTCGACAACCCAAACTCTCAATGCTGCATGATTGGATGAAAAGATTTGCTTTGAAATGATTGTATTAACCTAGATACATTCTCGTGTAGGCTGCACCTTGGTCTTGTTCTTGGGATCGCAACAGTTCTCACCATATTTATGCTGGACTACAGGTTTAATCATTTTTTTTTTAATTTTGCTCATTCCTACTTAAAATCCGCTTATCTGCCTCTCCCAACCTTCTTCATTGCAGAACGGAATGGTTTTAGTGTTTGACATGCGTCAAACCATGGGACCTTTCGCATCGTTGGCTGGCTTAACAAGCAATCCAGTTCATACTATCCATCATCTCTCTGCCAATTCCACTCCAACTGCTGATGTATGTTCCCTCTTATCCGCATCTTCCATCGGGCTTTGTCAGTGGAACATTAATGGCAGCGAAGGAAGGTGAGGTTTTGTTCTTATTTGACATTGATGCTTGTTCACATCTCATGAAATCAAACCTACAAATCTTGTTGACTGAAAAACACTTAAAAAATAGAGAGAGTACAGAACTTTACCATCTGCTTGGATAAGTTTATATGCATTTTCTTGGGTCTAACTCTAACCTGTGATAATTTCGTTTTTTTGTTTGTTTTTTGTTTAGGCCATCATTGGTTTCTGAAACAGAAAACCCAGGAGTTTGCATATCCTCCTCGTATTGTCCTCGCAGCGATCATGTAGTTGCTTCTTATAGACCGAGAGTTGGATCTTCTGATGATACAATCCCGTCTCAGCCTTCGTTGACTCAAACAGGAATTAATAATAATAGTATCGGTGTAGATGGATTTCATGTTTGTCTCAAGAGAAGAGGTGTTGATTCTCATTATCAGAAACTGTCATCCACACATGCTTCGGTAGATACCATCCGTTTGCCAAGAACAGCGATTATAGACCTTGGTGAGGAAAGGAAGCAACTTTTTGCATCTTGTGACGAGTCCACTCGCGAGCTCATCTTGCAAGATCCTTCGTGTTTTGCTGTCTCTCAACGGTTCCCAGTGGCAAGTCATCATCCGCTTCAAGACGTGAAATACGCTCAAGTGAATGGTTCCGATCTGCTCGGTCTCTTAACCGATGATAGATTGCAGCTTCTTAGAAACGAATCATCATGATAAGGTAAAACTTGTTGGATGTATATTACACATAGTAAATTTGCTTACAAGGCTAAAATCTTATTTTGCAGGGATGAGAGAATTGGTGTTTGTTGAAGACCAAACATATATATGTAAAGCGGCTAACTTATCTATCGTTTGTAACTATTGCTCCAGATGCTATTAAAACGTATTTTAGATATGGATAAATTGCTGCAACAGATTGTATTCCTTTTTTGTACATAAGAATTTGTTTCATTATCAGCTTTTGAATCATTGGTGGATTTAAGAAATACATGAGTAACAACAATATGGAAAGAGACGAAACTTATAATAGACCCAAAACAATTCGCGTAAATTGTAAAGAAATTAAAAAAAATCCGACCTGCCGGAATCGAACCAGCGACCTAAAGATTTATCTGTTGACTTTCGCCTACTACAGTCTTCCGCTCTACCAACTGAGCTAAGGTCGGTCTTGTAATTATACTGACTATACTTACTTATATACTAATACGTTTGTTAGACAATCTCATTTTTCCATTGAATTCTATTTTCCTTCTCACGTTTTCGATTACTTTTCTGGGCAGAGGTATTTCTCTTTCAGTCCCCACCCGTCGTCGTCGATCGATTCTGCTCATCAAAGCTTCCAGAAAAGCCAAGGTCACATCTCTCTCTCGATTGTTGCGAGCTCTGTTTTCTAATATGTGGCTGGAAACGAATCATCTCTACATCATTCTCCGTTGGCGAAACCCTTGAACAATCTCCCATGAACAATTTCTTTTTTTCAAGATCTGGCTAGAACAATTTTTTAGGGTCTCATCACTTTTTTCTTCTGATTTTTGGGCTATTCAACTTTAATCCACATGAGTTTTGGGTCGATTGTGTGACTTGAGTTACGAAGTCTGCCGTTTAGAAACTGTAAAGAAACATTATTGTTGGTGGGTTCCAGAAGAATTTTTAGGGTTCTTCCTTTTTGTATGCATTGCCTCTGATTATGAAAATCCTATTGTACGATTGCACAATGAACCTGGTTACCGAGAATCTTGGTTTAACAATGTGTATGTGTAGGTATAGTGTTATATCTCGTTTCTTGTTTACGGTAATTAAAATGTTTTGTTTTTTCCCAGAGTTTTCCTGTCTTCTTGCAAGCTTCAAGATTCGGAGGTTCTGATCTGTCTTTGATTCTACAAGGGCACTTTGTAAGGTGATCGTTTGTGCATTCAGTTGACAATGGATGCTAATCATGATTCTGCTAACATTCCAACTAATTCGAGCAATGACATAGAGGAATCAACTGAGAAGATCTTTGTGAACCATGGTAAGCTTTAACACCATTCACGGTTTATGGGTTAGGGTTTGGACATTTTGAGTCGAACAAGGCTTATCCTTTCTTTGATTGTTTCATCGGGGTTAATCAGTGTCAGATTAGACCCAACGTCTTATTTTCAGCACCTATCTTGTTCCTGTATTGGATCACTTTCTTTAGAAACATGCGAAATATGAATGCATGGATCCTAAATTTGTGGTTTTGCAGCTGAGATCGCATGGCAAGAGATGAGAAAGAAGTGGGTTGGAGATCCGTCTAAAAGGACTTCAGAGATGCCTATGGAACCTGTAATAAGGTACATTACAAAGTTTTGAGTATTTCTCAGCAATCTGAAATCTTCAAGCTTCTTCAGGTTTACATATATTTACATTTTAAACTCCTTTTTCGACTCTAAATCTCTTTGTAGCTTCAACGCTACTTATGAAGACTTGCTTCTACCCAACACTCCTTTTCACAAGCCCATTCCTCTAGCTGTGAGTCCCTACAATACTTCTCTTCTTCTCTTTTAACTT
This sequence comes from Eutrema heterophyllum, assembly GCA_002933915.1. Taxonomy (NCBI): domain Eukaryota; kingdom Viridiplantae; phylum Streptophyta; class Magnoliopsida; order Brassicales; family Brassicaceae; genus Eutrema; species Eutrema heterophyllum. The sequence goes on from PKMM01024129.1 coordinate 861,403, forward strand.
CATTAATATTTGTAATCTTCTTTGCAGGAAATGGTGGATTTTCTGGTCGATTTTTGGCATGGGGACGGTCTTTTCGAGTAGGTAAACCGAAGCGGATTCTGAGTAGTATTCTTGGTACAGAATTTAGTTGCAAGCTCTAATCCATTTAGGTTAAAAAAAACAAAAACAAAAACGTCCTCTGGAGAATAGAAGAAACTCTGGTTTCATTGACAGACCATGAACATCATATATATATATATATATAATTAATTAGGTATTTTGGGATGACAAATTCATCCCCACCAAAAAAAAGGGGATCATGCTTTTGTTTAATGGATTATTCTACATGAGTTGATCGGATGTTGTTTAGCATATAATATAACAGATTATCAACATTTAAATCTGTGATATTTTCTTTAGAACATGATTTGAGTGTTGCCCAAAGAGAAGTCATAAACAAAATCGTTGACCGTGACTTTTCTTCATAACTTCAAATCCTATGAAAACGAAGCTTCGTAATCTAATAAATTGTATTATTATTTTATTATTTAAGCGAAAACTATATCAAGTATTTATTCAACCTTTAAGTTATTTACCACGAAATTTACAAGGATTTAATAATTGTCCACTACTCCTATACAGTGTTTTGAATGGCGTTTTGGTATTACGATTTTTTTGCTATAAGATTACAAATGTCTGACAAAACAAACTGTAAATTTAATGACCTGCAACTTTATCAGCTAAACTATTTGATCAAAGCTAATAAAACCGTTGGGTTATGAACATAATTTGTTTTAAGTTTAAAACAAATTCATCATCCTGTTATTGCTCTACGATTAATATTTTATCGATATAATTCTGGTTCAAATCTAATCTTAACAATAAAATTTCACCTCCCAATAGGAATGATTTAATCTGGTATAAAACAGAAATGCTTTATGGTCTTTGTATGCACTGGATTACTGTAAGTAAATCTCTGCTCTCACAGTAAATAAATCCTCTGCAGGGAAAAAAAAAAGTTGCAAAGAAAATCTTAGCTTTTGTCTTTCTCAGTTTTTTTATCATTTTATTTCTTTGTTTTTATCTCACATTTCCAAATTTTTGGTGAGTTTTAGATAAATTGGGTGTGGCTAAAAAATTGAACTTTGGAATAGGAAAAATAAAATATCCAAAAATTCCAATTTTATTCAACAAGAAGAATCTCTTTTTGTCCAAAACGAAAATCTCCTTTCTGTTTTCTCTTCATCTCCGGCGATCTATAATAATACTTCCGACGCGATTTTCGAGTCGTCGGACTAAAAGGTGAGAGAACTTTCAGTTTATCCGAAAGCTCCTAAATCCGTGGATGCTCAATCTGCAGAAACATATCGAATTTCAAAGCACTGGCGTTTTTGGGTTTTCGTTTTTGCCACAGGAGAGAAGAGAGAGATGGAGATCGACAAAGCGATCGGAGAAAGCGACGATAAGAGGTTGAAGACCAAGTACAATAACGCCATCTTCGTCATTAAAAGAGCTCTTGCTCTTTACTCGTGAGTTCTCTTCTCTCATTGTTTGGTTTATCTTTCTTCATAAAAGTCTTCGATCTTCAGATTCATTGTCTTAAAATTTGACCAAAGAAACTTGCACTTCGATTATAGATGAAGCAAAAAAATTGCTACTTTTTGTTTTTTGTTCTTTGGATGTGATTTATCTTTGAGAATCGAAAAGGATACCATTGAGAAGATGCGTTTTTGGAAGAAGCTCTTTCTTAGGATGGATTTAGGTATATGATCTTCGCCATGATTTTGCTTTTATGTATGTTGGCAAACTGTCTATCTTAAATGGTTTACCTTTTTATATGCAAGATTTGTATGGTACTTAAGATGTTTTGACATTTCTTTTAGTCTACAATCACGCCACATCATGTTACTCAAAATCAGGACAAAGGTCTTTCCACTTGGCTGCAAACCCTTTTATCAATCATAAAGCGATTTTGGTGTGTTTTTAATATATTGGATTGGACAATTTATTTGTCAATCCAATCCTATAATGTGTAAAAGTTTTGTACCGTTTGGAAACTAAAGATGCTTTCTGTTCATTTCTTGTTTGCCATGTGCTTGTCGTGTTCATTGTTTGTGTATGCTGTACAAACATTACGTTACGTTTTCAGATAAGGTGATAAACTGATAATTGTCAAGATTATTGACTTTACTGATTCTTGTAAGTATCGAACTTGTCGACTTCTGCAGTATTGAAGAGGTCGCCTTTAGTTTCAATGGAGGAAAAGATTCGACTGTAAGTGTAAACTGTTCCTTCCAAAAAGTCTCCTATTTTGATCTTTCAATTTTGCCTGGTTTGCTGAGTAATAATAGTGACCCTCATCATGATTTTAGGTGTTATTGCACCTTCTTAGAGCCGGCTATTTTTTGCATAAGAAAGAGCTGAGTTCTTCTAATGGAGGTCTATCAAATTTTCCAGTCCGGACCATATACTTTGAGAGCCCTTCTGCGTTCACTGAAATCAATGCATTCACATATGATGCAGCTCAAACGTAAGAAAAGTTCTCCTACCTATCTGCTGAAAAGTTCTCCCAGAATGATATCTATCTGCTGGTTAGCTAATCATCTTGTTTTATATGGGCAGCTACAATCTGCAGCTTGATATCATTCGCCAGGATTTCAAATCCGGGTTGGAGGCATTGCTGAAGGCTAACCCTATCAGAGCTATTTTTCTTGGTGTCCGAATTGGTGATCCTACTGCGGTTAGCTTCACTTCATATCTCAAATCTCAAGATTCATATGCAAATATTTGGTAGAAACTTGTGAAAAAAATTGATCATTGTGATTGATTGCTGCTCATTAATTTTTTTCCAGGTTGGTCAAGAGCAGTTCTCTCCTAGTTCCCCTGGTTGGCCGCCCTTTATGAGGGTGAATCCTATATTGGATTGGTCATATAGGTATTCTTTTTCTCCTTAATCACACCTTCTTATTGCTTTCTCTGTTATTTGCTCTTTCTAATATATCTACAGTTAATTTGGATTAGTGGTTTATTCTTACTTATGTTTCAGTATGCTTGACGTGCAACAAATCTTGAGCACAATTTTTCTGATATATTTGTTTAACCGATATAAAGGCTTTGGAAAATTAGAAACCAGAGCAAATTTACAGTGCTGCGGTCTTTTATTCTCATTTGATGTTTGTGTTTTGGTTCTTTGGTCTGATACTTTTAATGTTTTCCTATGCAGAGATGTTTGGGCATTTCTCCTAACTTGCAAGGTCAAGTATTGCAGTCTTTATGACCAGGGGTAAAAGTCCTCCCCACAGTTTCACTTTTAAAAGTTCCTTTTTTCCTTGTCCAATTCATCTTATATTGTGTCTCATTTCTGAATATGCAGATATACATCAATTGGGAGTATTCATGATACTGTTCCCAACGCGTTGTTGTCTGTTAACAACACCAGCAATAAAGAGAAATTCAAACCTGCTTATTTGCTCTCTGATGGGAGGTTAGAGAGGGCAGGGAGAGTCAAGAAAATTGCTTCCATCAAGAATGACATAGATAGTGATTCACAAAAACACGAGGTGCTTTTGGCCTCAGTTATTGCTGTTGGCGATGAGATTCTGTAAGTCATTAATTCTTATTATACGGCTCTTTATTGGTAATTATTTATCTTAACAGAACAATATGCTATATACATATGACAATAGAGTTAGGCCAACCACACGTTGGAAAGGGTCCTGCTTGGTTACTTATTCTACTAGGTGCAATGAAATTCTTCCAACCCATTTATCTGTTCCATAGCTCAGGTCTGGCACTGTTGAAGATCAATTAGGACTGTCTCTGTGTAAAAAGCTGACCTCTGTTGGTTGGTCGGTGCAACAAACTGCTGTTATTCGGAATGATGTCAGTGAGATTTACTCATTGTCTGTGTTGCATCAGTCAGAGAAAGTAAATTGTTTGTTAGCTCTGTTAACGTTTCTCTGTGTTTCATTAATCAGATAGATTCTGTATCCGAGGAAGTTGACCGCCAAAGGTCTACCGATATGGTAAGTCTTTTAAACGGATGAGCATAAAATCTTAGAGAGGTTTTATCTTGGTAAGATATGACTGACAGATTTCTTCTGCTTGATGCATTTGGAGGTATTTATTTATGGAGGAGTTGGTCCTTTGCATTCAGATGTTACTTTGGCTGGTGTTGCTAAGGCATTTGGGGTACGCCTGGTATGTATCTCTTTCATTTTAACACAGACTCACGGTTAAGATAGTTTTTGATTAAAAAAACCTTAAGATCTCAATGCATCTGAGTGTCAACAAGTGAAAATTGATCACCGCTCAATTGTAATGTAAGAGGCTAATAAAGTCGTTAATTCAGGCACCTGATGAAGAGTTTGAGGAATACCTTAGGCATCTTATCAGCGAGCAGTGCACAGGTGACAGGAATGAGGTGAGTATTTGGGTCTTGAGAGTAAAAGTTGATATGGATTTATATATCTTCAGACAATATAAGCTAAAATCGTTTTCTGTTGCGTATATGGTTCTTACCAAGTTGATTGCTTTTCTCTTTTCAGATGGCTCAGTTACCAGAAGGAATCACTGAACTACTGCATCATGAAAAGCTTTCGGTGCCATTGGTAGTTGCTCTCAGAACTCCATACAAAGTTAATAGTATTTCAGCAATATCTTTTCATACCCATTTGATCACTGATCGCGGGTCAATTTCTGTAGATCAAGTGCCGCAATGTGATTGTTCTTACTGCTACAAACACTGAGGAGCTCGAGAAGGAATGGGAATGTCTGACCGAGCTAACTAAATTGGGTGGAAGTTCATCACTCATAGAGCTATATGCGTCAAGGCGCTTGATGACATCTTTGACAGATGTATGTTTTACTTTCCATCCACCTTTTTCTTTCGCCATGGCTTTGCTTTGAGCTGATTAAAGATTCACTACTTGTTTGCTTTTCATGCAAAAATCTGTGTTTGAACCAAGACTCAGATTGTTTCATGCAAAAATCTGGAGATATAGATGTGTAGTCACTTACAGACATTTTTACTAGATTTTTTATTTTTGGAATGAGTAACTTTGGATTTGCGGTTTTTCTTGAAATGCAGGTTGAGCTTGCAAAACCTCTGTCTAAACTTGGTCTTGAGTTCCCAGACATATATCTTGGTATAAAATCTTTGACCTGTCTCATATTATCTAACTTTAAGAGCATCTAAAGTCTATGTTTTAACCGCAATCATCTTCTCAGGGTGTTACCGAAAATCGAGACAAGGTCCTATAATCATCTGTTTGAAGGGAAAGGTAGAAACACAAGATCTAGTTTCATTTCTTTCCTCATTTTTCAGGCTCATAAGTTTCCTTTTATTTTTTGTTGGTTCGACAGGATAATGCACGCATTGACGCAGCTGTACAGGCACTATGCAAGAAGTTCAAGGAAAGTGTGTTCGTAGAAATCAAATAGACACAAGTTCAAAAAAATCAAAACCTTTAAATTAAATTTGTTATCAACTTTAAATTACGGAATTTGTAGGAAACTAGCCCAAAAGGGTTTTGCTATTTATAAAATTTGTCATGAACTTGATTCAGAAATTCTGGGACTCTTTTTGTTTTCATCTTTTCTAATCAATTAATGCCCTGCTCCTTCCACCCTGTTTAAAGCCGGTATCGATCATCTTGATTGGATTCAACTCAAAAGACAGTAAACGCAAGAGATCATCTGCCAACTTTGAGAATGTTGTTCGTTGCTCTTCACTCTCTTTTCTATTTGATTTGCTTCAGCTGAGATACAAGCCAAAGAAAAAAGGGCCTTTTATTTTTTAGTTTGGATCCAGGGTTTAGGATAATAACCGGAATAAACTGGACCAGATTATCAATCGGTTAAACAAACCGGTAAAAACATACCAAGTTGAGAGTTATCTCACTCAATTTTGCGGTGGGGAAGAAGAAATGGCTATCACCGAGAGAGCTTTTAAGTTTTTTTACCTTTTATTTTTTTGGTGTGGTGAAAAACGAAACCCGCTGGATTCATCAGAGGGTTTTCACTGAACCCATAACCGGATACTTTTTAAACCACAAAGCAAATAAGAAAAAGAAAAAAAAAAGGGAGGTTCACTTCATATATGAAATCTTTTGCCGTGAAAACTAGGGTTATCAAAGAAAAAAAAAACTGGAGATCCCATTAAAGTCTTCTTCTTCGCGAATCCTTTGTTTATCGTGCACCAATTAAAAAAGAATCCGATAAACAGAATTGAAATGCTTACCGGAGAATAAGCCTTCCCCATTGTCAAAACCCCGGAGCAGCAGAATCGACGAGGAAGAAGGGCCAGACAAACTCGGAACCCAGGGGAAAAACCCTAGTGAAGGAGCGGAATTGGGAGAAAATTTATGGCTTGCGGAGGTACCAAGACACCCAATCGAAGTGGAAAGGCGCCAAATTCTAGGGCTACGAATGCGATTAAACCCAGCTTAAACCTCGGGAGAAAGCGGCTAATTCGTGCCTCAATTTTTGGGGAAGAATTGATCTTTATTCAAGTTTAATTTTCGTTACCTGTATTTGGCAAACGGGTTCTTATAACTCGTTTTTGTATGTCCCTTGGTTCAATTTTTGTTTAAATTCGATGTCGATTCTGATGTTGTTCCCCCCTTTTCGCTTTAAGGTACCGAGAGGAGAACTCGTGTGGAAATGAATCAACAATTTTGATCTCAAAGGAATGCGCATTTCGTTGGGTTGATTCAAGACGGATCGAATCCTTCGCGAAGAAGAAGAGTTTAATGGGGATCTCTAGTTTTATTTTTTTTTAATCTTTGCTTCTCCACTTAAAGACTTTTTTTTTTCGTGTGATAGATACTAATAATTCACTGTGTCTTATTGGGGTATTTTTTTCACTCGACTCGATCACCCCAAAATTGAATCCTTCGGTGGACAAAATGTTTTTTTCTTTTTTCTTTTTTGAAACTACGTCGTTTCAAAAATTGTTCCAACGGGAATTCCACTGTGGTAGCTGACTCAGCTCCGTTAACAATTTGACGAGGGTTGATTAACGGAAAACGAGTCAATGCATGTTTCGGCAAAAAAAAAAAAAGATCGGGTACGGATATTCAAATTTTCAATAGTTCGAATATGTTTGAGCACATGTCAAGAGTTCGTGTATTAATCGGTACCAGTGGCATTGGTCGAGTCACAAATTAGTCTTTCTCCCCGTATAGTATTATTAGTATGTAGATCCTATATAAATATGGATTTTCTTACAAATGAAGGAAAACAAAATTCTCTTTGGAAATGACCTCACTTTCTAAGAGAGAGAGAGAGATATGAGATATCCCAATTGCGTTAGCGTGGAGACTCGCAATGAGTATCCTATAGACTTTGTACAACAATAATGCTTGTCAGTTCCCAAAAAAAAAAAAAAAAAATCAAATAAATGCTCTCTTTTATTTTGTCCACCATCCAAACATAATCAATTGTCACATTAAGAAACTAAGAAACATTAATTAAATGAAAAGGCACTCGCGACACACATGTAATGTTGGTTTAGTAACTTTAGTTATATGAGCTTATACTGGTTTCATGTTATGTTTAAAAACAACGCTTGAGTTGAGTTAGTGCATTGCAAGATCCATCAATAAGATTCTTAAATAAACCTTCAAAGATCAAATATAGATCCAATCTCAACTCAAGTGCTAAAGGAAAAAATACAACATCAACGGTTCCTGTTAATAAAGCCTCAAATACTACTCCAGAGGGGCAAGCCAGAGGTAGGAACTGGAGAAAGGGGGCGGATCTATGACGTCGTGGAGAGTGTTGGAGGAGAGGTCGTAGAAACCGAAGCCCGTGAGAGAGCTTGCAAAGTAGACGGAATTGGGGTTAAGTCCTGGATATTCGGTTGCAGAGACGCAAAAGGCCTCGCTCCTGCCTAAGAAGATGCAGAGATCGCCAATGTCTTCAGTGTAAGAACCAATCCTTTGCTCATGGTCTTGCCTAAACACCAAAAAGGCCCTGGGCTTCATCCTGTAGGAGATCCTCCTATAAGGAGGTCTCTTGCAGAGTGTAGACTTGATTTCTTCTCTGTCCAAGAACTCGTTGCACCTTTTAAGGCAAGAGGCAAATGATACACATTAGGATGTATGGTTAAAAGGTAAAATGCATCAGGAAGGGAAGGTGTAATACAACAATGCACACATTAAAGTGCTCAGGACAAGAACAAGCACAAGCACAAATTCTTCTCTCTCTTTTCCTCACTCTTCTTACATTCTTTCCCTATTCACACTATGTTTCTGCAACAAGCACTTGTCCTTAAGGTGTATCATCAGAAAGAGAGGGAGGAGGATGAATTACCAGTAAACGATGAAGGCGTCGCCAGAAGGTGACTCGACCAGGTATTGAGTCTTCCTAGTTGAGTTAACCTGATCTTGTCTACTCTCGGGGATGTCAGAGTTAGGGAAACTCTGGTAGATACTCACCTGAGGGAAGCCGGAGCTAGCCTTGATAAGATCAATTGGACCTTCATACTCTTCCTTTTCCCCCCTGTGGAGATAGAATCTACTGTCTCTCACGGAATACGTCACATTCGAGGCATAAAACGGGACCTTGATGCGTGTCCACTCAGAGTCACCAGGCCGACACAGGCTGATAAATGGACTACAGGACTGGGCGGCCACTACACAATCTTTATGGTTTGGTGAGGCTGAGAGAGAGATACTGTCAATACGATCTTTACGATCTTTAAGGACTAATGACCTACGCGACTTGGCGGCCACAACACAGCCTTGCTGGTCTGGAGAGGCTGACAGAGAGATATACTGGAAACAGCTCGACCACTACTTTCATCATCCCATGGAGGCAGGGAGATAACCTTGGGTGACGAAACAGAGGCACAAGGGTTGAAGATATTTGTGAGACGCACTGTGGAGTCGTGTATGTTCTTCCCAGCCACCCATCCCCTCGACGATCCTATCTTCACCGAAGCGTAGAGCTCCTCCGGCAGAGTCTGGTCGGGGATCTTCACTCTTTCGTCTTTCCTCGGATCGTACAAGTTCATGTCGACCACCATTTCATTACCACATGGTTTCCTCGCCGCCCTGTAGTTGGTCTCATTAAAAAGCAGATACGTCGTCGCCGCCGTGGACAAGGACCGCATTTCACTGAAACAGAGTCTCGGCTGCTTCCCAACTGATGATGATGACGAGAGCTTAGCGATTCGGCCCAAAAGCTGAGACATTGTTGAAAGAAAATCAAAACCCTAAACGGCTTCGCCAAAACCCTAAAACCCAACCTTGCTACAAATACCTCCTTCATTTCCCATTTTCCCAAAATTTCCATTTTCTTCCTTTTCCCCAAAATTTCCATTTTTGCTCCCACCTTTATTGATGGTAGTATAGTAGTGAAGACTTGGGGATAAAAAAAAACATTCACAACTGAAGAAACCAAACCAAACTGAATTCGATTTGATTTCAATTGAACCGTAACATGTCTTTCTATTGTTTTTCTTCAGCTGAGACGATAGCAAAAAAAAAACAAAAAAAAAAAGAGCTCTGTAGACGAAGAAGAAAGAGATAATAAAAGGGGCCACTTTTATTAGTTGGATTGGATCAACTCATAAACCGAATATATTGGACTAGATAACCAACCGGTTATACAAACCGATAAAAACATCCAATGTCACTTTAATGATTGTAAAATAATCAAAACCTTTAAATTGTGGCTACAAAAATAATCAAAACCTTTAAATTGTGGCTACAAAAATAATCAAAACCTTTAAATTGAATGTCTTATCAACTTTGTAGTTACGGAATTTGTAGGAAACTCCTTTTATTACATTTTGTCATGAATGGTTTAAGCATGATGATGATGCTTATGTCGCATTCTAAGAGACTTGATTCAGAAACTTGACCCTAATTCTGCCTCTTTGTATTTTGACTTTATTAAGACAAATATATTATTTAATCAATTACCTGAAATTATAATTTTGTACAGAGAGTCTACCCCTAAGCCCTAAGCCCTGGAAACAGAGCAAAACACATTACACTTGAGATCATCGGAGATTTAATAATAACGCTTTAAATACATGTTCTGGACTGAATTCAACTCTAAGACACCGTAAACGCAAGAGATCATCTGTCAACTTTGAGAATGTTGTTTGTGATGTGTCCTCTTGTAACCGAATCTCTTTGAGGATCCGTTGTCCATTGACCGTCCACGATGAATTTTATCTCGTATGTACCGGGATATAACCACAGTAATGTTGACCAGCATTTCTGTTTCCTGTAAAACACCATAGAAGCATACAACATGTGTACGCACGCAACATTACTCAAATGTTAAAGGAATCTAAATGTTGCTTCTACTTTAGAGACAGTGATGATTACTTGTTAAAAGTTAGAAAGAGTCAGGAACCAATACTGACCCGGTTGACTTGGATGCTTGAAGTTCCAGTCCCACTCGGTGTTCCCAGCCATTGAAGCTGCCAGTCACCTCCACAACATCACCGTCTCCGCAATATTCAATCTCAACCTGAATTAAAGATTCACTTTAGTAATCTTGGCTATACAAAAATTAGAGTATATATAACCAGAGCAAAGGCAATCATAGCCTACTAGTTCAAAGTCGTGATATTATACATAAACTCGTTGTAGAGAATTAAGTGATAAGGTGTAATCTTTGGTCTGCCCCAATGTTCGTTACAAGGCACTTGGCTTTCAGGGGTGAAAGTTGTGTGATTAGGGCTTTGGTGCGGGATTTATTTTGTATTGACAGTCTAAATTGGAACCATGACAAATAATACAATAACTATGAAGCAGGTATATAACAAAATAAGCTACCTCTTGCAATCCTGAGAGACTTTCCTCAGCTTCTTGCAATTCAACATCCTTCTCTGAGACAAGCATTTGGGCCTTTTGGATCTCTGTTTCAGCCTGTCTTTGAAGAACCCAAAGAGACAGCTGAACCCAGGAAATTGTAGATTAGGAACACAAACAACTACACCACCATTTGCAAGAATAAGAGACTAGAGAAACATCAAGGAGAGTATCATCCAAGAATAAACAAATTTATTGCCTATATAAAAAATGAGGAAAAATATTCAAAACACAGCTACATCTCAAACATCTGAAGAATTCTAAAGGTCCATAAATGCAGATGGATAAGTCATCAAGCAATCACCTATTACATATGTATGGAATCTACCAATTTATGTGCCTTTTGGCTAGTGGCCACCTATGTACAGACTTATACGTTCGTGGAGAGTAGTAGCTTACTTTTTCCTTTTCAATCTGCTCCTTCAACCTTGACAGCTCCAGCTCTTTTTGACGCTAACCATGCAATAAATTACCAACAAAGTTAGTTAGCAAAAATCACTTTATATGTTCCACATATTGAGAGAAAGCAATCAATGTACCAGCATGAACCTCAGCCGAGTAATTTCAACCTGATTTTCCCGTTTCATGGTCTGTATCATTTCAGAACAAGGTTCTATGAGCATGGATACGAAAAAAAGGTCAATTCAATAACTTAAGACCAATTGAGAGAGTTCAATGAGTTCAGTGATCTGTCAACACCTCATCAAGTGAATCCTTGTCCAGTTCAGCATTTCCACCTCTCTGATTCCTGTGAATGAAATATCCAGGATCACTTATAAAATGCAAATAATGATCAAGAGCAACAAACTAGACCGCCATGTTTTAGACTCACCTGTTAGAGCTATTAGCTTCTGTAGCATAGGTAACCTCCTCCAATGCTATGGCACTTCCATTTGGCGCCGCACTCACACTTCTCTGACCACCATGACTATCTCCTATGTACTCACGTCCTTTGGTTGTTTCTGCACTTTCTTTAGTTTCTTCAGGACAGCTTTCATTAGGTGTGTCATTTTCATCATCTGAAACTGGTTCCAACTATCAATTAACATTTTTTACCACGGGAATAAAGATTCACTGCAGAAACATGCATGAATAATGAAGATATTGATACGACATGCCATCATACATAATGCAAATATGCAATTAAGACAATTCTTCTAACGTATAGGCTTCAGGAGATCGAATATACCATCAACTGTATCTAAGCATCCATTCTGGATAAATCTGGTTGTTTTATCTTCTATGCTTGAAGTGGAAGAAGAAAACATCCAATCCTTATTCTCAGACTCAACTACACTGTCATCAGCACTACCAGAACGAATTCCAGCCATATCACCAATCTGCTGGTTCTGAAACTTCTCTGCATTTGCCATGGTGATTTCCGGGGTGAAAGCAGACAAGGATTCAGTAGCAATGTCAACATGTTTGGTGTGATTGAGAACTGGACTGGTGTTATGAGCATAGGTAAAAGAGAAAGCTTCTTCCACATCATTGACATCCTCATCCTCTGTCACGAAAAAATTGCCAGCTTCTCTGTCTGAACAGCTTGAAGTATCATCAAAAACTAGAGAATGGTTTGCAGATATTGAAGCTTCGGGAGATGATTTTTCAATGTCAGCTCTATTATTGAGCTCCACGCTCTCAATCTTCAAGGTGTTTTCTGAGATTTCTCCTGAATGGTTACTGTCACCCAAGTTAGAAAGGGAGTTTTCCATGCTCGAAACTCCAGCCAACGAAGATTCATCTTTACTCACATTTCCTTCAGCCTCAGGCATACTACCATCTATTGCAGTCAAGTATATTTCAGTGCTTGAAGGTCGTTTGGTAGACGAATTTCCATCAACCACATCCAGTGCTTCTTCGTCCTGACTTTCTACACCAGATAAATATATCAGAAAAGAGGAGAATATCTTACAAAATCAATTTTTTTTTTTTGGTGCTCTTATAGATTTATGCGTTTGACCTGTTAACGAATCTTCCAAACAAATACCACTGGCAATTGTTTCCATGATCGTGTTATTCTCAGAAATTAACTCATTACAGTCTTCCGCATGAGAGTTTGCAAGAAGTTCCCTGATGAACTTATATCCTCTTCGTCTGACAACGTTGGCAAGATCAACTCTACAAAAAAATGTTGGCACAACCAAAACTAAATTAAGTCAGAGTTTCCAGAAGCAATCCCCTAGAAATCAGAAGACTTTTGATGAATGCACGACACAAAAAAAATTCAACAAGCCTACTAACAATTCAACAAAATCTGCAAATTTGGAGTCTGGAATTTCGTACCTTCCATGTGCTGAGAGTTCCTTCATGGACGGCACGTGACCTTGAGGGAGCCCAGCCAAAGCAACGAACTCCATAATCTCACTCCGAAGCTCCTCGTTGCTCTTCACTCTCTTACGAACTCTGCAAAAATCAATCGAATTCAATAATTATAAACCAACACAACCCAAAACAGTAACTGAAATTGACGCAAAAACTGCGAATCTCGAACCTGGTTTGTTTGATGGAACAAGCGAAACAGACGAAACCATTCTTCTTCGTCAAATTCAAGAGCGAAACAAAAAGTTGCGGATGATAGTAAAGCACTGAATTCCGATTGTGAAAGGAAGGGAAGGAGAGAGAGAAAGGCACATGAGAAATCGTCGCCATGGCCGGACTTCCTCAACCTCCTCCGAAGTTACCCAGCAGCATTTTAAGAATATTACGACTCGAGATAATACTGTTATGCGAACTTTTATTTCTCTACTAGGTGAGTAGTGCGGGTTTTTCCTATCAAAATTATTTATTATGAAGTAAATAGAACCAATATATAAACTGAAATTTGATTCCATACATCATGATCTATATGTAAATCTTAAATATGTTATGGTTAAAAATCAAATTTTACCCACAAAAAACAAGACAATGAAGCTAACATGTTGAAATGGCTTGAAAATATGGTATATTGGTTGGCAAATGTTACCAAAGTGCATTCTCATGATCTCACGATTTTGGCACTTTCATATATCAATTAACATCCTTTCCTTAAACTCTTCTTCATTTCTAGAATATGCTTTGATAAACTTCATAATACAATTATTATGAAAGATTTAAGAGCACGCCATCATAATAACCAGCCGCTCCAAAATTCACAAAACAAATTACACAACCTTACAAAATATAGGCTTTATATTTTTCATTTCGTTTTCATTCAAGAATTTGAAATACACATAACTTGGACAATAACCTAACAGTCGTAGAAGTTAAATATAGTGACTAAGTTGGGGATTCAACTCACTATCACTCGAGAAGGATTTTGATCTCCGGTCACCAATAACTCGTGTTTATGTTCCGTAAACTACACAAAAGAGAATGAACAAGTAGTTAGACCATTAACAAATGAAACTATATCCAATCTCCTACATGTCGCGATGTGGTGTCGTTGATTTATAATGCAACTATATCCAATCTCCTACAAGTAGTTCCTCTAAGTTTATCAAATTTAAAATAAGGATTCTCATAATAAAGAGGATGAAATAAGAAACCTAAAACTAAATAACAATTAAATATCTGCAGTGGCAAACTAACATCCAAATCCATTTAAAAAGGAGACTCAAGTCTTCAAAACTGATAGTGACAATTATTTTTGATACACAGACCAGAAAAGGCTAACATATTAACACACATGAACTGATCACCTTCTGTTAGAAGATTCTGTTCCACAAGGTATAACTCTAATCAGCATTTGATTAAAATCAATACACCCTTGTGTATTAATGACAATAACACATAGAAGAATCAAGCAAACCACATAGATACTACTACATTCTTTACCTTTGTATTGTTATAGAGATCTTCACATGCATAGTACAATACTCGGCTATCTTGATCAGAGAAGAATTTAATAACAGGTGATACTCTTTGCTCCACAGTTCATGAATAAAAAGAACAATTTTAAAGTACACTAATACCATAGATGGATTTATACATTGATATGTTATAGTAAACATATTATTTCTTAACCCGTCTGTGTAAACTGGATATTTTGCAGTAGCCGACTGAAATACTATTAGCATTACATGAGAAACAGTATTAGATGAAGCTGAAAATCGTGTAAAACAAAGAGAAATATTGTGTACATGACACATTTAATACCTGAGAACCAATCTTGAATCCATTTGCTCTTTTGGTTGCATATAAAATCAATAAAATATTAGAAAGAAGAGCCGTAACTATCACAGAAATAAGCAAAAGAATTCATGTTAGTAATTAGAGATAAACATAGATCTTATGCCATGGCGTAAACAACAATAAGCAAACATATCGGTCTATGCAGTAGAAGATCGAGCAAATCACCTTTTTCTTTGCTTGATAGTCGGAAGTCGTTCCTGGAATTCTTCGGCAAAGCAATACGGGACAAAAGGAGTTTACTAATAGGGTGAAGATGATGAAAGCTTGTAATATTGTATGGTTTTCAAAATGTTAAAGGGAGACATGACAATAAAAAGAGTGCAAAGAAAATTGGGATATTAATATATGGAAATTATCTCAGCGAGTGTACGAAGTTCTTATTATTGTAACTTAAAGATAGTCACTTTCATTAACACTCTTGAGCTTCATCACACATACACCAAGTCACCAACCAGGAATAAATTTATGGATCAAGTACAAATTATCTCAGTGAAGGTGATGAATGAGAATCCAAAGAAGCTTAATGTACGCAAATTCTTCAATTCGAATTTATAAGTGTCGGAAAAGCTTTCTTTTGATGAACACATACCTTACTGTTTCATTTGTTGTGTTACGGATTTTGCAGCGTATAGTTGTAAGATGTAGCTTCTTGTGCGTTGCGTACATGTAATTTACAGATAATCACCAAAAATCTAATTTAGAAGCACCATAGTAAACTCCATCAACTTCAACCGCATCGATCTGGAACAACAACACACAAAAATTTTGAAAGTTTTTTAAAAAGTCGTTCCTTTTTGAAATGTGATTATGCGTTTGTATGATATAGGTAGAGAGAAAGAGGGGGGCTTACTTGGAACTTGAAGGCCAATTCGGGTATGCTATCCATGAGCTCCTTCACTTTGGTCTTCGTCTCTTCTCCAATGGCAATTCCATAATCATGGGTCTCACCACCGCTAGATCCTTCCCTCACCGGCGCCTGAACAAATCTAACACAGAGACGGCTTGAGATTCAGATTAATTTTAAAAGTAAGATTCCGAATTCGACTAATGTGAGAGGTTTGTGATTTGAGCGTTACCGTTGGATGAAAAAGCTGGGACAAAGAATTTCCGCGAGCTGCTCTGGTAATCTCAACAGCAAATTCGCTATTGTCGCCGTCTTCTCTTTTACTCTCTCAACTTTGAAACCCTAAGTGAAAGAATCGTCTAAATATTGGTAGATGGAGGCGACGGCTTCTATAGAGAGGATTTGAATGCTCCAAGCATACATTGTGGATTTAAGACGCATTGATTTCTGATTGAGTGGATTTCTTCATGTCAAAGTTGAAACAGTGAAGGCGAAAAAGTAACGACAACCATGGAAAATGATTCGCTTGCGGAAAGCATAGATAAGCCTACGAAATTTGATATTTGGAAAGACAATTTGTTTTGCCACGTGTTCTTCTCTGGTGTGATGACGTGATACAAAACTGGAGAGAGTTGGCCCAATTTTATATAGTAGATTAAATCATATGATTTGTTTGAACCGGTTATTAAACATAAGTTAACACACTTTCATCTCAAAAAACATAACACACTTAATACTAAAACAGATTACAGACACACTTGATACCCAAAAAAAATAAAATATTACAGACACCAAATCGAAAAATTAAAACCATAACAACATGTCGACAACCAAAAAAAAAAAAAAAAACAAGAAATGCTAAATACCACTACTTCTTCTTCAACCACGATCTTCTTCTTCAACCGGTCCCGCCCGTAGAGAAGGCGAACTAGGCGATAGCCTAGAACCACTATATTTTTTTTTATGTTTTATGAGTCACATATTTAGTTTTAGGTTAATAATATATAATGCACAAAATTTGAACTACCATATTTTTAATTAAAATATTATTTTATAACTAAAAACAATTGGTTTGTGTCACATAATTATCTATTTAAACACCATCGGTTTAGAAAAAAAATGTAATAAGAATTATTTTTCAGAAATAGTGTTCATTTTTCCGATTTGCTGTATTTTTTTCAAAAATGCAAAAATAAGTTTTTTTGTTTAATTGCAAAATTTGTAATTTACAAAAGACCACATTTTTTATCTTGCCTCGGACCACCCTGTTGGACCGGGCTGTCTTCAACCTTACTTATCCATAAAAAAACGTCTCTTGGTTTTTCTCGCCAATCTTGAACCACTTCACCCTCTCACTTTCCCAGAAGTTGATTTTGTCATCTATTCCCATATTTTTCCTTCAACGGCTGCTTATTCATCTTCTTTGGTCTTAAGCCCACCTTTCCAAGTCCTCTCCAGTCAATTCGAATTCGGGTAGCTTCACGTAGTTAGCCTCATCATCACGGCCTCCGAGTTTGTGGACATCACGCTTCCAATACCAGTAGTAAGCATCTTCCTTGATCAAATTCACCATTTTGACCAAATAGCGACGCTGTTCTTCCTTCTCCCATATCGTCGTTGGAGACCGTGGCGGTGGCGGCATCTGTGGGGAGTCTGGGACGGCGGCAGAAGCAAGGTCGGAGGAACATCAAAACCGTCGTGTGGGGAACTTGAAAACGATGAGGACGCGGCCAACGCGGCCGCCGAAATACGGCGGTGTCCTCCGGCAACCACAAGGTTTGAAAAGTCTTTCGCAAGCCGAATGACATTTTTAAATTTGCTAGATAAAAGATGTGAGAGCACATATTGTTGATCGTGGCTTAAATAGATGATGGCTCTTTCGATTCAAGTCATTGTCTATTTCGTCGAGATTCATTTTCCACAAGATCTTTGAGCAGTTTCTTCTCTGAAAATTTTTTTCGAGTCTTTGGAGAGAGGCAGATAAGGATTTGCAGGTTTTTAATATTTAGAGGAACAATTCTTGGATTCACTCTTAGGGGTGAATAACTCTTTTTATTTTAACCAATAAGAATATGTCGTGTAATACTTCACTTAAATAAAAATACAAAATTACAACAAAAAAAAATTAAACAAATACAAACCTTTCTCTCTCACAACTCTGTTTTTCTTTTCCATCTCAACCCAAAAAGCTCCAATTTATACAGCAATTCACCTCTCACATAGTTTTTGATACGTTAATTAGGCCACTTTTCAACATAATTTGAACAATGTATGAACCTTAATACTTGGGGTCAACGCCAACCAATTCCGATCGAAACCGAATGGAGGAGGAAACATGAAGACATCATATGCTCTGTGATTTTGCAAGAAAGTGATCGTGAAACAAGAAAATAATAAGAAAGAAGATCAATGTAGAAGAAAATAAAACAAATGTGATTTTGCATGAAGTGATTCCACAAGAGAAGAAAGAAAATCAATCTAGCATTAATACTTGGTGTACGAATGTGATTTTGGAAGAAAATAATAATAAAAAAACATCATATGCTCTGTTATGAATTGTAAGAAAGCTTTACGATGAACCACTATATCTTTTGTCAAATTCCTACAAAAAATAAGCTTTCAAATTATTAAAAAAAAGGTGACACCTAACTCAAATATAAATAGTAAGAATGAAGTATTTACCAGGTGTACTTGTGAGAAAAATGACTCATTATATAAGGTCGGACTAGTGGTAGCAACAGATAAATATAAGGTTGAACTAGTGGTAGTATCGAGAGTAAGAGTTGAGTCCTGAGCATTTATCAATTTTATCCAATACAGATGATATTTTCCATGTTTTAATCAATTTTAATAAATACATGAGTAACAACAATATGGAAAGAGAGACGAAAGTTATATAATAGGCCCATAACAATTCGCGTAAATTGTAAAGAAATTAAATAATAAAAAAATCCGACCTGTCAACGAGCGACCTAAAGATTTGTTTGTTGACTTTCGCCTACTACAGCATTCCGCTCTACCAACCGAACTAAGGTCGGTCTTACAATAATACTGACTATACTTAGTTATATACTAATATGTTTGTCAGACAATCTCATGTTATTCTATTTTTCTTTGGGAAAATGGTCATTTAAATTACGAATTTATAAGCGTTGTATTAATCTAGTCAACGTTAACTTTCTGTTAATTCCAAAACGATGTCGTTTCACCAAAACCCAAATTTCATTACTCTCCCTCTTCTCTTCTCACGATTTCTTTCCAGACTTCTCTTCCTCTTATTTTTTTTTTGAATCGATTTCTTCTCTTCCATTCTCAATTTGCAAATCGATTCTGAATTCCTTCTTCTCTTCTCTTCTCTTTCACGACTTCTTTCCCGATCTTCTCTTTCCCGACCTCATAAAACCTCCGAGTGGGCTTGCCCAGCCTTCGCTCAAGACGTGCATCCATTGTTGGTCAATCGCCGTCAGCTCTACGCGCGGCAGCTCCGCCGCCTCGTGCTTCTTCTCTCGCCGCCGTGGCTCCTCCACGACAAGATCCACCAGCTTCCCTCCGTCGGGCGCGATCACCCAGCCCGGATTCCTCCGCGAAGGCCTCGCGATTTCGAAGGGAAAGAAACGTTGGTGGTTGCGGCGGCGAAGGGAAAATCGGGATTGATAGATTTGGTGAGTGGCTGAGAAAGGAACGCGGTTTTGCTGAGAGAATCCAAAACCTAATCCCCAAACCGAGTTTCCAAATCCAAGTTTATGTTTCCTTGAAGCAATTGCTGGAGATTCCCGTTGGGGAAGTAATTGTAGAGAAGCAGCTTCACCGATGTATTCGAACAGTAACCTAAAAGCTTCGCGATGTTCATGTGCCTGATGTTACCCAGAATCTGGATCTCCGCCGCGAAAGAATCGATCACCGCGTGTTCTCCTCCTTCGTCGTTGTCTCATGGTGTTCTCCGGGGTCAAAGCAGACAAGGATTCAGTAGCAATGTCAACATGTTTGGTGTAATTGAGAACTGGACTGGTGATTTGATCATAGGTAAGAGATAAAGCTTCTTCCACATCATTGACATCCTCATCCTCTGTCACGAAAACATTGCCAGCTTCTCTGTCTGAACAGCTTGAAGTATCATCAAAAACTAGAGAATGGTTTGCAGATATTGAAGCTTCGGGAGATGAGTTTTCAATGACAGCTCTATTATTGAGCTCCGCGTTCTCACTCTTCAAAGTGTTTTCTGAGATTTCTCCTGAATGGTTACTGTCACCCAAGTTAGAAAGGGAGTATTCCATGCTCAAGACTCCAGCCAATGAAGATTCATCTTTACTCACACTTCCATGTTCTTCAGCCTCAGGCATACTACCATCTATAGCAGTTAAGTATACTTGAGTGCTTGAAGGTCGTTCGGTATTTACAAAATGCGATAATTTAAATCAAACCCCAAAACAAATTAAAGGTTTAGGACACAAAATGAACATTATTACACTACTACTAGCTAGTGCCGGTTAATAAACGAAACAACTGGTAAGAACATCACAATGCGGAAGGAAGATGAGGAATGAGCAATTAAGAAAGCGGATGGAAAGATAACTGAATATGCATCGATTTACTTAAAACTAAGCATCCTTGTCGAGATTGTCATCAAGGTTTTGAAATGGAATATGCATTGCTTAACTAAAAGCAAGCATCCAGTGTCATAAAGCTGAAACATAAAAAGAAAAAACCACGCAAATAGGACGGTCGGAAAAAAGCATATGCATATTACAACACTTGAGAAGTTACAACAGTTTCAAAAGCCAATAAGCTTTTTAATTCACTGGAGAGGAGCAAGCCACAGGTAGGAACCAAAGTATGGGGGAGGATCGATGACCTCGTGGAGAGTGTTTGAGGAGAGGTCGTAGAATCCGAACCCCGTGAGAGAGCTTGCAAAGTAGACGGAATTAGGGTTAAGTCCAGGATATTCTGTTGCAGAGACGCAAAAGGCCTCGCTCTTGCCTAGGAAAATGCAGAGATCTCCAATGTCTTCAGTGTAAGAAGCGATCATTTGCTCAGGGTCTTGCCTAAACACCACAAAGGCCTTGGGCTTCCTCCTGTAGGAGAGTTTATAAGGAGGTTCTTTACCGCGTGTAGACTCGATTTCTTCTCTGTTCAAGAAATCGTTACACCTTTAAAGGCAAAAGGCAAATGATACACATTAGGATATCCGAATCTTTGGTTGAAAGTGTAAACTGTATCAGGAAGGGAAGGTGCAATGCACACATTAAAATGATGAGAACAAGCACACGCACAGATTCTTCTCTCTATTTCTTACCAGTAAACGATGAAGGAATCGCCAGAAGGTGACTCGACCAGGTGTTGAGTCTTGATAGTTGAGACAACCTGATCTTGTCTGATCTTGTCTACTCTTGGGGATGTCAGATAAAGGGAATCTCTGGTATAGACTCACCTGAGGGAAGTCGGAGCTAGTCTTAATGAGATCAATTGGACCGCTAGTCTTAATGAGATCAATTGGACCCTCATACTCTTCCTTTCTCGGCGTCCTGTGGAGATAGAATTTCCGGTCTCTCACGGAATACATCATATCTGAGGCAAAAAACGGGACCTCGATATGAGTCCAATCCGAGTCACCAGGCCGACACAGACTGATAGATGAGCAAGTGGACCTGGCGGCCACTACACAGTCTTGCTGGTTTGGTGAGGCTGAGAGAGAGATACTGGAAACTCGAGCTCTTCTACTATCACCCATTAATGGAGGCAGGGAGATAACCTTGTGTGACGAAACAGAGGCACAAGGGTTGAAGATATTGGTGAGACGCACTGTGGAGTCACGAATGTTCTTCACACCCACCCATCCTCTCGACGATCCTATCCTCACCGGAGCCAAGAGCTCCTCCGACAGAGTCTGGTCGGGGATCTTCACTCTTTCGTCTTTCCTCGGATCGTACAAGTTCAAGTCCACCACTGTTTCACCACCAGATGGTGTCCTCGCCGCCCTGTAGTTGGTCTCCTTCAAAAGCAGATACGGCGTCGCCGCCGTGGACAAGGACCGCAATTCACTGAAACAGAGTCCCTGCTGCTTCCCAACTGAGGATGATGATGAGAGCTTAGCGATTCGACCCAAAAGCTGAGACATTGTTGAAAGAAAATGAAAACCCTAAACGGCTAACCAAAACCCTAAAAATCCCAACCTTTGCCTACTTCATATACCTCCTCTGTTTTCCATTTTCCACTTTCCCAAAATTTCCAATTTTCCATTTTCCCCTAATTTTCCATTTTTGCTTCCCCTTCCTTTATTAATGGCACAAAACAGTTCCTCTGATTCTTCAATTAATGGGGAATGGAAAAAAAATATATATATATATATAACCGAATAAATCAAACCAAACCGAATTCGATCATTTCAATTAAACCGTAAGATATGTTTCTAATTGTTTTTGACGATTCCATTTAAAACTAAAACGGAATGGGCTTTTTAGACGAGGAAGAAAGAGATATAACAACAAAAGGGCCACTGTTATTTGTTGGATCCACTAAGAAAATGGATGGAGATTGTCACCAACGCTTACATATCACGGTTCATGATAACACAGGGCGTTCGGGTCGGGTATTTCGGGTATTCGGGTATTTCGGGTATTTTGGTTTAGGTTTGGAGGACCCGTTCGGGTATTTTAGAAATTCGGTTCGGGTTCGGTTCGGTTCCATTCGGGTTCGGGTACCCAAAATATTTGAAAAGGGTAAAAAAATTGGTTAAATTTAATAAATTTTGGTTAAAATTTGAATAAAATTTGTTAAAATTTGACAAATATAACTAAGAAATTGTATATATTTCATTTATTTTGGGTATTTCATTTATTTTGGTCTAAAATAATTGATATATTCGGGTTTATAATTGTAATTTTGGGTAATTGAGTTATATCAAGTCTTAATATAATTAATATTTTAGGTATATAATTATATTTCGGGTAATTCGGGTACCCATTCGGTTCTCGGTTCGGGTTCGGTTCTTCGGATTTATGAGTTTAGGATCCATTTGCGTTTTTAGCAAATCGGGTTCGGATCGGGATCGGGTTTTTCAGTTCGGGTTCGGGTTCGGGTTTTATGCCCAACCCTAATAACACTACTGAGTTAATTACTTTAGGGGGTGTTATTGGATTGAAGTTTTAAATGTGTTTTAATGTAATTGTATTTGGAAAACTCATTTTCAAATGTTTGTAGTGATCGTGTCTCTATTGATCATGTGGTCAATGCATGTATATAACATACCTTGGATTTTCTGCAAATCTGAAACAAATACAAGTTTAGATGAGACAAAGTCTTTTATTTATTGATTGATCGGGATAATTCCTTTAAAATATCTAATTTATTTAAAATACACGACCCCATAATTCATTGTCAAAAAAATATGCACATAAATTATTCGGACTTTTTAATGTATAAAATACTTAAGATGGCTTTAAAATTAAATTAATCATAATAGACTTTAAAATAAAATAATTTACGAATTGTGGAAACGTATATTTAACTAAAGACAAAGACTTGGTAAAATAGCATATCATCTTAGAGGAATTTTAAAAATCTTATTATATAAAGTTGGATCTCACAACGTGAGTATGACACGTAGGATAATTCTTATTCACGAGATCGTGACATGTGTCGTTGTTAATTTAGATTGCGACATATATCAAAGTAATAATATAAACTTTCTAATTGTTAGTTATTTATTTTTTTTTAAATAAAAAATAACAAAAAAGGAAAAAAATTGTGTTTTATATTATGGAAACTAATAACATTGAAATAGTAAAGAAAGAGAAAAAATAAAAACTACCAAATAAAAATAACAAAAAATGAAAAATATATGTGTTTAATATAATAGAAACTAATAACATTGAAAATATAAAGTAAGAGAAAAAATAAAAACTACCAAATAAAAAGTGTCAAATATAAAAAAAATATATACGATTCATAATATATAAAATTAATTAGACGAAAAATTTGTTATCGTGTGTTTGGTCATTCTGGAACCCTCTCATTCATTTAAAGGGATTGTTTATAAGATTTATGGGTAATATGAATCAATTTTGAGTTTTCTTAAATACGAATTACTAAATGTAATTCATAGATAACTAAACGGAATTTTAATTTAGAATCTAACTATGCATGTCATAATTAAGCATATTATCAATTTTAGTATCTAAATATTTTATTTTTTATCCGCGTATCACGCGGGACCTAATCTAGTTAACTATAATCCTATAAAGGTTATGAATTCTGATTTTTCCAAAACTATACCGTTAATGGTAAAAAAAAAAAAAAAAATCGATAACTCGACTGGAAAGGTAATTTTGGATAATCCAATAAGTCATAGAATCGATTGGCAGTTGGGACAGGTACTTTATTAAACGTCACATCGAGGACAGTTCTCAGGTTGGGGATAGTTATGAGGAAGACTAAGTTTTTTTTAGGTATGGGCGTTCGGATAATCGATTCTGTTTTGGTCGGTTATTTTCGGTTTTGGTTTTTTTGGTTGTATGGGTCGAGTATCCATTCAATTATTTTCATTTGTCAGTTCGGTTATATGTCGGTTTCGGTCGGTTCGGATATTAAATTTGGAAACCGAGTATGAACCGAATTATTTTCCGTTATGATTCGGTTCGGTTATATTCATCCGAATTTATCCGAAAATAACCAAATATATTCGAAAAAACCAAAAAAACTAAAGTTCAGAACAAATAAATAATATATATTAATATTAAATATTATTTTATTATTAATTTTTCATTAGATTAACTATATATAATATTGTGTCATATATAATATTTTTAAAAATACAAAAAAATTGATTTTTTGTTAAATTATTTCACAATACAAATCACGCGCGCGAAGTATGGTGTAAAGAAATGTAAGATACTCTTTTATTATTTCGGTTTAGTTCGGATATTATGTGGATTTTCGGTTCGGTTTCGGATAACCGAAATTTCTCAAAACAATATCCGATCGGTTATTTCCTTATAACCGGATATCAACCAAAACTCTTTTTCGGTTTGGTTTTGGTTTGATTGGTTCGGTTCGGATTATTTGCCGAGGCCTAGCACTACAAGAAAACAGCCCATTTGCGTCGGCTATTTTCGATGCAAATTCGTCGCAAATTCTGTGTTGCTACGAATTTGCGACGAAAGTCATTTCGATGCAAAGCTCTGGACGCAAACTTCAATTCGACGCAAATTCGACGCAAACATTGCGACGAATCGTTTTAGTCGCTAAATCGTCGCAAAAAATTCGTCGCTAATTCGACACAACTATTGCAACGGATTTGCATCGAAACATTTGCGTCGATTTTGCGACGAAATTTAAAATAGGTTAAATTTATTCGTCGCAAAACTGTCGCTAATTAGCGACAGTTTTGCGACGAAC
>PKMM01024129.1:888961-956008 GCA_002933915.1 Eutrema heterophyllum
AGAATACATTTTTGAAAATGAACTTTGTTTTGTAAGTTATTACATGAAATGTCATTACAAATAAGAAAGTATAATTGAAATAGGAAAGGATATAATTGCCTTTTAAAATTATTGATGAGAATATATAAAATATTTATTTCTCATTAAATAGGTTATTTACTATTTAGTTTCTTAATTATTATGATATTAATAAATAATAATCAATTTATACATATTCAAATAAAATATATTCAAAATTTTGCAATATTTTTCATTGCGATTATTATATTTTATTTCAATATATATCAAAATAAAAGTTTGAAAAATATTTTACTAATTTTATAAAGAATTAGACACGAAAAATTGTTTTTTTAAGAGTTTGTGGACTGACCACAAAAACCATAGTCATTAACCGGTGTATATTAGAGTTATGTTTTCAATATTATATGTTTTTGCGGATAAATTTTAGTTCAATGCAAAACGGGTTATAAGTAGACATGTTAGTACGGGTTAACAGTTATATATATAATCATTAGTTAAACATATTAAAATCCAGGTAAATTTATTTTTACTTAAATTTCAAAACAATTTTTAAGACAAAATTATCTTGCGCTATATAGCTAGCACGGATTGAATCATAGTTTATACCAACCCAATGTACATTACTATTGAAAATATACTTATATTCAACCCAATGTACATTACTATGTTACTTTTTAAGAATTGTAAAGTTGTCAATTTTTTAGTTGACTAAACTCGTGTACATGTTTCAAAAAACTCAACTCATAGAGTAACTTTTTTTTTTCTCTGATCCAGCAGTGACGCGTAAAATACAAACAGATGCCAAGGATCTACAATGCCTCGCTGTTTTCTTCTTCGGGGTTTAGATTTCTTGCCGTTTATATTGACTTTGGTCTGACCGTGAGAGAAAATAAGAAAGACGGGATAGAGAGTTAAAAAACATGTATACCGAGAATCGAACTCAAACCTCTCGCACTCTAAACAAGAATAAAACAACTAGACCAAATGACCCCACACTTAATTTGATAAGAATATCTTTATTTAAACTGTAATCAGTGTAACAAAACGTTGATCTACTAGAAATTGAAACTGATGCTATTATACAAATGAAAAATGGGTTAAAAAACACTCAGTTTTGCCAAAAACATTTGTTTTCAAAAAAACTAACCTTTTTTTATGGGTAATAAAAACCTGAATTTTTAATATATATATATATATATATATATAGGCAAAACATCACCTATGCTAACAAAACCTTAAAAAAAAAAAAAAAATTAATGTAGATGAAATTGGGATGAATTTTTTAAAAATTAAGATCAATTTAGTTGATTATGTAATATCTCGATTTAAATACAAAACTAGATTCTAACCCATAAAATTGAATAAAAAGTATGTAGACCAAGCACTAACGAGTTATTATTATTATTATTTTGGATAATTTGTGAAAGAGAAATTCGTGTATCAGGTGAAAAGAGTTTAAGTGATATGTTTCTGAATAAATGCCTTGCTGTTTCTTCTACGTGGTTTAGACTTCTTGCCGTTTTCCAAAAATATAAACGGTAGGTGTTTTTATTGACGTGAGAAAAAGGAAAAAGAAGAATAGATCAAAATGTAACCTTATTATATATGAAGAAAGAAACAGAGAACAACACCACACAAAAAGGCCACTTTTATTAGTTGGATTGGATCCACTAATAACCGAAATCAATTGGAACCGGTAATAACGTCACCAACGAGAATCAGGAGGATGTAACTGAACCGCTTTAATTGAGGATTATTTTATATGGTTTGAACTTTGAGGATTCTTTTTGGAACTGCAGTATTATTTTTAAATATTTTTATTTTTATTTTTTGTCAACAATTACCTCTATATTTTCCCCAACTATAAAATACAGTATATTTTAATTATGTTCTTAAGAAACTATTTGTTTGGCAAGTTTACAAATGAGGTTCTTCTAATTAATGAGAGAAAAATTATGATATTTAGTACAAAAAAACGGTCGAAGAACGTGGTTTGTTAAGCTAATGACTATGGCAATGGTCACATTGGATTGGAGATATGTTGAGGCAGACGATGCTAAAATAATATATTATAGCAAAATTAGATTCATTTCTCTTTATTTTATTAGTTGGGTCATGGACAAAAAAAAAAAACTGAACCTAGTTAACTGATCATAATCAAACTACTCATACACATGCCTGGATAATAACCGAAATAAATTGGACCAGATTACCAACCGGTTTATATTATATTAAATAGGTTTATCTCATAAACTGAAAAATATTACTCCTATATAAATTGGTTTATATTTATCGGTTTTCTTTCTAAAAGCAAACACAAGTATCTTTGAAGCTCAGCAAGATATTAAAGAGAGAGAGAAAGAGACAGATAGATAAATTAACAGCCAATAGTGTGGAGATAGCCATAATAATCCTAAACCATGGTATATACTACAATATCTTTTGTCAGTTCCAACAAAAAAAATTAAATAAATGTCATTTTTTTCCTTTCTCCACCATTTACAGAAAAAATAAGTGACCACATTATTTTACAGTAATTTATTATATAACTTTTCTTATTCTCAACAAAATATATTTTATAGTTTTTTTTTTTGCTTAATTCACTCCGATTGTATGAGAATTTTATAAAGATTGTTTAAAATTAATTATATTTTGTAGTGTTTACTGTAATCCAAGTAATAATAAGCGATTAAAATCATTGTTGCCGAAGAACATTAAATGATCATTAACTTAGGCATCCATGTTGAAAAATTGCAGTCAGTAATAAACATTTTTTTTTAAAACCAAAATTAATAACACTCGTCTAGACATAGGGATGTCAATCGGGATAGTCCGGTCCGGTCCAGTCCGAAACCCGTAAAACCTACATATATTTGAGTCTGGTCTGGCCCGGCCCAAAAAAAAATCGGGCCTATATTTCAAAGCCCGGCCCGGTCCGGATAGGGCTCTAGGATTTTTCGGACTTTTCCTTACAAACACAAAATTCACAATTTTCAAATGAAAAATAATTAAAACAAAATATTTATTAAAATAAATCTAAATTGAAATGTATTATATCAAATCCAATTAAATTTAAAAGCAAAAGTTTGAAAAAAAAATTCAAATAAATTGTATTACCATATAAAACATAACATCAAAACACTTCAATTCTAGGTAGTAGAGTTTAAATTATAATATTCTAAATCCTTATCACCATTAAGAGCTATAGATAAAGAAAAAAAATATATATATTAAATTTTGACATGTATAAATCATATAGAAATGTCATTGAAAGTTTATAGATAATGATTTTAAAAATATGAAGTAAATATGGATGAATGATAATGATACATGAATCATGAAATGTATAGAAAATATGTCAAATTATTATTTTTAGAAAGATAAAATTTTAAATAAAATCTCTAACTAATTAAAATATAAATTTCCGGGCTAAGCCCGAAAAACACAATAACCTGAAAGATCCGATTTTTGTTGGGCTTATATTTCTAGGTCCGAACCCGCTATTTTATCAGAGACAACCCGGACTTTGGCTCTAATTGTCACCCCTATCTAGACATGGCAAATTGCAACACTTTTTTTTTTATCAAAACAAAAAAATCGGTTGAGTTTGAGCTCAACGCTCTGATACCATGCTAGAAGAGACGAACGAAGAAGACGGTGAAATGTGAAAATGATTCTGTTATTCAATCTGAGTCAAAATCGTTACATACATCTTCTTATATGATGAAGATGGTTCTGGTTTATCATAAGATAACCGAACTAAATTACAATTGGTTAATACTAACCGATACTCTCAATCTCAATATCTAATAGAGCTGTTCAATATCTTCAAAAATCTTCTCTTTCAATCATGAGAAGAGGTATATACTAGCTTTATCGTTGGCCGCACGCCGCCGTGCGAGGATGATGCTGCCGGCCGGCGCTGCTGCGTCATCCTCTAGGTCGGGTTCGGGTGAAGCTCCTCCTCCTCCTACTCCTACTCCTCCTCCACCGTCGCCATTGCCGCCGCTGCCTTGGACCAGTGTGGGGAATCACTACGTTAACCTCTCTACTGAGGATGAACGTTCTACCGAGGATGAACGTGAGGATGAACTTGAGGATGAACGTCTGACCATGGTGCACGCTACCATAGAGGCGATGGAGCGCAGTGACTACTGGTACTGGCTCTATATGGGTAATAAGGAGGAAGATTTCCAAAGGCCAGGGGTGACGACTTTAGAGGAGATCGAGAGCTGGGCTGCCCAAATGGAGGAAGAAAGGAGCAGCACGAGTAGGAGAGGTTTGGGATCTGAGTCGGAAGATCGCTTTCTGGGAGGATGAAAGTTTGTTTTGGGGCCAAGATGCTGACTTCTTGGAGGGTATCGTGAAGGACGTTGCTCGTCGGCCATGAGAAGTTTCACTGTTTGTTTTACTGTGTTTTTCTTTAGAGCCTGGTGTTTATTATTAATGTGTGTTTATGAATGCTGCTTAATCAGTCCGGTCGTATGGTTCTGGATGTTTAATGTGTGTTTGAGGTTAGGTTTATGAATGCTACTGCTTAATCAGTCGTATGGTTCTCCATGTAATGTCAAAAATGTTTCGTAATGTTAATTAAGTTTCGTTTTGCCTATTTACTTCACTTCCAGTCTTCTGCGCTTGAAACAAAAAAAAAAAAAAAACAAAACAAACAAACAAACAGATTACAAGGAGTAATCTCCACTAATAATAATCCCAACCCATTACACGTAAGCTTATCTTATGGATCAGTGAATCAAATGAACCAAATCCATCATCAACCCAAATTTCACCTGCAAAAAACTCTCAACAACTTTAGTAACAAATTCCAACGAAAACAAGTTAGAAGCTTGTTTGCTCATCAGTCTCAACCTTTTGACAGTAATTACCGATTCCCTGGCACATCTAAGTCAAGATTTTTACGACCAGGGAATGCAAAAACTCTGTTTTCAGTGTATCTTGTTCCAATTGTTTGCAAACTCTATGAGGATTGCAGAAGAAAAGTTTGTGATTTCCTCCGATTCTCTATTACTCTGAATCTCTTTGCAGGATCCCTAATTCTAAGAGACTTCTTGATTCAGAAATTTGACCCCCTAATTCTGCCTCTTTGTATTTTGACTTAATTAAGACAAATATATTATTTATTTAATCAATTACATGAAATTGTAATTTTGTACAGAGAGTCTACTCCTAAGCCCTAAGCCCTGGAAACAGAGCAAAACACACTTGAGATCATCGGAGATTTAAATAATAACGCTTTAAATACATGTTCTGAACTGAACAGAACTGAATTCAACTACGCAAGAGATCATCTGTCAACTTTGAGAATGTTGTTTGTGATGTGTCCTCTTGTAACCGAATCTCTTTGAGGATCCGTTGTCCATTGACCGTCCACGATGAATTTTATTTCGTATGTACCCGGATATAACCACAGTAATGTTGACCAGCATTTCTGTTTCCTGTAAAACACCATTGAAGCATACAATATGTGTACGCACGCAACATTACCCAAATGTTAAAAGGAGTCCTTCACATCGTTCGCTCACCATCAGAAGATTAATTAATATTCCACGACAGGAATCTGAATGTTGCTTCTAGTCTAGTCTAGAGACAGTGATGATTATTACTTGTTAACAGGTAAACAAGTTAGAATGAGTCGAGAACCAATACTGACCCGGTTGACTTGGATGCTTGACGTTCCAGTCCCACTCGGTGTTCCCATCCATTGAAGCTGCCAGTTACCTCCACAACATCACCGTCTCCGCAATATTCAATCTCAACCTGAATTAAAGTTTCACTTTAGTAATCTTGGCTATACAAAAATTAGAGTATATATAACCAGAGAAAAGGCAATCATAGCCTACTAGTTCAAAGTCGTGATATTATACATAAACTCGTTGTAGAGAATTAAGTGATAAGGTGTAATCTTTGGTCTGCCCCAATGTTCGTTACAAGGCACTTGGCTTTCAGGGGTGAAAGTTGTGTGATTAGGGCTTTGGTGCGGGATTTATTTTGTATTGACAGTCTAAATTGGAACCATGACAAATAATACAATAACTATGAAGCAGGTATATAACAAAATAAGCTACCTCTTGCAATCCTGAGAGACTTTCCTCAGCTTCTTGCAATTCAACATCCTTCTCTGAGACAAGCATTTGGGCCTTTTGGATCTCTGTTTCAGCCTGTCTTTGAAGAACCCAAAGAGACAGCTGAACCCAGGAAATTGTAGATTAGGAACACAAACAACTACACCACCATTTGCAAGAATAAGAGACTAGAGAAACATCAAGGAGAGTATCATCCAAGAATAAACAAATTTATTGCCTATATAAAAAATGAGGAAAAATATTCAAAACACAGCTACATCTCAAACATCTGAAGAATTCTAAAGGTCCATAAATGCAGATGGATAAGTCATCAAGCAATCACCTATTACATATGTATGGAATCTACCAATTTATGTGCCTTTTGGCTAGTGGCCACCTATGTACAGACTTATACGTTCGTGGAGAGTAGTAGCTTACTTTTTCCTTTTCAATCTGCTCCTTCAACCTTGACAGCTCCAGCTCTTTTTGACGCTAACCATGCAATAAATTACCAACAAAGTTAGTTAGCAAAAATCACTTTATATGTTCCACATATTGAGAGAAAGCAATCAATGTACCAGCATGAACCTCAGCCGAGTAATTTCAACCTGATTTTCCCGTTTCATGGTCTGTATCATTTCAGAACAAGGTTCTATGAGCATGGATACGAAAAAAAGGTCAATTCAATAACTTAAGACCAATTGAGAGAGTTCAATGAGTTCAGTGATCTGTCAACACCTCATCAAGTGAATCCTTGTCCAGTTCAGCATTTCCACCTCTCTGATTCCTGTGAATGAAATATCCAGGATCACTTATAAAATGCAAATAATGATCAAGAGCAACAAACTAGACCGCCATGTTTTAGACTCACCTGTTAGAGCTATTAGCTTCTGTAGCATAGGTAACCTCCTCCAATGCTATGGCACTTCCATTTGGCGCCGCACTCACACTTCTCTGACCACCATGACTATCTCCTATGTACTCACGTCCTTTGGTTGTTTCTGCACTTTCTTTAGTTTCTTCA
The DNA here is from genome assembly GCA_002933915.1 of Eutrema heterophyllum. Classification (NCBI taxonomy): domain Eukaryota; kingdom Viridiplantae; phylum Streptophyta; class Magnoliopsida; order Brassicales; family Brassicaceae; genus Eutrema; species Eutrema heterophyllum. The sequence goes on from PKMM01024129.1 coordinate 896,087, forward strand.
GGACAGCTTTCATTAGGTGTGTCATTTTCATCATCTGAAACTGGTTCCAACTATCAATTAACATTTTTTACCACGGGAATAAAGATTCACTGCAGAAACATGCATGAATAATGAAGATATTGATACGACATGCCATCATACATAATGCAAATATGCAATTAAGACAATTCTTCTAACGTATAGGCTTCAGGAGATCGAATATACCATCAACTGTATCTAAGCATCCATTCTGGATAAATCTGGTTGTTTTATCTTCTATGCTTGAAGTGGAAGAAGAAAACATCCAATCCTTATTCTCAGACTCAACTACACTGTCATCAGCACTACCAGAACGAATTCCAGCCATATCACCAATCTGCTGGTTCTGAAACTTCTCTGCATTTGCCATGGTGATTTCCGGGGTGAAAGCAGACAAGGATTCAGTAGCAATGTCAACATGTTTGGTGTGATTGAGAACTGGACTGGTGTTATGAGCATAGGTAAAAGAGAAAGCTTCTTCCACATCATTGACATCCTCATCCTCTGTCACGAAAAAATTGCCAGCTTCTCTGTCTGAACAGCTTGAAGTATCATCAAAAACTAGAGAATGGTTTGCAGATATTGAAGCTTCGGGAGATGATTTTTCAATGTCAGCTCTATTATTGAGCTCCACGCTCTCAATCTTCAAGGTGTTTTCTGAGATTTCTCCTGAATGGTTACTGTCACCCAAGTTAGAAAGGGAGTTTTCCATGCTCGAAACTCCAGCCAACGAAGATTCATCTTTACTCACATTTCCTTCAGCCTCAGGCATACTACCATCTATTGCAGTCAAGTATATTTCAGTGCTTGAAGGTCGTTTGGTAGACGAATTTCCATCAACCACATCCAGTGCTTCTTCGTCCTGACTTTCTACACCAGATAAATATATCAGAAAAGAGGAGAATATCTTACAAAATCAATTTTTTTTTTTTGGTGCTCTTATAGATTTATGCGTTTGACCTGTTAACGAATCTTCCAAACAAATACCACTGGCAATTGTTTCCATGATCGTGTTATTCTCAGAAATTAACTCATTACAGTCTTCCGCATGAGAGTTTGCAAGAAGTTCCCTGATGAACTTATATCCTCTTCGTCTGACAACGTTGGCAAGATCAACTCTACAAAAAAATGTTGGCACAACCAAAACTAAATTAAGTCAGAGTTTCCAGAAGCAATCCCCTAGAAATCAGAAGACTTTTGATGAATGCACGACACAAAAAAAATTCAACAAGCCTACTAACAATTCAACAAAATCTGCAAATTTGGAGTCTGGAATTTCGTACCTTCCATGTGCTGAGAGTTCCTTCATGGACGGCACGTGACCTTGAGGGAGCCCAGCCAAAGCAACGAACTCCATAATCTCACTCCGAAGCTCCTCGTTGCTCTTCACTCTCTTACGAACTCTGCAAAAATCAATCGAATTCAATAATTATAAACCAACACAACCCAAAACAGTAACTGAAATTGACGCAAAAACTGCGAATCTCGAACCTGGTTTGTTTGATGGAACAAGCGAAACAGACGAAACCATTCTTCTTCGTCAAATTCAAGAGCGAAACAAAAAGTTGCGGTTGCTGATGACGATGATAGTAGAACACTGAATTCCGATTGTGAAAGGAAGGGAAGGAGAAAGAGAAAGGTACATGAGAAATCGTCGCCATGGCCGGACTTCCTCAACCTCCGAAGTTACCCAGCAGCATTTTTAAGGAACAGAGATTCCAAGTAATACTGTATATTATTTCTCTATTAAATCATATGATTTGTTTGAACCGGTTATTAAACATAACCGGATATCGATTAAATTCAACTTCAAACGGTTAATTAATTAATTTGGGCTCCGAGAAGGCTTCTTCAGTGGTAAGAGTTATGCAATTAGGGGTATGAGGTGGCTCAGATCCTTGTTTCATTTGCTTCATTCTTAGGATATTGATTTGCGATTCTTAGCTTATGGAACAAACACTTATTCAATCATGGTTTTTAATAGAATTTGAATTCAATCACAATCCGACGGAATATTTGAAAGTCAAATCAAACCCTTGTAGTGAATATTTCTGAGTTTTGTATAATTATTGTTTAAGCTACTTCTTAAGTCTATAGAAAGATTCCACCAAAGCCATTATTATTTTAGGATCCAATAACTTCATGATTCACAAAAGCAATGACCAGTAGTAACCCACTAAAGAAACATGTCAAAGTAAAACAAGCCTGACAAATTTATTCATAAGAAAATCCATTAATATCACACAATCTTGTCGAAAACCATATAAGACCACTGAAGCTGATTTGCTCGTAGACCACCACTCATTGTTCGGCACGCATCGATCACATCTCCACCTTTCATATCAAGCTGTAGTAAAAATTGGAGATTCTTGGTTTAAGAAATGATACAATTTCGAAAAACCTTTAAAATTGTAAAAGTGAGAAGGGCAAGAAGAGATTGGTTATTTTACCTCAGCTGGAGTCTTCTCGCCACGAATACGAAGCCCATCAAACAAGAAAGCGAATGCGTCCAATTTTAAACCTCGACCGTCGCAGTAAGCGTACATTAGCTTTTCCAGTTTAGTGCTTTTCTTCATCTTAAAAAAGACTTCATCATCCTGAGTATCACACCAATCAAGAAAAAGATTAATAATCTTTACTTGAGATCATCACAGTATTATCAAAAAAGAATGCAAGAAATAGAAAGTTAAGAAAGAGAAAGAGAAAACAGTGACAAAACCTCGCTCTCGACCTTGAGAATGATATGAGCTTCTTGGTCTCCGGGGTTCTAGTCTTCTTCCAGAGGATTTGACATCTTTACTTTTGTCAGATTCTCCGTCCGGCGACGGAAACAAAAACGCCGACCGGTGAGAAAAGATGAAGGCCTAAGAGAGAGAGAGAGAGAGAGATTGCAAGAATACAAAAAAGACTGAAACCAGTTCTTGATCTGTCTATCGAACGGTTGATAGTTGTTGGTCCCCTATCATCCGACGGCTGGGAGAGTGTCGTCTAAATCCAGCATTCATATGATTGTAAATCAAATGGGCAGGTGGGCTAGTTGCTCTATAATTCTATTAGTTGTTTAGTAATTTTTGTAATATGAGTAGTTTATTAGTGGTTCTATCGGCAAGTCTATTGGTATTAGTTGAAAGGATTAAAGGTTTCTTAGATACACGTCGTCCACGTGCGTACTCTATAACGGTTATACAACTATACGATTGAGTTCTCACATTAGTATTTTCAAAAGGAAACATAGGCTATACTCCTTGAGTTACTTCTCTAGTTTTAGCTTGGAATTTACATTTTATTCATTTGATTCAGAACGCTGCAAGTCTTCACATTAGTATTATCAAAAGGAAACATCGGATCCGACGTTCCAAGATTGTTGAAAGCTTTTGCAAAAATCGGCATTGACCCTCCTACGCCGAAATCTATATTTGATACACGTATCTTGTTGTTGTCCGACAAGAAGGTATCTCTGTATTTGTCTACTCCTTTGTTAACTTGTTGATTTTGTGATTTTGTAACATCTAACAAGTTCTTTTTAACCAATCCATGCAGTTTGCCGAACTTGCGGTACACTTTGGTTTAGGTAAGGAAGGACGCGACAGCTATGATGATCTTCACCAGAATATTAATGCTATCAAGCATTGTGAAGGCGTCTTGACATTATATGTAAGTTCTTATATAAGCATAAAGAGGTACAAAAGTTCAGAAAATCACTGTTTGTTTGTTGTTTCTTTGCAGGAGCCGGATAAGAGGAAGAAGTATGTGGGTCGTGATTTCCATCCCATGATTTCTTATCTCATGGATTTTATCAATTAGATTCCAGTTTATATTTTTTTTTGTATTTTTATTTTTTTCTTACTTTACTTTTTTAATTTTATTAGTTTTGATATATTATGAATATTATATACATTTAATAGTTACTTTATATTTCATATTTTAGATTTTTTCTCGTACGTTAAAGTTGCAAATTTCGATGAGGCTTCTTTCGCAGAGTTGATCTCCAAATTTTTGAAGAAAAAAATGATGCACAAAACCTTGAATTGTACTATCCTATTTAAAACAACACAAATTTTTAACATCAATATTTGTAAAAAGTATGTAGTTAATCTAAATGATACAAACCTTTTCATCAAGGAATAGAAGTTTCACTCCCATAAGCACATTATTTGCTTTTAGATTTCTAGTTTTCCACTTTCGAATAATGTGCACTATAGTACTGCGATAGACCATATTTCGATCTAATTGATTCACAGTAAAATAGTTTTGATCGATGTTTTGAGTTTTAGAAGTCATGATTTGCTTGTTTAGAATTTGAATAGGAGAACTAAAAGATGGAAGTACACATTTAAAAATTAGAAAGGCGTAGATTATTATATAAAGTTTGGTCATGGTTATATATTAATAATTTTCTTTTTTTAAGTTTACTTTTGTCATGGAAAAGATTATAAATTTTTAAGTTTGGTCGTATATTAATAATTTTCTTTTTAAGTTTAGAGTATATTTATAATTTTCCTTTTGTCACTTTACTTTATTAAAAGATTTTCCTTATTTATTCTTGTTTTTTCTTTTTTTAAGATTGTTTTTTTTAGTTTAACTTTTTTTAATATTTACTTTAATTCATTTTTACTTTTTAATTAAATTGACACATATCAAAATTAACCGTGACAAATGTCACAATCTCTTGAGTGAGAATTATCATACGTGTCACTCTCAACGCACGCTCATGTTGAGAGATCCAACTTTATATAATAAGATATCAAAATCTAATTTTTAACATGTGTCGCGATCTTAAAACATTCTGTTTTATATAATAAGATATGAAATTTAGTAATTCTTCTCATTGATTTTAAAATCACATGCGGAATTTGAAATAACAAGGTTTACCTTTGGATTTGATTCTTTGTATTTTTAACTTAAAAATACTTCCAAATCCATTCAAATTCAATGTGGATTTTAAAATCCAATAATAAATCATCAAACTAATAACACCAAATTAAATCTAGTATTTAAATCACTGATTCTTAAAATCAATCCTCCTAACTAAACAAGGTAATTTTCCCATGGCAAAGATTCTTAAAATTCTCTAACCCGAGAAGGAATCCTAGATCGGTATTACAAAAACCGGTAAACCATCAGTACAAATTTATCGCTAAACCGGCTCTTCGTTAGAAAAAACAGGTAGTTTTTTTTAAGACTACTTTACATACAGAAATTGTACAATGACTTTTGAGCTCCGCTGTGTTTCAGTTCTCCGGCTTCACACGTGATTTTATGATCCCCGGGAGAGGCGGTGATGTCACCAGAGCAGTATCGGCGGCGGAAGCAACATCGTTGTTAGTCTCAGGCGTAGGAATGATTTGTGGCTGAGAATGCAGCTGATGTTGTGGTGGTTGAGGATGAGACTGGTACATATCCGCTGGCTGAGGGGGCGCTGGATCGGTTCTAGGGCCTTCGTTATTGTGAGAAGTTTCCTGCCTGTTATTGTGACCGTTGTTTAATGGTGGCTGATCGCAAAATTTCATCGTCTTGAGGACAAAATTGTCGTCGTGGAGTTCGAATGGAGTGCTGCAAATAGCGAAAAGAGATGTGTCCGTAAATCGATTATTGTGGAGAACATTTGGCAGAAAAGAGAAGATCAAATTTGGTGTTTTAGTTTTTTTACCTGTTGAAATCGAAATGCACAAGCTGCATATCTTCTGATATTTCCACTTCTACTGTCGCATGAGGACGAGTCTGGTGCAGAAGAACAACAATCAGACAATGGCCAAACAAGAACGATGATATTGGTTTGCTTGTGGATCGTAAATAAGCTTTGCTGAAGTTTACCTGGACGAGGATAAATGGAAGAGCAACACCACCACTAGGAGCATTTCCAGAGCTATATAAGTGCTCGTTTCTCTGAATCAGATTCTGAAGGCCTACATACTTTTCAGACACAGAGAAGAAAAAGGAACCATGTAAGAATCCTGTATGATAAGAGGAAACGGAAGATCAAACAGATAAGTGGAGAGTATCAGTGGTGTCCATTACTTGCTCTTCCAGTTCTTGGGAATATGCAGTTTTCTTTTCAATCCTGTTCCTAAGTGAGAGTCGTTCAGCCTGCAAAAATCAAACTCAAATTCAGGAACAATTTATAAACGAGCTTTGGAACATGGGCAAGCAAACACAGAAAGTTGGTTGAAAACCTTTAATTCTTCAATGTCGCTTAAGCTTGTCCGAGGAAGACCCCTCCATTGAATCTCTTTTTTATCCTTGGATATTATATCCATAGCCATGAGGACGTTCAAAGCATCATATACTCTTCGTCTTATGTTCTTCTCATCATATTGTTGCTGTTTAAAAGAAATTCAGATGATGTAATTCTTTTAGAGTTTAAAGAAAAAACCGCATATATTAATAGATCTACAACAAGTAGTGCACATGTTCAAGTTATAAACTTTCAAAGAGTCGCATACCTGATCCGGGGATGTTCCATCGTTACTTGGGAGTGCAAATTCAGCAACAAGCTCGTCCGCAACCTGTAAGTACTTTCACCTGTCAGATACCGTATTACAGAACTACACGTTTGCAATACTTCTCATGAGACAAACTGATATTCCACTATGTGATCTTGACAAGTGTTAAAACACACTGGTAAGCACGAGAAATCAGTTCCGTGAGATAAGGTAAAGAGAAGTGAATGGGATCTTCTTGTAAAGGCAGACATATTGTGAAGCTTTCTATTTTAAGGAAACTACTGTACCTCGTTGTAAGTTGTCCTTCCTTTGCTCTCCACCTTTTCACAAACTGAGAGGAAGCCGGAAGAACACAAGATCAGTTAAATGTATAACCAAAATTAGGAGGCATATCAACAATTCATAGCTATAAACATTTAAATAAAAATTAGACGAAAGCCGAGACCTTTCATGCTAAATTGACGTAGCCCTCTTCCACTTTTATCTGGACCAGCCGCACGCTGTCCCCTCTTCTTCTTCTTACCACTGTTAATAGATTAATGATCAACTAAACTACACAAAAGATATTTAACGAGTTCCACGGAAAATTAAAGCACACAGATAGTGGCCTAAACAGCTTTCTAAGTCCCGGCAAGGATAATGTGAGTGATGAGTATTCAAAGAGGCAGATTCTTTGTAGGTCTTAGACAAACTTCGAGCAGCAGAAAGTCTATGAAACGGTACATATCAGGAGAGCCAAATTCAAGCTTCTAAAAGTATGATCCACACACCATGCTTACGTCTATTGGTTAAGTTTCATATATTCATTATGCAAAGACTATGCCAAACAAACATTCACAAGATTAAGCTCATAAAAGCAGCCATTGCTACGAAAAGAAACCATAAATCGCATAAAAGCATAAAAAAAAACTTTACCAAACCCCAGAATTGAGGTGAAATTAGAAGAGCATTTTACTACATACCCAGAAGCTCCTTGAGAACCAGCATCGTCTCCCTGAATGTCCAAATTGTTCAGGCGTATGAAGGCACTGTCGCTAGCAGATGTAGCCACGGTGGTGGTCTGCTCGCTCCGGCTCGAGGGCGAGCCCATACTGCCGCTAGTGGACACCGATTGACCTGAAACCGCCGTGCCCCAAGACCTCGTACTAGGGTTGTTGTTGTTCTTCGCGGAACCATCGTCATGGTGGTTGTGATTAGAATTAGACCCAGTTGTTGTCATTCTTCTTCACCTAACAAACTACCGCAAAACCCGCTACTGGATAATACAAGAAACCCCGATAAATTTGTCAAATTTGAGCCGGAGATTTTTGATTTTGAGGAAAACCCAGATGAGTACTGACCTTAAATCAACTTGGGTTCTTGGACATCAACGAGAATCGAGGCTTTCAGCAATGGCGGATCACCGTCGGGGCCAAGCTCCTCCAGATTCCTAGTTTGATACTTCTCTGAAACGAGAATCTTCGCGGCGGAAATTTTTGGATTTCGACGGAGGAGGAGGAGGAAAAATCGATCTGAAAAGAGTGATTTTTGTCGGTTTTGGATTTCGGAGTTGAGAGGTTTTTTTTTCGTTTGTGCGATTATATGATGAGAAGAAAGGAACTGATGTCCACAATGAGGGACCAAACTGATTTAGTCAAGAGAATAATTTTCTTTGTCTTCACCAAAAGATTAATTATCTTTTTACATTTCTAGTTACTGAATTATTTTTTTTGTGATTACATGTAATCTCATGCCTATTGAACAGTTTGGACTAATCCCTGAGAAAATAAGCCCATATCCGTGCCCATATCCGTGTGGATGTCCAGAACAATATGACTTAGTTTCACGCAGCAGGGAGATCAAAACCAAAGTGTGGTGCACTCCGATCTTGTCCCCAACCACTCGGCCACAAGATCCCAAACAAATGAAATTATTATTATTATTTTTTTTTTTTTTTGCGAATTACTAAGGATCTCCCGACTTTAATAAACATGAAAACAAATACTATAAACATATTCGAAGACCACATTCACATTAGTAATGCTTTTCTAATAAGAGGAAAAAAATATATAGCTTGAAATATGATGTGTAATACTAATTTGAGTGTTGAATGGATACGAAAAATTCAGTTTATTTTCTTTAATGGGATTTGGTAATTTTTTAGTTTTGCATATGCTTTAGGGAAATAAACTTATACTATTTGTAAAGCTTCTTGTTTATGTTAAGTTTATTGATCTGATCCAAGAAAATTACACCACCTATAATTAGGGACGGTAATCCCTAATTTTTTTTCAAAAGATTTTCTCCAGTTAAGAACTTTCTCTAATTATGAGAAATAAAAATATGATGTCCACGGTCCACCAAACATAATTAAGAAACTAGGGAAAGTGCGCATTTTATCATGAAATATTATCGTAAATGATTAGCCATAACTCATAATTAAGTCCCATGAAACAGCTTTGAACTGGTTTTAAATTATCGATTTACCACGCATTACATTGTCATCCACAATTTGAAAATAGTATAGAGAATGTGGTATTGTAGCTATGAGCAAAGAGACCCGGCCCGTAGGAAACATCCACTGAAACTGGAACAAAGAGATCTAAAGATCGTGTGAGAAGGAAACTTAAGGTTCACGAAAGGCACATAACTAAACCAAAACGTGGTGATTTTCTTTCTTTTTAAAAAAAAAACTTTTTCTATTAAAAAAAGAAAAATCACATGCGATCTAAAAGCAGTATGACTGAGGGCTTGATTGGTATAACATATAGTAGAGCAGTAGCAGTAAACAGCAGAAGCAAAAGCTGTATGCTCTGATTAATGTACACATTTTAAGTGATTGGCAGAGCTGTGAAATATTATATATAGAATTATTTAATATATTTATTCGTAAGCACTATATCTATAGTTATATTTATAATAATTTTTTTTCATATTTCAATTGTATTTATTATATTATATATTTTGATTTGAACTATAATTATATTATATTTTTATTTAAAATTTTATAAAATTAAAAAATAAAATAATGGTAAATAGTAGTTTTAAAAGTATAAAATTTACACTTTAATATAAACATAATTTTTGATATTATTTAACAAAATAAATTAGTTATATAATTTTTTTAAATTTTTTTTGATATTTTATAGGTTAATGCTCTACCAAAAGTTTCATATGAAAGCATAGAGGGAAGAGCATTTGCAGAGCATCTGCAGCTTCTAAATGCTTTCCTAAATGTTTTATCAACAAAAGTTGATTGGTTAATAAAAAGCTTAATGCTTCTTTAAATGCTCTACCAATCAAGGCCTGAATAGCATTGCGTTTACAGAATATTTTTTCATTCCACATACGATTTCTTTTTCTTCTTGTCTTATTGTTTTTTTTAAAAAAAATTGTAGAATGTGGATAATATACTCACTTCTAAACACCACAAAGCCCCTGGGCTTCCTCCTCCGGGGGGAGATCCTGTGAGGGGGTTCCTTGGCGCATGTAGACTCGATTTCTTCTCTGTTTAAGAACTCATTACACCTTTAAGACAAGAGGCAGCAAATAAGTATACCTGAATCTATGGTTACTGCATTGTAATTCAACAATGCACAGATTAAAGTGAACAGAACAAGCACAAGCACAGACTCTTCACTTCCTATGTCTCACTCTACTTACATTCTTTGCCTATTTACACTAGGTTTCTCTCTGCAACAATACTTCTCCTTAAGGTGTATGTATCATCAAGGCAAGTAAAGGCAATGCAGGATATGAATGAGAAGAAAAAAGAGAGGGATGATGAATTACCAGTAAACGATGCAGGAATCGCCAGAAGGAGACTCGACCTGGTGCTGAGTCTTGAAAGTTGAGATAACCTGATCTTGTCTACTCTTGGGGACGTCAGATAAAGGGAATCTCTGGTACAGACTCACCTGAGGGAAGTCGGAGCTAGTGTTGATGAGATCAATTGGACCATCATACTCTTCCTTTCTCGCCGTCCTGTGGAGATAGAATTTCCGGTCTCTCACGGAGTACGTCATCTCCGAGGCAAAAAACGGGACATGGACATGTGTTTAATCAGAGTCACCAGGCCGACACAGACTGACTAATGAACTAGGCGACTTGGCGGCCACTACACAGCCTTGCTGGTCTGGAGAGGCTGACAGAGAGATACTGGAAACAGCTCGACCTCTACTTTCATCATCCCATGGAGGCAGGGAGATAACCTTGCGAGACGAAACAGAGGCACAAGGGTTAAAGATATTTGTGAGACGCACAGTGGAGTCGTGTATGTTCTTCCCAGCCACCCATCCCCTCGACGATCCTATCCTCACCGAATAGAGGAGCTCCTTCGACAGAGTCAGGTCGGGGATCTTCACTCTTTCCTCCTTTCTCGGATCGTACAAGTTCATGTCGACCACCATTTCATTACCACATGGTTTCCTCGTCGCCCTGTGGTTAGTCTCCTCAAAAAGCAGATACGGCGTCGCCGCCGTGGACAAGGACCGAACTTCACCGAAACAGAGTCCCGGGTGCTTCTCAACGGAGAGCTTAGCGATTCGACCCAAAAGCTGAGAGACATTGTTGAAAGAAATTGAAAACCCTAAACGGCTAACTAAAACCATAAATCCCAACCCTTGCTTCATATACCACCTCCGTTTCCCAAATTTCCCAAAACTTCCATTTTACCCTAAATTTCCATTTTTGCTTCTGCCTTTATTAATGGCACAAAACGGTTCCTCTGTTTCTTCAATTAGTAGTGAGACTTAAGGGATAGGAAAACCTTCGACCAAAAACAAAAAAAAAGGAATAGGAAAACCAAAAATCATGACCGAATAATAAAATACCAAACCGAATTCGATTCAATTTCGGTAAAACCGTAACATCCCTTTTCTATTGTAACTTGCTTCAGCTGGCTGAGAGACAAGCAAAAGAAATACTAACTTTTTGTAGACGAGGAAGAAAGAGATGACACAACATCAAAAAACGCCACTTTTATTTAGTTGGATCCACTAATAACCGAATTAAATTGGACCAGATTACCTACCGGTTATACAAACCGGTAATAACATCACCAAGGAGGATCAGGAGGATGTAACTAAACCGCTTTAAAAGATCACCAATTTGTATTTATTTATTTTTGGGTGGTTAAGCAACAGAGCTTTAAGAGAGAATAATTCGAAATGATTTCCGTTTGGGTGTAACATTGAAGAAGAGTCAAGAATAAATAAAACATATAAAGACATGTGTAATTAAATTATTTAAGAACTAAAACCAACTTCTTTTTTTTTGCCAAATAGTAAATATCATTAAAGAATGAATGTGAGGTTTTACAAGAATAGTTTAATCTATAATTTGAAGCTTTGCCACAATAGAAATAAAAAACAACGGAACCAAAATTTGAAGGAAAGAGAGATTTCCTCATTGGATCCAAATGATCATTAGATTTCGAAACTGTCGTTTATGCCGTCGAGCTGTGATTGTGTTGCGGACCTCTCTCTCAATTTCTTTGAAAATGGTGGAAGGAGGGATGATTTGAAGATTGTGCACTACATTATTTCTCTGTTTCTAGATATCAACGGAATATCCTAATTTTATTTTTTTTAATTGGAAGTGTGTAGTAAATAGGCAAAACAGCATATGATTAAAACACCAAAGATTGAAAAAAAAAACAGCATATGATTAGTACACTCTAAACCACATACACAAAAAAACATAGTTCTTAATGAACTCTAAACATTAATAAAACAAACTCTAGAATATTTATAAAAGAGACTATAAAGAAAACACCATAAACTTAATCTTAGATAGGCGAATGTCAAGCTTGACTTTAAACACCAAAAACTTGACCTTAAACAGACTTTAATCATTATATATAGTACGGCACACCTCGTCAAAGAGGCGACTCTCTTCCTCCAAGCGATCGGACTCCCTAATTGACTTGCTCTTCAATGGTCTAGACCCTCTCATCTTCTGCTTGAGCTTTGTTCTCTATCTCCTTAGCCCATATCTCCATTTCTTCTTGGCTCATCTTGGGTGCCATTTCCACGTCATCGTCCGAACGTCGATCTCTCGTTCTAGTGTACTTGAGCTTCCGGTAATCCGCTTCAATCTTGAAATCGATGGTCTCATCCACATATTTGAGGCGTTCTGTCTCCATTTCCGCCTCTTCTTTTCCTCTTCTTCCACGAGTTGTTCCCTCACACCAAAAAAATCATTAACTAAAAACCATCGCACAAAATTTACACATATAAAAAATATGAAATAACAAGCAAGCAATATGATCTTGTCATCTTGGCGTATGTTTGAGAATGAAATTGAACACATAAACAAATGTGTAGTGACTATAAATAACTTTCCAAACACATTGTAAAGTAATGTTAATGCATGATTACATAAAAGATAACATTGGATTATCATTATACAACTCATTCTCCAGTCACAAATAGACCAAATTGCAAAAAAAAAAAAAAATTGGAATCATTCATAGAGATGCAAAGAAAAGTTGATTTTGGGCTTTTGTATTATAAAAAAAAACAAAAAAAAAACAATAATGGTAAATAAATCAATTCAATAAAATGATGTAATATAGTTGTTTCATAATACTGTATTGTATTTAGAATCTTTTCACTATTGCAAACAAAGATATTATATTTTAAACTTTGTTTAAATAAAAATTAAATTATAAAGGTCCTTGATTGCTTAAAAAATATAAACATTTTTGCGCTACGAAATTTAAATTGCTTAAATTTTCAAAACAAAATTTAAATTTAAGTTCTTGAAGTTACACTGATTGTCTGATCATAATTTTCAGATTTGTATTATCCATAAACGTATACAAAGATTACCTCAACTAAAAGTTGAGAAAAATAAATATCATGACCCTAAAATGAAGATAAGTTGCATACAAGATACCTTCCAAGTTCCAACTAAGAAATTGTGACACCTTTAATTGATCTTTATGAGTGCGCTTTAATGCTACTGGTGGGCCCAAGGGTTACACGGTAATATGAACATGTAAGCAGATTAATGAGCCTTTAATGGGCCACAATGGTTTTCCAGCGAAGCTTGAAATCAAATAAGGCCCAATGGACCTAAATGAGAAGAAGCTTTTTGATTTAGCTCCGCCGTTAATCACCACTTCCGCCATTGCTAATTGCCGTCGAGCTTCGATGGCTGCTGCTCCATGGCTATATCTCTGTATGAGAAGAGGCTCCATTAAAGCTCCTCTCACCGAATCTAATGCCTCTTCTTCATCCAATTCTTATGGATTCATTTCCGGTGAAAGCAGCGTAATCCGGAAATGAAATTTTACTTTATGGGGAGATGATCAAGAAAGGGATTTGTCCTGATGACACGGTTTGATCAGCGGGCTTATAGGTCAAGGGAAATCCAGAGAGGCGTGTAGATACTTAGAGGAATTGGCGCAGAGAGCTAAGTTCTCTGGTACGTTTGCTGCTTCAGAGATCTTTGCGAGATGGGCTCAAATATGTACAAGGAAATTCAAACAGACAACGTAGGGAGAAGATTATATAATAACATCTAACCTCAAAGACAATTCCAGTGTAATAAGCCAGACCACGGATGCATCAAACTGTATCCATTCCGAATAACCAAATTTTTCAGCTAGTGAGAAGACTTGTTTTAAATCCAGGGACTTCAGAGAAAGCACTTGCAATAGCTGCTCAATCGCACTTTCTGATAATGTTCCTTTTTTAACTCATCAATTGGGATCATTTATATCGATTTAGCATGCATCATATGAAAACAGTAGAGCTACACAACAAGGTTTATTACCCTTTCTGTATCACAAGCCTCGCTAAAGAAGGCGTGAGAGCTCAGGCCTCAATATTACACGCCGATTACCCCTATCTTCAAAGCAGTAGAGCTACACAGAAAAGTTGCAAGAGTTTAAGCTAAGGATCTTAATTCACAATTCAAAATAAGGATCTAAATTACAAAGAGTTTCCACAGTTAACATCCGTAGATTTAGCTAAGGATCTCAATTCTTCAATCAATTTTACTTAAACGGCAAGCAAAGATCCTAAGAATGAAGCAAATGAGATGATGTAGAAATACTAACTTGGCCTCTAATCTCCTCCCCTGCTTTTCTGATGAACAATGCCTCCGTCTCCAACACTGGAAAATCCACTTCCTCATTACCCAAAAACCGTGAGGCAAAAAAATGAAGCTTGAATTCAAAATGGAACCAAGAGAGTAATCGCAGGAACCCATGGGAATAAAAAGGATGAATTGTTGCAGACGCAATACAACAAAAAAAAAAAAAAGGAGAAAATTCATACGCTTTATCTGCATCCATTATATCCTTGCTATCTCGTGATATCCTCAGGAGGGAAATCACGAGTTCCTTAAAGAGGATTCACATCGATCTTCTGAAAGTCTTCAATCACCAACGGAGCCACAATCGAACCAGACCTGCCTATACTCCTCCTCCATTCGACTTCTTCGCGGCACAGATAACGCGAAGAAGAAACCAATTCAAACCGAATAGGCCTAAAGCACGAGCTCGATCGCGTCGTCACGCTGTGAATTGCTCGCGAGCAAAAGAAGAGGCTTTTGTAGACGAGGAAGAAAGAGATAACAAACAAACAAAATCCAACTTTTATTATTGTTGGGTCGAGGGTTTACCGGCAAACAGTTGGACCATATTACCAAACCGTTAAAAGTGTCCTAAGGAGAATCAAGAACATCGATGTAAACCGAACCGCTTTATAGATTTTTTACCAAATGAGGATTAGGTCAATTATGTTTTTACAGTATCATCTTCAAATGAAAACCCATATACTATATATCTTTCTTTTTTGTCAATAATTAAATTGAAAGTATTTCTCTATAATTATGTTCTCAGATATATTTACTCGTTAATTTATCAAGTCTACAAATGAGATTCTTATGATTAGTAAGGGAAAAACGGTCGACGAAAGTGGTCAGCTAATGACTATGGCAAATTCTACAAACAAATTCAGCAAGAATGGGAAAGTGTTACTGTTTACAAATATTATTATATTTAGATTGTCTCTTTGGTCAATAATATAAATCTTTTTGGGTGTCGAATATTTGAACTTGTTTCCTATATCAGTCTAAAAAGGCGTACAAAGATATATCGTGCATGGAGCTTTTTACTTAACAGTCCCTAATCTAAACTGAATACATGTGATATAATACTCATGCAAACTCTACTTAAATCTAACAGGAAAAAGAAAATCTTCGTATCCGAGATCGATGAATGTGTGAACAATTGCGAAGAACGTGGAAATACATGTTCTGCATAATTGCATGTTACATATGGTATATATTGTTAATACGTACGTAGATCCTAGACCTATACCGTGTATAAATATATATAACTATGTTTATGAAAAAATTAAAAAAATCACTTGTCCATTACATATTCAAATTTATGCTTATAACTGATCCAGATTTTAAACTATTGAGTAGAAGTACCAATTTGAAGAAGTGTGAAAGTTGTAACAGTTGTTAGTTAAAATAAATAAAGGAAACTGCCATTGAAATTGCGCGGGTTACTACTAACTTACTTCATCAACTACATATTGTTGCAGGCCAATGAACATATTCCAAATCAACATATTAATGTTGAAAATACATTTTCTCATAAGACAAGATTTTGTTTTCTCATTGAAAATTAGCTGGAATAGGATAGGACGAAACAATAATTTTTGATGTCCTTTGAAATAAAGTATGTATACTATATAATACTAGTGTTTTTTTTTGTCATCTGAAATTTTATTATAAATTAGAAAAACAATTACAAGAACAATTTTTCACCTGACAATCTATCCGTTCCACAATCACGACGAATGACTTTACTTGCACCTGAAGATTTCATGTAAGCTTATCTCCATTAAACTGTAGAAATCACATTTTCTGTGACTCGAACCCCATATCTATTGGTGTAGTAGCATTAATAAACCTTTTAATTTTGGTCAACCACTTGACTAAGAGGGGTTCCACTATATAATATTAGTGTTATAACATTCAAAAATGAAAAATTCCTAAGTTTTTTAAAAATCCATCATATATTTTGAAGTTAATAACGAAAAATATTTATCTTCTTTGTAATTATGTATGTGAAGATAATGAAGAGGATTTAGTAAGCGGAGTCGTATTCAAAAAAATAAAAATAGTAACCACATGTATGTTTTATTTCACTTTTCTGAATGTAATGTCGAAATAATATTTTTCTGTTCGTTTATAATTTTTTTTCAGAAAAAAAAAAAATTAGTCATTTTTCTTTGTTTAAATTGGAATTTGTTTTCAATATATTTTTAGTAATGGGAAATTCTCGTTCCCATCTTGATTCATTAATTTCAAATGGGACATAAATGTGATATTTATTTTTGTTCCTAGATTCGGTATTACACCGGCCATCAGTGAAATAAGTACACCAAACCATTGAAATTGCGTAAATCTCGAATTCACTTTAACACAGTAAGATTAACGTATTATTAACCAGCTGGAGTGAAAATGTTTGGGAAAACAAAACAAAACAAAACAAAAATTTCCACAAGACAAACGAATAATGGTTGCTGTAGAACATTAAATGAACATTAACTCAGGCATCCATGTTAAGAAATTGTAGTCGATAAACATTTTTACAAAAAAAAAAAAAAAAAAAAAAAATCATAAACACATGGCGTACAGTAAACTTGCAATAGCTTTTTTTCTTCGTCTAATATTTTTTTACTGATAGATTCAGTTTTAAACATACACCAATAAGTTGGCAAGGGACAAATCCCTTTCAGAGACAAAAGTCGGCGAATAAAAGAGACTCCCGAAACCAACAGACTCAATCTGGGAAGATTATGACAAACTATAACCAAGACCAAAAAACTAAAACCAATCAAGATTACAAAATTTCCACAATAAGATCAAAGAGAATCCAATACGAGATCGCAGACAGAGCCGGGGATCTTCCTCGGAGATCCAAACAAACCAACGAAGAAAGATGTACGAGAGAAACAATCCCCAAACAAAGGGAGGAGCCAAAGCATCCGAGCTGCAAGATGAACCATGAAGAGCTAAGGAATAGAGACACCAGTCGCACGCAACTGAGCGAGGAAAACCTGCCTCGAGAACATTCTATTCACCGCAGAGGGAACAAGCAAACTACAAGAACTCACGCATCCGTCGCTAAAGCAAGACGATCACAACAAAAACCCAAGATACCTAATTACAAGCAGAACGGCAAAGACCATCAAAGGAAGAAGACAAATCGCTGACGACAAGAGCTCTGCAGACACATCAAACACTTTGAATCGAAACCACTTCCCTATCCGAGAACGGAAACCGACGACACAGAGCAGCGAAACAAGGCCAGACCCAAACTGAACCACACACGAGCAACGGCAAGGAGAAAAAGAGACTAGATAACGAGACAAAAGACTTCCGGTCAACGTCAATTACACCGCCGGCGAGCCCAGCCGGGTATAGCAGATCAAACGAGAGCAAGGAACCTCTAGCCTACACACGAAGATCTCCACCCGTCGAAGAAAACGAAGAAGAAGGAGAGCAAAACTTCCAGATCCACGAAACTAGCGATGGGAACCCACCTCTTCCAAGACTGAAACCACCGATCCACCGGAAAATCACAGATCTGGCTAGATCTAGATTCAATCCAAGAAACAAAGCCAAACGAAGCTAAAATCAAATATTTAAACCGCATAAACGGAAACCCAACGAAAATTTATACATAAAACAAAACGAAAGCCGAACCGACGCCGTGGTTTTGGAAGCCCACTAACACCGGCCGAAAGTGAAGAAAGTGTCAGTGGTTTTTAGAGAGAAGATGGAGAGAATAGAAAGGAGAGAGGAACCGTTTAAACTTGCAATAGCTAAAAAAACTATGATATTCCTCCTATTTTGAGGTGTTTGCCGAGTTTTCCAAGGTCAAAGATCTCTTGAAAATAATTGATCCAATACACTTTTTCTGACTAAAGATTTTCAATTAAAATACACATATATTGATAAATAAATAAATACAATATATATATATATATATATACCACTTTGTAACTAAAATACACATATATGGATCAATAAATATATACAATATATGTACCTTTTTTTTAATAATTTTCAAAGGTTGTTGTACTATTGCATATCACTAATGCTATTTGATAAATTTTCCTAAAATCAATGAAGAAGCTAATATATTTTCTGAAATTTAATTCCTCTTCTTCCTTATTCAGTTATATCTTTGTAGACGAAGAAAAAATAATCTCTTTAGAAAATAAATTATCACATTTTCTAAGAGCACATGAATACGTATATGGGGGGCATTATTAAAGAGACAAAGATAAACTGAGAAGCAATAGCTGGGAGATTCCCAAAGAGTGCTAGACTGAGCAGACTCTACAACATTATTATTTGTTGTTGTCAAGCTTTGTGATGAAAGAGATTTGTCCACATAGAGGCTCAAACTTTGTGATGAAAAAGATTCGTGATGCCAACATTAAAAAGCATTAACTAAAAATTATCGCACAAAATTTGCACAAAAATTATCGAAACTATGGATTACTGAATCAAATGAAGAAAATCCATCATCAACAACCCTAATTGACGTAATGTATAAACATATTCGAAGACCACACTCACATAATCACATTGGTAATGCTTTTCTAATAAAAGGAAAAAATATATAACTTGAAATATGATGTATAATTACTAATTATATCTCTCTCTTGGTCAAATCTTTGCCATTATTTGCCTATGGAAGAAACTAAGCAGAAAGACTTAGTGAAGATGAATCGTTGCCGGAATCGGCAAGGATTAGGTGCTTGGCTCTATTTAGTCTACGGTGGTGGTGAGCGAGAGACATTCATATTTTTCTATATGAGCAAAGAGACCTGACCTGTAGGAATCATCCACTAAAACTGGAACAAAGAGATCTAAATGTTAGATAAGATATATTAGAATCTTTGATTTGTATATATATCCAATATACTCTTGTATCCTATATATACTTGATCAATGAGAACAACTCCAATCACGGAGATTAACTAAATTACATGGTATCAGAGTTTTTTTAGCTAAACCTAAAACTCGATCCTCCGCCACTTTTCTTTCAATCTTTGATTTTTTTTTTTTTTTTTTAGTTGAAAAGCTGAGATGTCGGGCCCTACCCCAGCCGTCGCTGCCCCTAGCTCCGACAAACCATACGGAATCGCACAGATCCGAGGTTACATACCAATCCAGCTTGATCTTGCAAAGCTAAACTACGATGTTTGGCGCGAGTTATTCGAAACTCACTGCACCAGTTTCGGTGTCATTGGACACTTAGATGGCTCATCTACGCCATCTCCCGAGGATAAAAAGTAGTGGAAATAAAGAGATGGGCTCGTCAAGATGTGGATCTACGACACGGTGTCCGGAAAACTTCTCGACACCATTCTGAAGGCAAAATCCACCGCCTATGATCTCTGGCTCACTTTGGAGAATTTATTTCGTGACAACAAAGAAGCCCAATCGCTTCAATATGACAATGAACTCCGTACACTTGAGATTGGTGATATGAACATCACTGATTACAGCCACAAGTTGAAATCTTTATCGGACATATTGTCCAATCTTGACTCACCGATCTCTGAACGAGCTTTGGTGATGCATATGCTCAATGGTCTCTCTAAAAAGTTTGACAGTATCACCAATGTCATACAACACCCAACACCGTTTCCATCATTCACTAAGGCCCGTTCGATGCTGCTTATGGAAGAGAAACGTCTTGATAACCAAGTTAAGACAACCCCGCAACACAACACCACTTCCTCTTCACCGACCATCATGTATGCAGGAGCTGATCAACAACAAAATCAACCTTCACAAAACAATGGCGGCAACTATTCAGGTCGTAATAACAACAACAAGAATCGTGGAAGAGGTGGTCGTCATAACCGCGGTCGAGGATGCTTCAACTACAACCAGTGGAACAACCATCAATACCCTCAGCCACCATGGTCCTACAATCAATCACCTTGGATGTATCAACCGCCATACGGTGCTCCACCTCCGCCTCCATCGTTTCACCAGCCGGCTCCTTCATCATACAGAGGTCACCTTCTACCCTCCAACGGCCCTTTTCCACAACGCCAGCAAAGTGAAACCCACTACCTTCACACAACACCATCTGTCGGGAGCTCATCTTCATATGCCCCCTCGGTTCTTTCCAACGCCTTCAGCACTATGAGCCTCCAGGATCCGACAGATAACTCTTGGCACATGGACACGGAAGCCACAAACCACATTACAGCTCAGCCAGGTACGCTACGTTCCCTTTTTAATAAGAGCAATATTTCGTCTGTGATCGTCGGCAATGGGTCCTCTGCTCTTGTGACTAACACCGGCCTAACCTCATTCCAAACAAACTCACGACCACTATACCTCCAAAATGTTCTTGTGTGTCCAACGATGATTAAGATCTGATTTCTGTACGACAGTTTGCTACAGATAACATGTGTTCAATAGAGTTTGACCCATTTGGTTTTTGTGTTAAGGATCTTCAAACACAGAACAAAATTCTCCGATGTGACAGCTTGGATCCGCTCTACACACTTACACCACCTGCATCGTCATCTCCACAAGCACTCACTATCTTTGCCTCCACCGGAACACTTTGGCATCGTCGTCTTGGTCATCCAGAACTCTCCATTCTTTCACATCTTGCAACTTCTGGTTTTATTTATTTTCCCAAGACCGACATGAAAAAATTGTGTCATGCGTGTCAATTAGGCAAACATGTTTGCCTTCCTTTTTATTCTTCACACTCGGTTGCTTTAAAGCCTTTTGATGTGGTTCATTCTGACTTATGGACCTCGCCGGTTCCTAGTTTTAGTGGCATTAAATATTATCTCATTTTCCTTGATGATTTTAGCCACTTTGTTTGGGTTTACCCAATTTGTCGCAAAAGTGATGTGTTCAGCCGTTTTCTCCACTTTGCAGCGTTAGTCAGAACTGCTTTCAACCGCGACATTGCTTCACTTCAGTGTGACAATGGACGTGAATTCGACAACAAGCAATTCCGAGATCATTTCGCTGCCACAGGAACAAGCTTCTGTTTCTCTTGCCCGGACACTTCCCAACAAAACGGAAAGGTAGAAAGAAAGTTGCGTACGTTAAACAATCTGGTGCGAACCTTACTGTTTCAAGCTCAAATGCCACTTGCTTATTGGGTAGAGGCACTCACCACCGCAGCCCATCTTCTCAACCTACTCCCATCTGTAGCAATCAACAATGACGTTCCGTTTACGAAGCTGTTCAATCGAAAACCACAATACGATCATCTTCGTGTATTTGGGCCTCTGTGCTCCCAAATCTTCTGCCAACAATGCCACATAAGCTTGTTGCTCGCTCTACCAGGTGCGTGTTCCTTGGCTATCCATCAGACTATAGGGGATATCGTTGTCTTGACCTCAGTACAAAGAAAATCACACTATTAAGGCATGTTATCTTTGACGAGAATTCATTCCCTTTTGCTGAGAACCGAGTCTTGCCGCAGCCACAACCAATGATCCTACCACCACCACCACTACCACCAATCCCTAAACCGTAATCGGTTCCTCAAATCGCACCACCACCGGATCCACAACCACCAACAGCTCAACCAGCTCCGGTAGCACCTACTCACCCAATGATTACTCGAAGCAAGCACGACATTGTTAAACCTCAAACTCGCCTCTGTTTCCATTCCACCATCACTTCTCCCTTACCTAAATCCCATATTGATGCCTTACGAGACCCAAATTGGAACCCAACCATGGGAGACGAACATGGTGCTCTTATTAAAACGGGGACGTGGTCACTTGTACCACGGCCCAAGTCTACTAATATCGTTCGTTCTATGTGGTTATTCAGGCACAAGTTCGATGCGACAGGGAAGCTCGTTCGCTACAAGGCTCGGGTGGTGGCTAATGGAAAATCTCAACAACCTGGAGTTGACTGTGACGAGACCTTCAGCCCGGTGGTCAAACCAGTGACAATTCGAGCAGTGCTTGACGTGGCGACAACGAAAAAATGGCCTTTTCATCAATTAGACGTCAAAAATGCTTTTCTCCATGAAGATCTTAAAGAGACGGTGTATATGCATCAACCACCAGGCTTTCGCGATCCAAGCAAACCGGATCACGTCTGTCTCCTTCATCGATCTCTTTATGGCTTGAAACAGGCCCCACGCGCCTAGTATAATCGCTTTGCAACTTATGCTCGACGTGTTGGTTTTGTTCAAAGCATATCGGATCCATCTTTGTTCGTTATGACTCAGACCAAGGATATCGCTTACTTGCTACTCTACGTTGACGATATAGCACTAACGGCATCCTTTACATCACTTCTCAACTCGATAATTGCCTCTCTTCATTCCGAGTTTGAGATGACTGACCTTGGTCCACTCCATTTTTTCCTCGGGATTTATGTTCAACGCAACAACCAAGGTCTCTTTTTTCACCAACATAACTACGCTGCTGATATCATTCATCGGGCAAATATGACGAACTGCAACCCATGCCAAACTCCGGTCGATACCAAGCCGAAACTTGCGGCCACTGATAGTCCACCAGTTGCGGATCCTACTCTCTATCGAAGTCTGGCGGGTGCTCTCCAGTATCTCACTTTCACTCATCCCGACATCTCTTACGCAGTTCAACAGGTGTGTCTCTTCATGCATGATCCACGGGAAGCTCATTTTAATGCCCTGAAGCGCATCATACGGTACGTCAAAGGAACGATCTCTCACGGATTACAGATTTACAAGTCATTGACTTCAAATCTTATCGCCTACTCAGATGCAGATTGGGCTGGCTGCCCCACTACTCGTCGCTCCACGTCTGGCTTTTGTGTGTTTAATGGCACTAATATGATCTCATGGTCTTCCAAACGACAACAAACGGTGTCTCGTTCCAGTGCCGAGGCAGAATACAGAGGCGTTGCTAATGCTGTTGCTGAGCTGACATGGTTACGAAATCTCTTCCTTGAGATGCGTATTCCTCTACAAAAATCATTTGTGGTTTTCTGTGATAATGTGAGTGCTGTTAACCTCTCCTCCAATCCGGTTCAGCACCAACGCACCAAACATGTTGAGATTGACATACACTTTGTACGGGAACGGGTGGCTCTTGGACAAATCAAAGTTCTTCATGTCCCATCTCCCCAGCAATATGCAGACATCTTCACCAAAGGGCTTCTGACATCTCTCTTTCTTGATTTTCGGTCCAGTCTGAGCATTCGGAAGCCTTCTGCTCCGACTGTGGGGTGTTAGATAAGATATATTAGAATCTTTGATTTGCTTATATCCAATATATTCTTGTATCCTATATATACTTGATCAATGAGAACAACTCCAATCACGGAGATTAACTAAATTACACTAAAGATCGTATGAGAAAGAAACTTAAGGTTCACGAAAGGCACATAACCAAAACGTGGTGATTTTCTTTCTTTTTATATAAAACCTTTTTATTATTAAGAAAAGAAAAGAAAAATCACATGCGATCTCAAAGCATATGACTGAAAAACACTGTGATTACAAAATATTTTTTCATTCCACATACGATTTCTTTTTCTTCAATTCTTTTAACTTGTTATGAATATAAGAAGCAAAATGATATCACTTGCACGATCAATTCTCTTCCTTTTTGTCTCTCTCGCCTTTTTTAACTGGGATGGGCTTGATTTTCTACAGTTACATGTGACAAAGATGGAATATGTTGCTGTTGAGCCAAGAAGGTTATCTTCATTCACCGGTTATCAGCAGTAACTGTCGGATCTTGAAGGAAAACGCTCTGACAAATTTCATCTTCCACCGATCTCTCAGATACCGTTGCTACAAGTGATGAAATCGGTGAAGCGATTTACCAACCGGATCCAGATTACCAACCGGTTGTTATAACCGGTAATAACATCACCAAGGAGAATCAGGAGGATGTAACTAAACCGCTTTAAAATATCCCTTAAAATATTACCAAATTGAGGATTATACGGTTCGATTGATGATAAAATTTTATATGATGCTAACATTGTTATGGTAAAAGGAAATAACAGGGCTATAGGAGAGAATAATTCAAAATGATTAAGATTGGTAACATTGAAGAATAAATAAAACAAATAAAGACGTGTGTAATTAAACTATTTAGGAACTAAAACCAATATTAGAACTACTATAATAATGTGTTAGTGAATCTAGGGCTAAAAAAGCAAAAGGAATGACATTGGTGATTCACATACTGTGATTTGGCTCATGTGTCTTGTGGAACGTGAGTGACACAGAGACTCGATTGGAGATATTATCATCAAGGTTTTATAATGGAATACGCATTGCTTAAGCAAAACTAAGCATCCTTGTCGAGATTGTCATAAATTAAACATAGAAAGCAAAAAAATAACCTCCAAAATAATAAGATAGTTGAAAAGGCATATGCATATTACAAGTTACAACAGTATAAAAGCCAAGAGCTCAAGGAAGAGGATGGAAGGAGATTGTCATAAAGGTTTTGAAAGGGAATATGCATTGCTTAACTCTAAGCAAGCAACGAGTGTCATAAAGTTAAAAGATAAAAAGAAAACACCACGCAAATAGGACAATCGGAAAAAGGCACATGCATATTACAAACAACACCTAAGTTACGACAGTTTCAAAAGCCAATAAGCTTTATTACTCACTGGAGAGGGGCAAGCCAACTGAAGAAAGTGGCCTCATCGATGACGTCGTGGAGAGTGTTGGAAGAGAGGTCGTAGAAACCGAACCCCGTGAGAGAGCTTGCAAAGTAGACGGAATTGGGGTTAAGTAGAACAAGCACAAATTCTTCTCTCTCTCTCTTTTTCTCACTCTTCTTACATTCTTTCCCTATTCACACTATGTTTCTGCAACAAGCACTTGTCCTTAAGGTGTATCATCAGAAAGAGAGGGAGGAGGATGAATTACCAGTAAACGATGAAGGAGTCGCTAGAAGGTGACTCGACCAGGTATTGAGTCTTCCTAGTTGAGTTAACCTGATCTTGTCTACTCACGGGGATGTCAGAGTTGGGGAAACTCTGGTAAATACTCACCTGAGGGAAGCCGGAGCTAGCCTTGATGAGATCAATTAGACCTTCATACTCTTCCTTTTTCCCCAGTAGAGATAGAATCTACTGTCTCTCAAGGAATACGTCATTCTTTATGGTTTGGTGAGGCTGAGAGAGAGATACTGGCAATATGATCTTTACGGACTAATGACCTAGGCGATTAGGCGGCCACAACACAGCCTTGCTTGTCTGAAGAGGCTGACAGAGAGATACTGGAAACAGCTCGACCTCTACTTTCATAGTTTCTCTTGTTTGTAAGGCACAAACGTAAAACTCAAGGATCAAAGAAATAACTCTTCTTTATTAGCTTAAGAAACTAACTCAAAACTTAAGCCTCTCTTGAATCTCTCAACTCATAGGTCGTATCACAAACTCGATACCTCCCTATATATCAATGACCAAGAACCCTAATCTCAAATAAGGAAATATTACATTTAGATAACTCCTAAACTTGTAATATGTATATTTAGAAGAATCTAAATATACTGTTGGTCTTTATCACTTCACGTTTATCCAACAGTTTCATCATCTCATGGAGGCAGGGAGATAACCTTGCGTGACGAAACAGAGGCACAAGGGTTGAAGATGAGTCGTGTACGTTCTTCACACCCACCCATCCCCTCGACGATCCTATCTTCACCGAAGCGTAGAGCTCCTCCGACAGAGTCTGGTCGGGGATCTTCACTCTTTCGTCTTTCCTCGGATCGTACAAGTTCATGTCGACCACCATTTCATTACCACATGGTTTCCTCGCCGCCCTGTGGTTGGTCTCATTAAAAAACAGATACGGCGTCGCCGCCGTGGACAAGGACCGCATTTCACTGAAACAGAGTCTCGGCTGCTTCCCAACGGAGAGCTTAGCGATTCGACCCAAAAGCTGAGACATTGTTGAAAGAAATTGAAAACCCTAAACGGCTAACCAAAACCCTAAATCCCAAACCTTGCCTCATATATCCTCCTTCGTTTCCCAATTTCCCAAAACTTCCATTTTTCCCTTTTACCCTAAATTTCCATTTTTGCTTCTCCCTTTATTGATGGCACAAAACGATTCCTCTGTTACTTCAATTGGTAGTGAGACTTAAGGAATAGGAAAACCAAAAATCATGACCGAATAAATAAAAAACCAAACCGAATTCGAATGTAAAACTGTAACATCCATTTTCTATTGTTTTGCTTCAGCCAGCTGAGAGACAAGCAAAAGAAAGAACTTTTTGTAGACGAGGAAGAAACAAATGACACAACAACAAAAAAAACGCTACTTTTATTTAGTTGGATCCACTAATAACCAAATTCCATTAGACCAGATTACCAACCGGTTATACAAACCGGTAATAACATCACCAAGGAGAATCGGGAGGATGTTACTAACCGCTTTAAAAGATTACCATCCAACTGAGGATTATACGGTTTACCAACCGGTTATACAAACCACTTTTTTGTCTCTCTCCACTTTTTTTGGTTTCAGAACCATTTCTCCAACTACACATGTAGTCAAAAAGTATATGCTGTAGATTATTATTGGGAAAATGGTTAAAAACCATCAACTTTCACATTGTGGTAATTAAAAGTTTCAACTATCGAGTCGACTATTTAAATCATCATATTTTGTTGATTTTAAAATTTAAACCCGAATTTTTGTTGACTCGGCCAAAAGCATAACGTTAAATCCGTAAATGGAACTCGTAAACGGTGTTACAACTCCGTTTTAATCCACGGTTTAATAAAACAACGTCGTTTCATCCCTACTCTAAAATCAAAAAAAAAACCACATGTCACCATCTTATTGCAGGAACGATCCCTTAATCAAAAAAAAAAAACGGCGTCGTCGTCTCTGAACTTCGTGGTCAGGTGGAGGAGCTTCGTCGTCAAGTGGAGGAGCTTCGGGAGAGAGAAGCTATGTTGAAGACGGAGGTTCTCGAGCTCAAGCTCCTCATGGAATCTGTTTCCGTTATCCCGTTTCTCGAATCGCAGATCGCAAAGAAGAACGGCGAAATTGAGGATTCAAGGCAAGAGACGGTGAGATTAGCGGAGGAAAACGAGAGGTTACAGCGAGAAATAGAGACGAGTGAAGAGCTGAGGAGAGAGAGCGAGATGAGAAAGAAGGAAATTGAGGCGGCGTAGCTCGTTCCTGACCCGAGTCGAGACGGTGAAGCTTAGAGAAGACGTAGAGAAACGACGTCGTCTGGATCAAAATGCCCATGGCCGCAACCGTCGATCTCGGATTCACGAGCAGTCCACACAAAACGATCATGATCTCGTACCACCACCACTCAAGACACACGGAGAGGCAGCTCGGGCCCGCGAGGCGGAGCAGAGGAGCCCATCCCCGGAAACAATCCTGGGTCGGGTCGGTCCAAGTGGGCGCGTGGAGACCACTCACTCAGACGTAGCAGATTCAGAAAATGACGACGAAGAGGTTGGTGACGGAGGAGGCGACGGCTACGACGCATGTAAGAGACGAGGAAAAGATTAGTCGATAAGTGAAAAACGGCGCCCGAGAGAGATGCTAGAGTGACGGGGTGGATGATGGGTTGAGCACGAAGGTAGATTTTGATTGGGTGAAGGAGATTGTTGGTGAGGAGATCAGGGAGGGAGAAGATGAGATACGTCTGAGCTAACTTTGCGATGTCGGGGTCTTGGTGAAGGTAGTTTTTTTTTCTTTTTTTTATGATTAAGGGACCCTTCCTGATGGTGACAGGTGTTTTTTTTTTTGATTTTAGAGTAAGGATTAAACGACGTCGTTTTATTAAACTGTGGATTAAAACGGAGTTGTAACACCGTTTACAAGTTCCGTTTACTTATTTAACGCCATGCTTTTTTTAGTCGAGTCAACAAAAGTTCGGGTTTAAATTTTGAAGTCAAGAAAATATGATAATTTAAATGGCCGACTCGATAGTTGATGCTTTCAATGGCCACAATTTGAAAATTGATGTTTTTTTAGACTATTTTCCCGATTATTATTACGCGAATAAACAAATATGATCCATCATCAATAATATTCTTAAATAAACAAGATCATATAAAGATCCTATCTCAGCTCAATTGCTTAAATAAAATAAAAAGGATAATAACCGGAAGACATTTGGACCATATATTACTAACCGGTAAAAATTTCCCATAGAGAATCAAAAACTCAAGAAAGAGGTTATATAAACCGGTAATAACATCACCAAGGAGAATCAGGAGGATGTTACTAAACCGCTTTAAGAGATTACCAGTTGGGGATTATATGGTTTGATTTTTATATGATGTAACCAAACCGCTTAAAAAGATTACCAGTTGTAGTTGTTTCTTTCTTTCTTTTTTTCTTTTCTTTTGGTCATATAGGTAAAGGAAGCAACCGCAAGTCTAGATTCACTTGAGCTGCTTCTTAGCTCCTTCTTCCTTGAGGTCTTCATAAACTTGAACCTCTCAATCAAGCCCGGCTCAATGGTAAATCGGGTCATGTGCCGAGTCCAAACAAAAATTTAAAATAATTTTATATATATAATATTTTTATAAATTTGGGTCATGTTTTGTAATTTTTTAAAAATATTTAGACCCTATAAACTAAATAAAATTTGATAAATTTAAATTGGACCATGTGCAAATGCACTTTGAGCACATGCTCTAAGCCGGCACCGCTCTCAATATTGCTACACACTTGAGGATCCTTGATCTGAGTCTACATTCTTTAAATCTTCACCAGATACTTAAATCACACTTCTCTTTCCTTGGTGAACATCCTTGTACCCAAACCCGGGTACACTCATCCATCACTTGGATGAAAAAACTTGAATTCTTAGTAATCTGAAGCATCTGCAATGCCTCCTTCAACCTGAACATTGGTAACACTTTTGTAAAGATGTATGTTGGATTATAAGCCGTAGCTATCTTCGAAACTTTTACTTCACCATCATTGATCAAATCTCTGACAAAATGGTATTTCACAGCCACATGCTTTGTTCTTTCATGGTGGACTTGCAATTACCATTTTGTTCTTTTGAATACTCACTGATATATCATGGGTTTTACCCTTTTTTGACCATGATATAGGTTTTATTTTAGAGTATTTCTAGTGTTTTTGTAGTCTTTTAGTGTCTTTTCAGGTTTTATGCACGTTTAGAACATAATTGGAGATATTAGAGCTTTCTGGAGCATTTTGGAGCAAAGCAGAAGATCATGTAGCAAGAAGTCGATTTGAACCCCGAGTATCGACCGATACCACTTATGGTATCGATCGATACCGACTGCAGAGAAACACAAATCGCGACTTTTCTGAAGTTTGAAGAATTTGCACATTGGCCCAGAAGTCTTTAATAATTAGAAGAAGCCCCAAAACGTGTTTTAGCATTATAATTAGGTTTTTCAGCCACTTTTGTTGGCTAGGCTTTATTTTACTTTAGTTTTCTGTGAGAGAGCTTTGGAGGGAGACAAGTCTGAAACTCTGTTCGTCTGAGAGAAGATTTCGAACCCTTGTTTTACTCTCTTATATTTATTTAATTTGATGATCTATTCAATCATGTTGCTTGTTTCAATCTCCACGTCTGAGTAGATCCACTGTTAGGTTCAGGGTTCTCATAAGGACTTTCTCTGAATGTTAGGTTAATTAGTTAATTAGGATTCACCATCTGAATTAGTTCTTCACCATAAGTTGTTCTCATAGCTAATTCTAGGTTGACGAATCTGGAACTTAGATCTTAGGATAATTGATTAGGCATGAGAATGCGATTAATTACCTGATATAACTTAAGGTGAGCAAAATAACTATTCGCAAAGAGATTTGGTTTAGTTGTTTTGTGAACAAATCAAACTTGAACTAAAAGCTGGTTTAGACTTTAGGATTCGCAAAGAGATTTGGAATTCTAGGATTTAGACTTAGATAGTTTTCGCAACGAGAGTTGGTTAGCTATACTTTAGTGATTTGAGTTCAAGAACCGCGTTAAATCTGAATCATGTTAGTTAGTTTATCTACATTCATTGAATTTCTGAGAAATACCTTGAGCATATCTTCTTTCCAATTGACTTACAACTTGTTTAATTTACGCACTCGCATTTACTTACATTGTTTGGTTTAGCTTAATTCGAGTCTATATAATCTATTGTGTGACTTTCTTGAGTTATTGTGTTCGACCCCTATATATACTACAACAACTGCTTTAGTACTTATAGGGTATTAATTTGAGCATATCAAATTTTGGCGCCGTTGCCGGGGACTCAATTTCGCTATTAGATTTTAGCTAAGAATTTCGTATAAATCGTAGAGTATCGATCGACACCCTAGTGGTATCGGTCGATACCCGTCGCATTTTTTGGTTACTTACGTTCTTGACTTTCGTGTTTTAGGTGCATGCCTCTTCGTGAAACCAGAAGGAACAAGAGCACTCAGCTAGTTAATCTTTCCAACGAGGAGCTAGCAAACTTGGAACGCATTATCATGAAAGCAAAGAAGCCAGCAGAGATGAACAACCCATTGGTTTTGATTCGTGATGAGGCTGGTACTTTCAGAGACTGAGAGGGTCATTTGTGCAATGAGCGAGGGCAACGTCTTGACGAAGAAGGAAACGTCATTGCCCCTGAAGTTTTCAATGAGGCTGCAACGCAATTTGGGCGCGAGAATCTCGCGAATCATGTGGTTGCTCGAGAGAGGAAGATTGGTGAGTACAACAGGCCAGATCAGTTCTACGCCAATCGATCAGCGATTCGCACTCCTACTTTTCAGATGAATTACTTTGAGCTGAAACCTGCATACTTCACTCTTATGGGTCAGCATCCTTTTTATGGTCTTCCTCATGAGCACCCTATGGATCACATTGAGAAAGTTGAGGATTTGGTCACTAGCATCAAGTACGATGGAGTGTCCTATGATTACCTCCTCTGTAAGTTTTTCCCATACTCTCTTGATGGGGATGCAGCTTATTGGCTAAGAACGCGATCTTGAACAATTTTTATGATGATGCGAGATCCGAAGAGCTCAGGAACAAGATCTCCCAGTTTTCTCAAGGACCAACTAAGGCGTTTAAAACTGCTTGGATCAGATTCAGATCATATCAGAGGGATTGTCCACATCATGGGTTCACTAAGGTTCAGTTGCTGGGTATCTTCTTTAGAGGGATTGACTGGAGGTATCAGATGGCTTTGGATGCTGCGAGTAATGGGAATTTCAACACCAGGTATCCAGACGATGCTTATGTGCTGATTGAGAACTTGGCGTCTAGCAATAGCACCAAGAATGCAGACTTTGAGCGGAAGAAGCAAGCTGGGAATTTGGATGGATCGCAGATTGCTGAGGTTCAAGCCAAGCTAGATTCAGTGCACAATCTTCTGATGGGAAAGACGAG
Organism: Eutrema heterophyllum; assembly: GCA_002933915.1. Taxonomy (NCBI): domain Eukaryota; kingdom Viridiplantae; phylum Streptophyta; class Magnoliopsida; order Brassicales; family Brassicaceae; genus Eutrema; species Eutrema heterophyllum. Next base: position 927,921 of record PKMM01024129.1, read on the forward strand.
GAAAGCTGTTCACTTTGCTGATGAGGATGAAGTGAAAGGTGTTAACTACATTGGTGGTGCTGGATTTCAAAGTCAAATGTATCAATACCAATCTCCACCACCCAAAACTCCTGAGAGCAAGGTTGAATCTATGCTTGAACAGATTCTTGAGGGACAACAGAAGATGACAGTGGATTTTAATGGAAAAATGGATGTTATGTACACATACCTAAATGGAAAGATTGAAGCTCTTAGCATTCATCAGAAGAGGCTGGAAACTCAGGTCGCTCAGACTGCAGCATCTGTCAATGGAAAGATGGTTCATGCATAGAATGAAGACGTCAATGCAATCACCTTAAGAAATGATGAAGAGGTCGATCCAGGAGTGAAAATTGGCCTAACTGCAAAGAATCTCGTCGATCTTGCTGAAGATGACGACGATGAGGCTCCCGAACTCGCCCCAGTATCGATCGATACCACCCAGCATCGGTCGATACCCGTCCAAGGATCTGCCAAAGACGTTTCGAACCAACAAGCATCGACTGACACAAGCCAGTGTCGATCGACACCAGTGCAGATACTTTCATAGGACATCTCAAGCCCTCGTGTGTCGATCGATACCCACCATGTATCGATCGACACTGACCCTGCAGTCGAGAAGACACCTGATGTGACGCCAGAGAGGGTTTACAAACCTAAGGTGCCATATCCTCGACCACCTAGACATCTCATGAACCCTATTACTGCGGAGAATGTGCTCGCTTTTGAGAAGATGGTCAGGAGGATTCCCCACACTATATATTTTGAAGAAGCTTTTGAAAACCGTCCTTTGGAGTGTTACTTCCGAAATTGCAGAGAAACTGAGAAAGAGATCAAGGCACTCTTTATCAAAGCCAGAAGTACACCACCTCCGATGAAACAGCTGATTAAGAGGGAAGACCCAAGAATATTCTCAGTTCTATTCTCTATCTCTAGAGTTAAATTCAAAGAGTCTATCGTTGACTCGGGGGCTAGCGTCAATGTCATGTCAAGGGCAATTGCAGAGAGATTGGAAGCTGATATTCGATCTCCCAAGACATCTCTCACATTCGCGAATTGTTCCACCTCACTTCCATACGGTACAATCCCTGATTTGATGGTTGAAGTAGGAGATTGTCTGGTTCATACTGATTTTCAGGTTGTGGAGATGAGTGCAAAATCTAGTACGCAGTTGATTCTTGGAAGACCATTTATGGCTACGGTTGGTGCCATTATGGACACACCCAGCAAGAGAATCTCGTTCTCATACATTGACAAGGGGGTGTACTACAAAGCCATTCCTACTAGAGGAGCTACCACGCATGTCTCTTGCAGCGCTGTTGTCACATGAGAGACGTTGGTAGCTGATCCTTTGGAAGAACCTTCTGACATGCCAACTGTCATAGACGTTTTAGATGGTCCTTCTATCATCACGAAGAGAGACATCACAACGGCTAAGGCAAAGAAGAAAGTAAAGAGAAAAGGAGTAAAAGGTGTTCCCTCTATGACTTTAATCCCTCAGAAGTGTGATGGGGACTCGATTGAGTACAAGGTGAAGTGCAAAGGAACCTCAAAACCATTCTCCAAGGCTAGAGTCATTCTTACTCCGGAGCTAAAAGAGAAAGGAAAAGAGGTTATAGAGAGCATGTTGAGTAGAACTCTGAGTCTGCAAGTGTCTAGTTGTAGAACTTGCATGGGAGTGAGTTCTCAACCTCGCTCTGACTAATCTCCTGAGCAAAGTCAAGCTCGTGACGTTAAACAAGCGCTTGGTGGGAGGCAACCCACTGGTAAGTCTGTACATACCTTTTCTATTATTTTTGTTTATGGTTTTGTGTCTTGTGTTTCACGTGCAGCAGATTCAGAAGAGTAGTATCGATCGACACCCACCCGGTATCGATCGACACCATCCACACGAAAAAGGAGATGGGTATTTCTTAAGGGACCATGAGCTACAGATCGATCGATGTCAAAATTGCATCGACCAATATCCCTTGTATTTAAAGTAATGGTATCTCTCTTCCCTATCATAAGCTAATACATAAGAGCATAAAAGATGAAATGATTTTCTTCTGAGTAGAGGGCTAGGAAAATTTTCAGCGATCCCATTATTCTATTTGGAAAGGAATGATCACACAAAGGTTGGAAGCGAGGCTAGGATTTTCCTATGATGCCATTATTCGCCTACACCCTTTGATACATTGAGAGGGAAGAACCGGGGATTCGGTGGCAAACACCATCAATACTCGCGTCTCATACCTTGATGTGTATATGCGAATCTAAACAAAAAAAAGAATATGATAAGAAATAAGTCTGGGGGAGAGAAAAAGAGATACAAAAATTGTGAAATTGGGTGGTTTCTTATCATGATATTGTATGGGAAAGAATCTAGAAGGTTCTTGGTATTAATCACAGCGATGAAACTGGCGATGATGGGTTTAATTGAATGAAGTTGCGAAATAATAAGTGTAGTCTCGGGAAGCTGTGAATGCCTAAGGAGAAGTACATGGTGGTTAGTCTTGGAACTGGTTAGGTGATATTTGGGTGCTTGGGAAAAGGGTCATTGCAATGTTTCATAAACGGGCGAGTCTCCGTGTTTTCAAACTTCTTTCTCTTGTTTAGCTTTCTGTTTGCTTGAGGGCAAGCAAAGGCTAAGTCTGGGGGAGTTGATATATCATGGTTTTTACCCCTTTTTGACCATGATATAGGTCTTGTTTTTAGAGTCTTTCCAGTGTTTTGTAGTCTTTTAGTGTCTTTTCAAGTTTTAGGCACGTTTAGAGCATAATTGGAGATATTGGAGCTTTCTGGAGCATTTTGGAGCAAAGCAGAAGATCATGTAGCAAGAAGTCGATTTAAACCCCGAGTATCGATCGATACCATGATACCGACTGCAGAGAAATACAAGTCGCGACTTTTCTGAAGTTTGAAGAATTTGCACTTTGGCCCAGAAGTCTTTAATAGTTACAAGAAGCCCCAAAACGTGTTTTAGCATTATAATTAGGTTTTTCAGCCACTTTTGTTGGCTAGGCTTTATTTTACTTTAGTTTTCTGTGAGAGAGCTTTGGAGGGAGACAAGTCTGAAACTCTGTTCGCCTGAGAGTAGATTTCGAACCCTTGTTTTACTCTCTTCTATTTATTTGATTTGATGATCTATTTAATCATGTTGCTTGTTTCAATCTTCATGTCTGAGTAGATCCATTATTAGGTTCAGGGTTCTCATAAGGATTTTCTCTGAATGTTAGGTGAATGAGTTAATTAGGATTCACCATCTGAATTAGTTCTTCACCATAAGTTGTTCTCATAGCTAATTTTAGGTTGACGAATCTGGAACTTAGATCTTAGGATAATTGATTAGGCACGAGAGTGCGATTAATTACCTGATAGAACTTAAGGTGAGCAAAATAACTATTCGCAAAGAGATTTGGTTTAGTTGTTTTGTGAACAAATCAAACTTGAACTAAAAGTTGGTTTAGACTTTAGGATTCGCAAAGAGATTTGGAATTCTAGGATTTAGACTTAGATAGTTTTCGCAACGAGAGTTAGTTAGCTATACTTTAGTGATTTGAGTTCAAGAACCGCGTTAAATCTGAATCATGTTAGTTAGTTTATCTACATTCATTGAATTCCTGAGAAATACCTTGAGCTTATATTATTTCCAATTGACTTACAACTTGTTTAATTTACGCACTCGCATTTAATTACATTGTTTGGTTTAGCTTAATTCGAGTATATATAATCTATTGTGTGACTTTCTTGAGTTCTTGTGTTCTACCCCTACATATACTACAACAACTGCTTTGGTACTTATATGATATTAATTTGAACATATCACTCACTTGCAGCCATTTGCTCTTTGTTTCTCTGGTCTATATATAAGATCTCATGTGTGATTCTTTCTTAAGGAAGACATTTCTTCATTCGCAACTTCTGTCTATTTGTCACTATCTGGATCACTCATTGCTTCTTGAAATGATGCTGGTTCTGAACCCCCATTCTCTGACATAGCACAGACTAATCTTGCAAACTCATCTTCCCCATCATTTTCTTCACACTCATAATAATTGAATCTCTCTGGATGCCTAAGTTGTCTTCTGGCCCGATCCCTTGCTAACTGATAGTCCCCTAAATCTTTTGATCCTGTTGCAGAGCCACTCACTCCTTCTTGTGATCCATTTCCTTGCTTTGTAATCTGAGTAGCTCCACCTTGAGAAGAGTTCTCTACTTCATTCCGAATCTCAGAAATGTCAAAGTCAATCTTTGTTGATGACTTCTCTTCATCTTTTGTACTCAAAGAATAGGTTTTGATATCTTTAAATACTTTGTCTTCTCTAAATACCACATTACGACTAGTAACACATTTTTAATCTTCAATTAACCAAACTTTGAAGCTTTTAACACCTTCTGGATATCATGTAAATAAACCTTTTTATTTTTAAAAAAAGTAAATAATTTTCTACCACTAGCCTGTATCTCATTTAAGGGTCAAAGATTAAAGGTCTGCCCTTTCTCTCTCTCGATCATAGTAAAAAAAGTGGTCAAATCGTCACCGTCCATACTTTTTCAAATTCAAAATATGTTCTCTCTCTTCGTCAATTTTTTTTACATGGGGCAAAAGATATGGTGAGGATGAGATCCTTCCTTTTCCGGCAACCACGACTAAGGCATGTCTATTTAATGGTTGATGAGACAAGTTATGTGTTCGCCGATCTCATTTCTTTATGAGAGAAACCTATAACTTATGAGAAGAGGAATACTCTCTTTGGTTGGACGTTGCCGCAGTAGGATGTTGCTGCCGGCGGGCGCCGTTGCGTCTTCTTCCTTTGGCCAAACACACACAACTATGGTAAGATCGTGGATGATGAGATGCAGGGATCAGAAGGTAGATGAATAACTAAAGAAAAGCAAAAGAAAAGAGATGAAAGAGATTCGTGATGCCAACACCAAAAAACATTAACTAAGAAATATCGCACAAAATTTACACATGAAAAAATATGAAATAACAAGCAAACAATATGATCTAGTCATCTTGATGTATGTTTTGGAATGAATTAGACAAAGAAATAAATGTGTAGTGACTAGAAATAATTTTCAAAACACATTCTAAAGTAATGTTAATCCATGATTACATAAAAGAGAACATTAGATTATCAATATACAACTCATTCTCGAGTCACAAATAGGCCAAATTGCAAAAACACAATAGGAATTCGTAGAGATGCAAAGAAAAGTTGGTTTTGTGTATTTGTATTATAAAAAAAAAAACAAAATAATGGTAAAAAAATAAATTCAATAAAATGATGTAATATATTTGTTTCATAATATTGTATTTAGAATCTTTTCACTATTGCAAACAAAGATATTAGGTTTTCAATTTTGTTTAAATCAAAATTAAATTAAAAAGGTCCTAGATTGCTTTAAAAATCATAAACATCTTTGCGCTACGAAATTTAAATTGCTTAGATTTTCAAAATTTTATGGTAAATTAAGTGGTAGTAGGTTAATGGTTTTTACCTTGTTAAAGATTTGTCCATTAGTCTAGGTTAGGAGTCAAATCTTTTGAAATGTAAAATTATTAATCATTTCTGTATAATTACTTGAATATAAATGATTTAAAATTATTAATCATTTCTATTTGAAAATTTATATGCATTTCGAGTAATGATGATCTTAGTTATCTTCGAAAAGAAAAAAAAAACCAAAAACTCATGCTAAAAAACTAACAAAAGTACACGAGTTTAAATCTAAAATAAAAACAATCGGTGAAAAATAGTCAAGTATAGAAAACTTCAAAATAAGTTTGACTCTGACCACTCAAGTCAAACTCAATGGGCCGGGAATAGTTTCGTCATTTTTTTAAACGCCGTCGTTTCTTAAACGCCGTCGTTTTTATCCTAGTCGAAAAGGGCCCATTAAATGATGAGGTCCAACTCGACGGCATGAAAACAACAAACTCGCCTACTAATCCTGACCTCGTGTTGTATATGTGATATATATACACATCATCATAATAAAGCTGTATCATCACCATCATCATACATCGGTCTATATATTCCTCTCTTTCCCCTTTTTCCTCCTCTCAGAACCAGAACAAAATATTCTCTCGTTTTTTTTCCAGAGTATATTCAAAATTCTTCCATAAAAGGAAAAATCAAAATCCTGATTCTATCTACTACGATGGGCGAGGTCAGTTACTCTTCTTCTTCTTCTTCTTCTTCTTCCCCTCTCTGTATCTAATCTCTCTAACGTTTGATTTCAATTTTCTCTTTGCAGAAAAAGGAAGAAACGGCGACGAAACCGGAAGGAGAGAAGAAGCCGGTCGACGCGAAAAAGGGAGATGGTGGAATCACCGTCGTTATGAAACTTGATATGCATTGCGAAGGTTGCGGGAAGAAAATCAAACGACTTTTGAAACATTACAAAGGTATACTCATTAAAATTTTGCAATTGATTTCTCTCTGAAATCGATTGTTTCCTTCTAATTCGTCTGGGATTTGATTTTCGTTTATGATTCTCAAAGGGAATCGCCTCTGATTGAAAACCCTAACGCGATTCTTATTATAATTCAGGCGTGGAAGATGTGAAGATTGATTATGCGGCCAACAAATTGACGGTGATCGGAAACGTAGATCCAGCGGCAGTCCGGGATAAAGTCGCCGACAGAATTAAGAGAAAGGTCGAACTAGTCTCTACAGTAGCGCCGAAGAAAGAGGCTCCTCCTTCAGGCGGTGAAAAGAAGCCGGCGGATGAGAAACCTGCTGAGAAGAAGCTCGCCGATGAGAAATCCGGCGAGAAAAAAGATGAGAAGAAGAAAGAGGAAGGAGAGAAGAAAGCTCCTCCTGCTCCACCAAAAGAGGTAATATCTCTATCTGTGTTTATCTCTTTCTAACAAATTTTTAAAAACGCAAAAAAACAAAATTTAAGAGGAAAAAACTCTTTTGTCACATATATAAAAACAATTTGAAAAGTCAGATAGCGAAAGTATAAAATATATTTTAAGTTTCATACGTCAGTCCATTTGCTTGTGGTCTGTAACGTGTGTGCACCTCAAAGCTTTACGGTCTTTACACGTTCAAATCCAAATCCATTTGGATGAAATTTTCTTTCTTTTTTAAAAAAACAATAAACAATTATTCCTCATTATAAAATTAACCAGAGATTGATCGTTGTGTTTCTAATGTAAATTTTCTTTGATGTGGATGCAGAGTACGGTGGTTCTGAAGACGAAATTACATTGTGAAGGTTGCGAACACAAAATCAAAAGAATAGTCAACAAAATTAAGGGTAGAGTTTATGATCCTTAAAACCCTTTTTGAAGCGTTTTTTCTTAGTAAAATAATATTACAAAAAAAAAAAAAAAAAAAGTGATATGGTTGGTGATGGAAGATAACGGAAGCAACAAAAGATTAAATATTCTTAAATGAGGTTGAACTGCCTATAGGTAGCTTCTCTATTCATTATTTTAGTGAAAAATAAAATAAAATGGTTAGCTAAGAAGTGGTTAGCCTAATCTATGAGCTTAGTTATTCTATTAATTACAAATTAGTTAACTAATGTTTGAATTTCAATCACAGGGGTTAATTCAGTTGCCATTGATCGTGCCAAGGATTTGGTGATAGTGAAGGGGATAATTGATGTGAAACAACTCACTCCTTATCTCAACGAGAAGCTTAAACGCACCGTTGAAGTTGTTCCGCCCAAAAAAGAGGACGGAGCTACCGTGGCTCCAGCCGGCGGCGAGAAGAAGGACAAAGGTGCTGGTGAAAAGAAAGAGAGTAAAGATGTCGGAGAAAAGGACGGTGGTGGCGAAAAGAAGAAAGAAGTCGCCGCAGCCGACGGTGGTGCTACGGTGGATGTGAAGAAATCGGAGTACAACGGTTACGGTTACGGTTATCCTCCACAGCCGATGTATTACTACCCACCGGGACAAGTGTACGGTCAACATTACATGATGCAAGGTCAATCATCTCATCAATCGTATGTACAAGAGCCGTATACGAACCAAGGATACGTACACGAATCGTATACGAACCAGGGATACGGTCAAGGGTATGGACAAGAAGCGCCACCACCACCGTATATGAACCACCAAGGGTATGCAGATCCTTACGCTCACATGCGTGCGCCTGAGATGTTTAGTGATGAGAATCCAAATGGTTGTTCTGTTATGTGAGCGAAACGAGTCGAGAGGGGAGGAAATTGTAAATAACTATGAAATATAGGGAGAAAAAGGTAAATTTGACAAAATTGTATACTGAGAAAGCACGGAAACTTCCGAGTCCGGTAATCTAAACCGGCGAGATTGTCCGGTTAGAACCGGTTTTTGAGAGACGTGGGTTGGGTTTATTTGTTGGTTGGTTTACTATATAGACTATATAGAGTTAGTTTCTTCTAATATAAGATCGGATCCTCCTCTGTTTTATAATTTTTTTTTTTTTTTGCTATGTAATATTCAAGTGATCATAATGAAAAAAATCTCTTTGCTATTTTAAACTTTCTTTTTTCACGACAAAAAATAAAAAATAACTCCCTTTTTTTCAAGAAAAACATCTTTCGCGGTAACGAAAATGAACGGTCCTCCACATAGATGTAAAGAGGAAATGGAAATGAAGGTCTATTACAAAAGATCATTACAACTACTCCTAAGCTTTTAAGAATCTTTGTAAATTGTTTATGTGTATATATTGATATTATCAACTCGTATTTTGTTTCAAAATTTTAAATTTGTAAGGATGAATATATATATCTAATATCAATAACACAACCGACAAAATTTAAGAGTCGTATAGGAGGCGGTTATCAAATCAAATATCACAACGGCAGAAGAATAACTCATTTCATACTGGTCTTTGTTTCGAATAGGTTCATTTATAACGCAACGTTATACTATATTAGACAAAAAATGACATAAGATCTATATTTACTATATTTTATTAATCAGCAGATGGTTGATACGATTTTAAGAAACATGTAATATATCCTCTCTGATAAAAGCCGTTGGAATGTTCGGAGACGAAGGCCGTAAGACACTGTGAAAAGGTATAATTTTTATTGTTGATCAAAGTCTATAAGAAATGCACCAAACCAAATTAAGGGTTGTTTATTCCCTATGGCGTGTTTTTTTTTTTTATTGTACCGTTTTTTGTGCTTCTCTCGTGTGGTAAGATATGTTTCCCAATGTTTACTTAAGCCAAATAGTTTAATAATATTCACATCTCAAATGGCATATTTAGAATGACATTGGTTGGGCAGCAGTTGAATTTTGTAATTCCTTAAAACGACTAGTTGGTTAATCTTTCATATTTTAATAACCATGTTTAAGAAAAACCTGAACTCCTTTTAGAATTCAACTTTGATTAGTTTTGTATGTGAAATCATCTTTATTGTTTCCAGAAGTTTCTACCTTTCAGGGTCATAATAGCTTTTCGTTTACCAGAATGGGTAACACTATAATGGCTAACACATAACACGTACAACTTGCATTCAAAGATATATATATATATATAAAAGAAAAATGTATATATATTTTAATATATGATTGTATTAATTGGAAACAGTATTTGACTCATTGGCTTAATAAGGCCAAAAAGAAGAGTCGATGGAGACATTATTTATGGATGTTAGGTATGAAAGAAGTTATGAGGTTGAATTTAGATAATAACTTTAATTAATCATAATTTGTGGATCAAATAGCTAGATGTATTAATCAGGAAAAATTGTGCTAGAGTTAAAAGTGTCTTCATCGGACATGATCATCAAAACTTGTGAGTGGTCTGAAATGCCACAATTGCCAAGGGACAAATAACTATTAGCATTCTCCAATAGATACATTTATATACAGAGAGTGATATAATAACTAATTACTAATATTTTATGTCTCAATTGACTGTTTTAAAAATAAGTTATTTATTTTTTCGACCCAAAAAGAGTTATTTATTTGTTTTAACCAGTAATTGTGTATATATACTGGAAAGCAAATCTATACGTGTTCCCAGGTAGGTATGACTTACATATCTGGGTGTTGATCATGATGATGAATATTACACAGGAATTCTTATAATCACTAATAATACTACTTATTGTAGAATCGCCATTGATTGAGGAAGAATTTTAGTCTTTTTACACCCAAAATTTAAATTTGATTTTCGGAAAATATGTATTTTTGGATAGTTGATGCAATTTAAAAAAAATGTTTTAATGTGCTATAATTAAGTCGAACCATCCTTCGACCAAACAAATAATCGAACCGTTTATCGTAATCTTGTATGTTTTGAATGTACTACGGGTAGTTTAATCTATCTATTGCAGCAGAACTTTGTCATTTGTAATATTATTATATATAATTTTCTAATGAATATTATGAATAATGATATAGCAATATATTATAATATTATAGTAAATATGATGAATGATGATATAGCAAACAAAAAAAAAAATTGATCCAATAGTCATGAACTACTCGAAATTTGTGTACATCTAACAAATAATAAAATGATAAAATGATTACAATGAAGTGCAAACCAATTAAATGTTATCGTTCCTTTCGTTAATAAAAATTGTTGGTTCCTTTCACACTCATCCAAAGTTAGTGGGGGCAGATTAAGCTAATCTTAACCCTGTCTTCTACTGATTAATTCCATAAATCTAATAATATATTATTTAAATTTGGGTGTATTGATCATCTGGATCAAACACCAGATATTAAATTTGAAAATTGCAACAGTAAGTGAACTCTACAATATTTAAACATGTAACAATTAATTTAAAGTTTTAACTAAAGAACAAAACGATTTGATGTAATTTTGTACCAGCTATGATATGATTATATAACACAGCTTAATCAACCATACGATTAAAAATATACGTATGACAAAAGCCACATAATTAATAAAAGTATATATTTTAAGATTATGTGAGTTTATTTGGACGGACCGACGTATGATCACGTTTACGTGTGTGTTTCTCAAAAAAAAAAATTACTATATTTATTATTGATAAACGCCAATAATGATTTTAAGATGAGAAGGTTCATGCTGTTTCGTACATCAGCAGACATTTTGTATTTTTGCCTCCTTTGCATTACTAAATTCTTCAACTTGTTTTTCAGATAATATACACTTTAATTTTGTTTAGTATAATTTTAAACAATGAAAAAAATATTGTTCCCTTGTCGTTGTCATACGCAACAAATCGCAAAAATACAATTTGATGTAAGGGAAACAAACAAAAAAACAGAAGCTATGCATATGGGAATATTCGAATATATATATATATATATATATATATTTAGTGTTTGCTTTACTAAAATATAAAAGAAAGGTGAAATCATACAACAAAAATATATAATTAACTGCGTAATCTCTGATTTGGTATATAGTAAACAAACAAATTTTACAGAATATTATATAATAAAGAGATGCACCCTCTATTCCTCATTACATGATTCTTCGAATTTTTTAGTCTTAACAAAAAACAAATTTTTTTTTTCAAAACTCGAATATTTCTATCTATAATGTCATATGTGAGCTCCACCAAAAGATAACATATGAACATAATTAAATGTATATTAAATTACCTCCAAATCATTTGCTGATGCGAAAACCTAATCCAGCACCTACTTATATAGATATAAAAATGGGAATATAAAATTAGTATTGAATATTTTATAAAGAAAGATCCGTCAGCGACAATATAAAAATGTCGAATATTAGTGGAATCATGACGAATAGAGTAAGGTGAGAGAGAGACCATAAACTAAAAACGACACGTGTTTCTGACTCAGCTTTGAATGTGACATACAATTACCACTTTTTGTTACTTGCAATTACCATTTTGTACATACTAGTATTTGTTTAATAATTTTATTTCATTTGATAAGTAAGTAAATAAACATGTCCTAATTCGCGGAAAAAAGCAGCATCCTGATATGAGATCAATATGGCAATTTTGTTTTGAAAATTAGTAGATGCCGTTCAAAAAGAACTTGTACACTGATGAAATACATGTGGTTATGAGCTTTATTAATTATGATGATCATTGAACGAGCATGAATCATGAACATAAACGATGCCGATTTTGATGATGATGTATGATTAATGTATGTTGACATGTTATAATTAGTGGGACCGGTCCACGTCAGGCCCACATGGCAATTTTGTCTCGGTTTAGATTGCACGGCACGAGTATCCCCACTGGTGGGGACCACTTGTACAGCTGGAACATATTATTGCGAAAAATAGAAAGAAAGGTCTTCTTCTTTGCGTAGTTGTGTTCCATTAAAGAAACTCTCTCAAATAAGAAGAAGGAACTAGTTGATATGATCGCTACATACAAGTATATATATACATATTCCTTTTTCCATATTTGCTCTGATTTGTTTTCCATCCTCTAACTATTTGTGGTTTTTATTAGATTAAACAAACATAGGAACGTTGAACACCTGTTTTTGTATTTGGATATCTCATATAAATTTTGAATCTTTTGATCTAAGTGTATATGTAGATGATTTAGTATGTATTATGTAGTATCTGATAATTTTTTAAAAAAATTGTTCGTAGAACCAAATATATTGTTCTTTAAAAATCGTCCAATCAAAATAGTTGTACTTACATCTCAAATCGACAAGTATTTATATCCTAAACTTATTGTGTGAATGTGGTGGTGTCTCCACATGATACCATACTATTTTTTACTGGAATTAATATCAATATATGTTAATATCATGTAGCTGAGAAGCTCTTAATTGGGGTATATATCTAATTGATGTTCAAAAATCAACACTTGATCGTGTTAAAAAACTAATATATTTTAATTTTTAACTTTGTATAATGATGGGAATTATACCCCGATATCCAAATTTAATTACCTTTTATAGAAAAGCCGAGTTAAACTGATATAAGGAAACTAAAAAACCAAACTATATATTAATAATAATATTACCATGTCACAATCTTGAAAAAGAAATATCGACTTGTATTAAAACAATTTGAATTATATGGAAATTCTGACTTTTTTTCAAAATTACTTGGTCGCGCAGCCACACGTGCAACCATGTTCCCACCTTGTTTCGTTTTACATTAACTAATCAGCTATTTATTTTTACATTAACTAATCAGCTATTTATTTTTTTGATTAAATAAATTTATTTTTGATTCGTTTTACAGTAATTCTTGATTGGTTCATCAATTTTTTTTTTTTTTTTTGTTAAAAGGTTCAACAAATTTTGCCCATTTATAGTAGTTGACAAAAAAAAAAACACACTATTAAAAGCCGTTTGCACAATAAACACACAATGGAGTCGTTTTTATTCGTACGGGCTCAAAAGTGGAGAGTCTTCTCTGTTATAGTCCAAGAAACGTTTATTAGAATTTTGACTATTTTTCAAAAAAGAAGAAGATTGAAACTACTTTGACCATTCCATTAGTGTTTGTAAACTGTCAAACATTTTGAACTGAACTTATTAAATTGTTAGGTTGACTTGATTTTATATGACCATCAATAAGATATTCCATTTTAAGATTGCCAGTTCCAGTTTCTATACATTGCTTTTCTCTTTTACATGTTGAAAGGTCGTGTCTGCGATTACATAATTTTTCTTCTTCTTTATCTGCAACGAATTTGAATATGGGCTGCAATTCAGAATGGGTTTGAAATGAGGCCGATATGAATAAATCGAGCGAAAAGAAGATATAAAAGAATTTAAAAAAATGAATTTCATAAAACTTAACTGTGTTCTCAAAATCATGATCAGACCGAACCAAGACATCGAACCGAATAATTACGCAGAACCGAAATCGTTAAAGTCGGTTAACAGAAAGTTTTTCTCCAACGGAGAAATTTAAATGCTCGATGGGCTCGAATGTCGGAAATCGAATCAGAGTCCTGAGTTACGGGAAGCTTTCAGACATCTCTTATTCACTGTTGAGAACCCATAATCCTCGTAGCCTCTCCGTCCTCCTTCATCATCGGAATCCTACTCTTCTTCCGTTTCGCCGCCGTTGCATCTCTGTCGTTCATCGTCGTTCTAGTTCTCCTCTTTTGCTTCGCTCATCTCCTCCCATGTCCTCCATGTCATCTCAGGCTGAATCTGGGGCTCCCCAGCAATCCGATTCTTCCAAAACGGTGACTTCTTTTCGTTGGAACTGTTACTAAAGTTGAGATTTTTTTTTTAGTGGTCAGTGTAGAGAGTCCGTCTGATTCCGGTTGAAATTAGGGTTGTTGATGATGGATTTTTTATTAGGGGAGATTTGTGATTGGTTAGCGCCCAATGCTAAGGTTGTTTCACATTGATTAAACATGTAAATGAGATTAATGGTTTAAATGAAACTGAGCTGCTTGTTCAGATCCTAGACCCTTCATTGATCAAATGTTGGCGACTGAAAGTTTCATACTTGTTTGAGACCATCCAAAGATAAGACTGAGAAGCAAAGATCACATGCTAATTTCTGTAACCACAATCCATCTGCATATTTTTTGTTTTGCATCTGATGCGTCATGGAAGTTATTCTGTTTTTGATCTATTTATCTAGAACTAATAAGGTTTCAGTTCATTGGTATCTTGATGCTGGTTTGACATGATCAAGTCCATTCTTCTTTATCCCAGTTTAACAACTTTCCGAGTGAAATTGTTCTTTGAATCACCATAGCGACGAGACGACCTTGCTGATTGGATAGATATCTAGTAAATACTCAAAACTTGATTTAAGCATCGGATTATATTGGTTCTCTGGTAATATGGACTGAAGATGTCAATGTTGGTGCAGGTGAGGGTGGTGATAAAGGGAAGAGTACAAGGAGTGTGCTACAGGAACTGGACTGATGAGAACGCAGAGCATCTCGGGATAACGGGATGGGTCAGGAACCGCAGAGACGGTTCAGTGGAAGCACTCTTCTCTGGACCATCCGAAGCTGTTGATGAGATGCAGCAGAGATGTCGCCGTGGCCCTCCTGCAGCCATGGTAACTGGACTGGAGGCTTTCCCATCCACTGAAGAACCGGGAACAAGTTTTGAATTCAGATCAACCGTCTGATTGATTCTCTTTTAACTGAGAGGAGAGAGGGAGAGAGAGAGAGAGAGGGTTCTTTTGCAAGGATTATACATAATTATGTGTCTGCATAAGTAACAAGTCTAGATTAAACACTTATGCCATGTATATACATAATTATGTGTGTTTGATAAATTTGCTTTAAATCGTGTTTTACTTTTACAATTTGATATGCATTTGGTCATTTCCATATATCAATTTTCCATACATTCTGTTGAGATTAGTGATTTTTGTATTAACTAATCAATTCTAAGCTGCAGCCAGAAGAAGTACAGAAGATTGGGAAGAGCAAAAGAAAAATTTATTCCCCAGCAGATTCTGAGATAATGCAAGTAAGAACGACGAGATATATTATGAAAAAGAGATTCATTCTTATAATTCTGCTTCTCCACGATCCAAATCTATCTATGCAGTGTTTATAACAGACACTTTGTCTCGGGTCATATTTCACTTTATCTCTGCACAGTTATTTGGACCAACGGATTCTCGTAAGCAGCCTGATATTGCCATCAGTGCAGCTTCAATGGATGCATCTTCTCCCTGGTTTCAAGACATTTTGTTAACAGTTAAGACATAAGAAAAGAAAGATGGCGATCATCGGGTTAATCGAGATCAAAGAGTGTTCTTCTTCCTTCTTGCCTTCTCTTTCCAGTAAAACATGTCGCCCAGCCAGTCGACTCCAGAAACTACGAGGTATGTCTAAATCAACCGTGGCTCCAACATTAAAATTCAATATGTTCCCTGTTTCAATTCCGCTCATCAAAATCGGTTTGCCATTGGATACTTGAAGAAATTAACAATGAGGTTTGGGATGTTACCACAAGTCTTGTCAGCCACAACACAATTGTGCTATCATCCACATGCCAGAAATCTTTGATTGCCAGTCCTGTTTCAATCATAGAGAAATGTCATCAAGTAAACCTATGGAGATCAATTATGTTGCAATACTTGATGACATTTCTCTATGCTTTCAAAGCATATCATACGGGTGTAACGGGGTAGTTTTGAGCCAAGACTCTCAACTAAATCATGTATCTTTCTCAAGATCAGCTATTTCTTTAGCAAACCTTTTCTCCTGGTAATTCTCAGATAGCATAAAAAATAAAAGCATTAAGAAACCAAAGCGGAGAATAAATTAAGATCAGAAAGACACAACACAAGGAAACAAATTTAAATGAGATAAAGCAAGAACAGTGCAATATTAGTTATGTGCCGCCATCAAATCCCGAAAAATGGAAGCTGATAGGAGCATAACCTGGCCATTAGAGAGGAAACCAGTATCAATAAAAAAGAAGAAGAAAAAACTCGTTCAAGAATCATCAGATTCACCATTGATATCTCACAACAATATTGGACATATCGGTGTTTGACTAATCAATATACCAAAATACAAACTCAATAATATTATTTCTTAATTACAACAAAAGCAATGGCCATCAAGCTATTTGATCTCTATACAAAATATGGAGCAAAACATTAATCTACTAGTCTGCAAAACTATTTTGTATGGACATCGCTTCCTACAGCCGAAGCAAAATGGTCGAGACATATGATTGTTGCGCAGAATAGCTACCTTTCTTCCATCTATGTCGAAACACGAACCGGGCTTCATGTATAAGTCCTTCCCAATCATACATTCAAGGTGTAAGGTGTTACAACAATACTCATCACACTTATAAAACCGCTCCTTTGGATTTATTTTTCTCTCGCAAGCTTCACACCAGTAGGTCATGGTACTTGTCTCCTCCCCATAAGAAAGAGTGAGCATATGCTTATCATGCTTATACCCCACTTTTTGAGGTAAAATAGTACATCCAAAACACAAAGAAAATTCGCATTCGATGCAATTGAATGTTTCATTTGTGAATTCAAGTCTTGCATCTCTACAAACCGAACATGCTCTTTGCTCTCCTGGTTTAGATGTTAGAAATAAAGGATGCTTATGACTTTCTTGGACTAGTGGTTCAGAAACTGTGGCGCACTGCACATGCAGCTTAAAACTACACCCTTCTTTACCGCACTCATAGAAGAAACCAGCTACGCACGACCGGGGACAAGCTGAGCAGTTATCCTCATACTTCATAACACCATCACATCCTCCCACTAGAGTGAGCAGATGTGGATGTATCGGGTGATGTATTTTGCGAGAAAGATTCGCACAATCTTTGTGTAGAATGAAATCACATTGCATACAAGAGTAGAATTTACCGAAATAGATTGGCGTGATGCATGCTTGACACTCGTTATTGTCATCGTACTATCCGCTCGTGTTCTCATCAAGTCTCAAATGATGTTGTTGATGAGTGAAATGCTGTATGATTCCATCGCTTATCTGCAAAAAATTGTAAAGGGGAATGTTTATTATATGCGCTTGGTCTTAACTGGACCAGTGACGCATCATGCAAGATAGCATGACCCCATATAGAAATTGGGAGCTTTGTTCTCAATATTAACGGTCTAGCAATAAGTTGCTGACGCTTAATCAAAGTTTCAGCCATGTCATTTTGTGTATGTACATGGGGGACCGTATGCTCAACATCGATTCCCATTGACATACAATAGTTATTAAAGGCTTGTGAAGTGAATTCACCAGCGTTATTAAGCCTAACTTTCTTTGTGGCGTATTCAGGGAACTGTGCTTTCAACATGATTATTTGGGTAATGAATTTTGCGAAAGCCGTATTTCGTGTTGTCAATAGACACACATGTGACCATCTACTGGATGCCTCAATCAATACCATAAAATATCGAAAATGGCCCGCATGGTGGGTGGATAAGCCCACATATATCACCATGCATTCTTTCCAAGAATACTGGAGATTCATTCCCAATTTTGGATGGTGATGGCCGAATTATGAGTTTTCCTTGAGAACATGCATTACATGACAACTCTCCCGATTGAAAAATCTTCTGGTTTTTCAACGGGTGGCCATTCGAATTTTGCACAATCTTTCTCATCATGACTGAACGAGGGTGGCCAAGTCTTTCATGCCACACATTAAATGTACTAGTAAACTTCGGGTTTACTGTAATATATGATTCAACTATATGAATCTTTGTGGAATATAATCCGGAGGATAATGCTGGTAGTTCTTCTAATATAACTTTCCTTTCCGGAATTAGTGATGTGATGCAAATATATTCAATGCCATTCTTATTCATGATTTCTATATGATATCCATTTATACAGATATCTCTAAAACTTATTAAGTTTCTCTGGGATTTAGGGGAATATAGTGCATCTTGCACTTCAAACTTTGTTTCCCTTGGCATTGAAAAACAAGCTCTTCCAGAGCCCATAATAATCTTTGCATTCTCATATATAGTATTCACGCTTCCAGCGGAAATTTTTTAAATTTATAGAGTAGAAGTACTTTTTATCTTTAAGTATTGTGTGCGTTGTGGCACTGTCTGCTAGACATAAATCTCCATCCCGAATCTCAGATCTTGACATATTCTGGATTTAAATTATTCATAAAAATGCATTAATAGCTTATTTTACAACACATTTTTATAACAAAAATACATATAACACAAATTTATAAAAAGAAAAAAAATAGCTTATTTTAGTCAACTTGTTGGGCGCTGATATCTTCAGGATCAACGAGGAAATCAGAAAGATCGAGATGTGCATCATTATCAATGCCATCGAAAGAGGGTCCGGATTCATCAGAGATGAAGTTGGTTTCACCTTCCTTTTCTTTTCCCTTTTGGGATTTTTGATACAGATCGGCCAAATGTCTTGGTGTACGACATGTATTGGACCAATGTCCTTTTATGCCACAGCTGTAGCAAACATTTTCATAATGTTTTTTCATTGTTTTACCAACTTTATTCTCTTGAGAGTTTTTATCAATTCTACCGGTGTTGAAATTATTAAAATGAAATCCTCTTCCTTGGCCTCGACCACGTCCACGACCAAGTCCTCGACCACGACCACGGCCTCTACCGGGTCCATGTCGTTGCCAATTATTGTAACTGGATGATACAACATTCACTTCTGGGAATGGAGCTGATCCAGTTGAACGAGTCTGATGGTTTAGCATCACGAGCTGATTATTTTGCTCTGCAACAAAGAGGGTTTGCATCAACTCTGAGTAAAGAGTGTACCCTTTTGCCTGGTATTGTTGTTGCAGGATTACATTTCCAGGATGAAATGTTTGGAGTGTTCTATCTCTCGATCATATCATAATCGCTTACTTCTTCTCCACATAACACCATCATGGAGGTGATCCCGAACAAAGCAGAATTATATTCACCAACACTTTTGTAATCCTGAAACCGCAAATTCAGCCACTCATGTTTGGCTTTTGGTAAGATCACGTATTTCTGGTGATCAAACCTATCTTTTAGTGATTTCCATAGATCTACATGATCTTCTTTTGTGATGTATTGGTCTTTTAGACCATCATGGATGTGGTGGAACAAAAATATCATGGCATTTGCCTTGTTCTCATCCGATGTCGTTTCTGACGCATCGATGGTATTAAGAAGTTTTTTCCCTTTGAGATGCATTTTTGCAGCTACTGCCCATGCCATATAGTTTTTCCCAGAAATATCATGGGCAGTAATCTCGAGCTTTGTCAAGTTTGACATGATAACTGAAATCATAAATTAATATTTTATTAAACATATATTTAAATAAGATATTGCGATTTTAAGGAATACATAGCAATTTAAAACATAGGAGGCGCCGGAATAATTAGCGCAATTAAAAGAAATACAAGTGCATAAAACATCAATAAAATTCATCACATATTCCCCGGGAAAACATTCTCCAACGAGTAAACCGTAAAAAGCAACAAACATAAAACCTATTACAAATACTAAAAGCGAATAAACCATTTTTCTTCTTCTTCTTTGTAAAAACAAATGATTTTCTTAGAAAAAATTTTTAGTGAAGATGAGAGATTTTGAGTGAAAAGAATGAATAAAAGATAAGTATATTTTTAGATTGAAAATATTGTTCACTAGCCGTTTTATAGCCGTTTTATGACCGTTGGAAATGGCGAAAAATCGATATGAAAACTTTTGATAATCAATCAGATAAATTTACAAAATTCAGATAAAAATGGTTATATACAGACGGCTGAACCTCTTTATATAAAAACCATAATATAAACAAATATTAACCAGCAAAATTATTGCAAACAGAATCAACCATATTTAAACAGCAGATAAAATATGTGGCGGCTCAGCCGTCCAATATAATATTGATAATAAATGAAGTGAGATAGGTAATTATTGCGAAAATAATAAATTAATAATGGGGCAGCCGAACCGCGCTCCGATAATAATAACTGTAAAATTTTCATCTTCTGAACGAAATTGAAAATGTCACCAGGACATTCATTTTATGGAGGCAGAGCCTACCATATGATCTAAGGAGACATAGTCTCATATGATCATTATCGTGAAAGCATAGCCTTTCATAATCGATTCGGGGAAGGCATAGCCTATCATTTCTGAAACAATATATAATCGTAAATAGATTGAACATAAATTAAACCTCACATTTTCGATATATGGATGGATCGGGGAACGATCGTGCTGATAACGTGTTATAAACTATAATATAATATATTTTATTTATAAGATGAGATGTGTTTGTATATACTATATAATTATAATAAAAGAGAAACTAGAGGGAGACGTAAAGAGAAGAGACGAGAATGAGATGAAGAGTTGAGAGAATCTGGTTCTCTTATTACTTTGATGTATGTTGTGTATTTTTACACTTTATTACATTTTCTATTTATAGCAGAGAAATAATGCTATGTAATGATGAATTATTTCCACTAATAAAATTGGGATAATCATCCATTTCTAACCATCCAATTTTATATCATATTTTACAAAATTTCCCTTAATTTTTTCCTGCTATCATATTTTTTTGCATTCGATCTATTTACGGGAATTAATTCAAACTCACGGTTATACTGAAAAAACAAAATGCTCTCCATAAGTCCATATCGCTGTGTTTTATGTTCACACGCATTTTTCTACTTTTGTAGAATATATAAATCCCCGTAGTTTGCGGATATTGCCTTTATTGTATGTATATTTGAAATTAATTAAAGCAGAAATTACGAGATAATCTCAAGCTTACAAGATGTCCAAACACAAAGTCAACGATCGATTTAGAGACTAGAGATCTGAACAATACAACACTACTACAATTTACAATTTATATTCGAGTTTCTGGACTAATTAATTTAGCTCAGATTTGTATTAATGAAGGGAGCGGTCGGCCTATGCAGCTTTCACATTTTCTTCATAAAATAAACAAAGTCATTGACTGATTAGCTCTGACTTTTGATGTCATCGTGTATACTACTAACATCTAATAAACTAAGAGTATGTCTTAGTTAAGAGTATGTCTTTTAGAGTTTGTGCCTCCTTTTTTTCCGTTTATTTCTAGGTTGGTTTCTATTAGCGATGTCGTTTGATATAAATTAAGAGTATCTAGGTTAGGTTAGGTACTAAAAAGAATGGCGAATCATTTGGATAATGCTCTGTTGGCAGAAGTGGATGAGCCGTTTGATATGCTTGATTTTCTTCATTATTGTTCGAGTAAGAAGAACACCATGAGTTAATTGGGAGAGTTCTGAATCCGACGGCTAAGCTTTGAACTTAACTTATTAAATGTTAGGTTAAAGGATAAAGGGATGGGTCAGGAACCGCAGACACGGTTCAGTGGTTGCACTCTTCTCTGGACCATCCGAAGCTGTTGATTAGATGCAACAGAGATGTCGTCGTGGCCCTCCTGCAGCCATGGTAACTGGACTGGAGGCTTTCCCATCCACTGAAGAACCGGGAACAAGTTTTGAATACAGATCAACCGTCTGATTGATTCTCTTTTAACTGAGAGGAGTGAGAGAGAGAGGGTTCTTTGAATGTTTGCCATGTATGTTAACATAATAATGTGTCTTTGATCATTTCCATCTATACATTTATAGCAGTTGATATTAGTGATTTTTGTATTCATCACTATCAAGCTGCAGAACCAGTAGAAGTACAGAAGATTTCACAAGAAACTTTCATTCCCCAGCAGATTCTGAGACTGTACTTAAAGAACAACAAGAAAACGTATTGAAGAAGAGATTCATTCTTACAAATTCTGTTTCTTCTTGATGCCAATCTATACAGTGTTTATAATAGGTACATTTTGCGGGTTCATACTTCACTTTATCCCTGCACAGTTATTTGGACCAACTTGATATCGCCATCACTGCAGCTTCAATGGATGCATCTTCTCCCTGGTTTCAAGACATTTTGTTAACAGTTAAGACATAAGAAAAGAAAGATGGCGATCATCGGGTTAATCGAGATCAAAGAGTGTTCTTCTTCCTTATTGCCTTCTCTTTCTAGTAAAACATGTTGCCCAGCCAGTCGACTCCAGAAACTACGAGGTATGTCTAAATCAACCGTGGCTCCAACATTGAAATTCAATATGTTCACTTTTTCAATTCCGCTCATCAAAATCGGTTTGCCATTGGATACTTGAAGAAATTAACAATGAGGTTTGGGATGTTACCACAAGTCTTGTCAGCCACAACACAATTGTGCTATCATCCACATGCCAGAAATCTTTGATTGCCAGTCCTGTTTCCAGCATAGAGAAATGTCATCAAGTAAACCTATGGAGATCAATTATGTTGCAATACTTGATGACATTTCTCTATGCTTTCAAAGCATATATCATACGGGTGTGACGGGATAGTTTTGAGCCAAGACTCTCAACTGAATCTTGTATCTTTCTCAAGATCAGCGATTTCGTTAGCAATTTTTTTCTCCTGGTAATTCTCAGAGAGCATAAAAATTTAAAAGCATTAGGAAAACCAAAATGGAGAATAAGTTCAGATCAGAAATACACAGCACAAGGAAACAAATCTAAAAGAGATAAGCAAGAACAGTGCAATATTAGTTATGTGCCGCGATCAAATCCCGAAAAATGGAAGCTGATAGGAACATAATCTGGCCATTAGAGAGGAAACCAGTATCAATAAAAGAGAAGAAGAAAAAATTCTTTCAAGATTCACCACTGATATCTCACAACAATATTGGACATATCGGTGTTTGACTAATCAATATAACAAAATACAAACTCAATAATATTATTTCTTAATTACAACAAAAGCAATGACCATCAAGCTATTTGGTCACTTCTCTACACAAAATATGGAGCAAAATCTTAATAGACTAGTCTGAAAAACTAATTTGTATGGACATCGCTTCCTACAGCCGAAGCAAAATGGTCGAGACATATGATTGTTGCGCAGAACAACTACCTTTCTTCCATCTATGTCGAAACACGAATCAGGCTTAATATATAAGTCCTTCCCAATCAGACATTCAATGTGTAAGGTGTTACAACAATACTCATCACACTTATAAAACCGCTCCTTTGGATTTATTTTTCTCTCGCAAGCTTCACACCAATACGTCATGGTACTTGTCTCCTCCCCATAATAAAGAGTGAGCATATGCTTATCATACTTATACCTCACTTTTTGAGGTAAAGTAGCACATCCAAAACACAAAGAAAATTCGCATTCGATGCAATTGAATGTTTCATTTGTGAATTCAAGTCTTGCATCTCTACAAACCGAACATGCTCTTTGCTCTCCTGGTTTAGATGTTAGAAATAAAGGATGCTTATGACTTTCTTGGACTAGTGGTTCAGAAACTGTGGCGCACTGCACATGCAGCTTAAAACTACATCCTTCTTTACCGCACTCAAAGAAGAAACCACCTATGCACGACCAAGGACAAGCTGAGCAGTCATCCTCATACTTCATAACATCATCACATCCTCCCACTAGAGTGAGCAAATGTGGATGTATCGGGTGATGTATTTTGCGAGAAAGATTCGCACAAGTTTCGTGTAGAATAAAATCACATTGCATACAAGAGTAGAATTTACCGAAATAGATTGGCGTGATGCATGCTTGACACTCGTTATTGTCATCGTAATCTCCGCCAGTGTTCTCATCAAGTCTCAAATGATGTTGTTGATGAGTGAAATGTTGTATGATTCCATCGCTTATCCGCAAAAAAGGTTCAACAACTTCTTCTTCAATGTCTTCGGGCACTCCATCAAGTTCTATGCCATCCCACACGTTTCTTTGTGTGGCACATCTTGAATGAGCCGCATACGAACAATCGTCTTTGATGCAAAAATAACCCCCGTAATCATTGTCGATTTTCTTGCGACAAACACCACAAGACCAATCTCCTTGGTGAAAAGAAGGGGTAAAAGAGATACGATGGGGATGGCGAGATATCTTGATGACACGTGGTAAGTTGATACATCTGAGATGGACCACAAAATCACAAGGGGGACACATATAGATAGGGGAGCTTGCATCGGCCAAGGCGCACACATTGCAAGTTAAGAAAGCCCGTCTTGGAAACAGAGAAAGTGTATGCTCGTGCCACTTGGGATGGTCTATCGATAAGACTGGTGGTCTAACCGTACAAGCTATATTCATAGCAAAATCGCAAGCCTCGCAATAATAAAATATCTTCTGGAGATCTTTATCACAACAGAAGCATTTCCTGGCTTGAATTCTGGACGAACTCTTCTTCTGCGAGACAAGTTGAAGAGAATGTTTTAGATGAAGAGGGTGTTTGACCTCAACTGGAGTCTTTTCGCATTCTTCATGGTCCTCGCCATTGCAATCTTTGCAGAGAAAATGGGTAGCGTCTTCTTCTCTTGCTAAGTAGAGTCTCTGCCGGTTCTCGAGTTGACATTCCCCCTTTTCTTTGCTTTTCCGCTCAACTTTTCCAGTCACATGAAATTTTCCTTGTACAAGCCGTACTTTTAACTGAGGGGACAAAGAAATAAGCTGATCCAGCTCCCATTCTTCCTCCGGCTCCGAATCCTCAGGGTCGGCGAGATCAAATAGTAGATTAATGAGTGAACCGAGCTCCGAATCGTTATCCAGAGAGTACAAATGAGAAGCTACATGATTCATGAGTAAGATGAGCTGCGGCGGTGGCGTCTGCTGCTCCAGATCTATAGAGCGAATGAGAGCGATGAATTGAGTCACGAGTGATATGAACTCCCACTCCGGTTCCGAATCTGATATAGAGTTGGCTACAGAGATTGTTTCAGTAAGGGCTGACATGAATAGTGTCTGCGGCTTCGGCTGCGAATCCAACTCCAAAGAGCTGAAGACAGAGATTATTTGACTCAAGAGTGATATGAGTACGATGGCCTTTGAAAGAAACTCCGACGGGTCCAACTCCGACGAGTGCTCCGCAACCGATGTAGTGAGAGCCACTATCTGAGAAAGGAGTGACATGAACTCCGACTCTGGCGACTTGAGCCTCCATGTTTCAGCAACGAGTGGCGTGAACTCCGGATCCGTAGCGGTGAAGAGGGAGACTATCTGCGGGATGATTGATATGAGCTCCGGCCTCGGATCGAGCTTGAATGTTTCATAGTAGAGTGACAACAACTCCGAATCCAGCTTTGCCTCAGAATCCGAATCTATAGATAATTTTCGAGTAAAGGTTGATATGAGCTCCGACATCGGCTCCGGCTGGGAATCCAAATCCATGGAGTTGAACACAGAGATTGCTTGAGTAACAAGTGACATGAGCTTCGACTTCTGCTCCGGCTGCGACTCCAAATCCATTGAGCTGACCACAGAGATTACTTGAATCATGAGTGATATCATCTTAGACTCGAAACCCGAATTCGTCGTGTCTTCTTTGAAAGAGATTAGTCGAGAGATGAGTGATATGAGCTTCAGCTCCGAATCTGGATCCATTGTGATTGTGTTTGTGTTTGCCGAGAGAGATTATTTGATGAATGAGAGATGCTAAAGATATGAGAGATTTTGATCGGTATGTTTCTGAATGCTGATTGTAATACACATATATACAAATAATACGTATGAAAATTATTATAATAGAAAATCACCAGACAAATTTAAGCTTATAAGCAAATAATAAGTACAAAGTCAACGATCAATTTTTTAACCATTATTACAATTATATATATAAAAAAGACTAAGAAGTTGCCGTCAAAATAAAATAAAATAAAGAAGCTATGATTAACGAAATCATATATATTTTTACTTTAAAAAACAAAAGATCAAAAAATGGACCAACTCAGAGGAACCTTCCTTAGACAAGTTCAAACGATTGTAAGAGCATGTGTACCCGTTAAACTCACAAAGTTTCATAACCATTTTTTTATTATTATTTTTTTATATTTTTTTATTGGTTGAAATTTATTATGATACTTGTAGTAAATTTGTTTCCAGCAATACCGGTATCGGTATTATTAAAAAAAAAATTATTATTTGCAAAATGGAGAATAATCAAATATATAAAAACATAAGATTACAAAAGGTAATATTACAATCCATAAAAACTTAAAATTCACAGGAAAAAAAAAGCGTACAAATTCAAAAAAAATATAAAAGGATGATGAAAAAAAGACAATTAGCTTTGACACCAATAGGCCTCACCATTGGGTCTTCTTCTCCATTCGCAGGAGCAACATCATTTAGCTTTGATTTCTTCTTCCTTGGTTTGGTTTTTTTAGTGCAGAAGCTTTGCCATTTCTGCTCATTCTTCAGAATTCTCCAAACATGGTCAAGTGTGAACCTCACCTTGTGATCCTGGAAGTATAACTTGTGTGCCAGCACAAGTACATCATCAGCATTCTCTCCACTACGAGGAATACGTTCTGCACACTCATAGCAGCCAGCAAATTTCATCACTAGCTCATTCATCTTTTGCCATTTCTGCTTGCAAGTATTAAACTCTCGGATTGGAAGATTTGCAACCTCAGGACACTCTCTATAATAACTAGCAACTCTCTCCCAAAAAGCACTTGATCTCTGCTCATTGGACACTATTGGATCTTTCGAAGTGTTCAACCAAGCAGAGGCAAGGGCCTTTTCTTCAGGGAGAGTCCATCTAACCTTACTTAAGGATGTAGGTGTTGGGTTACAAGGGGAAAGTGGTTGTTTGAAAGTTTCAGGATAAGTGAGGTCTTTTTGACTGAACAAGAGATTGGTGAAAGATTGAGAGGAAGAAAAAGGAGCAGAAGAATCCATTATCATACGTAATGAAGAAGATTTGTGTTTTGTTTACATGAGTTTAAGTCATTATAAGGCACAACCTCAATAAATGGCACCTAAGCTGGATTCAATTACGGTGAATTGTGTAATTTAATTCACTGAGACACTAGCCATCACCATAAACACATACTTATATGACTAATGTCTCATCATCATTAACTGAACTGTGTACATTTTACTTAAAGCGCCATTTTAGATCAGTTAAGAGTGTACTTATTGAGAGTAAGTTTAAATCAGTTTAAGTGTACTTATTCATATGTAGTTTAGATCAGTTAAGAGTTTACTTATTCAGAGTAAGTTTAAATCAGTTACAGTTTACTTAATCATATTTAGTTTACTTACTTTAGTTTAGATTAGTATAGTTATAATCCATAAACCTCTTCATTCGGATCCGAATCCAAATCCAGAAAGAACAAAACAAAAAACATATTACAACTCACGAATCCGTATATTCAAAATCCGAAACAAGTATTAATTTACAAACAAAAGCATCCCTCTTGAGAAATCCAAACAAACCCAGAACAAAATCTAAATCAGATTGATTTTTGGGATGAAATACGAACCTGTGAGGGCTGATATTCGACATGCATGAGAACGACCACCACCGATGAAGAGAGGAAGAGATTATCGCCGGAGATTTGGTTCAGATCGACGGAAAATCTTTGTTCTCTCCGTCGGCGACGAGAACGAAGAGAGAAAAGAAAATTTTGCAAATGAATTTTTTTTTTTTTTTTCTCTCTTCTCCCTATCTGATAATTACACGGAGCCAATAACATCCTGCTACGTACACAATGAAACCGTATCATTTAACTCATCAGAGTGATACGGTTCAGACCAAGTTTTATTTCTAAATCTATTTTAAAATTATTTTTGGGCCTATGAAACCCAGCAAAAATCATTGCCGGACATGGTCTGATCACAACCCTTACCCACGTTTTACTCACGCCAT